>OW388305.1:54209603-54809603 GCA_936450465.1 Gibbula magus
AACTGATTTGAAAAATTTCTCAAATATATAGTACAATATGAACCAAAAATGTTTTGACGATGTTTAGACGAATGTGTGTCTCGAACCTGTAACCAGTAACACCTGTGGTTCGTGAGCTACCGCTTTAGCCTATTGTGCCACGGAGGCAGATGGAAAGCAACATTATTTAAGCAGCTTACAAAGAAAGCATGGCCGTAAAAAGGATTTTAGGAAAGTTCAGGGATTTTACAAGCGCTTCTTATATTTACCACGTATCTTCGATAACGCGATAACAAAGTCTCTTTTAAACTTAAAACCGGTTGATAAGATGGATAAACCCCTCTTTCTAGGACTTTCTAGTCTGTTACATCCTCTCAGGGATCCACAATCTCTTGTAAGTCCTCGAATTTGAGTTTTCACCGTTACTTACAAACATCCACAGACTCAGTAATTCCTATGTGGATGTATTATCACGGGGATTATCACATAATCCCCCGGATTGTGACGTAATTTCCCTCTACCGCGGGCAATTATCTTCATAATGCCCCTCTTAATATCTAAATTAAAAACCAAGATGTTAAGTTTAAGATGAAAGTTAGTGTGTGTTATGTCTAAGTGTATTGAAAAATTACTGATAATTCAAACATCAATCTGAGAATGTTTTGTCCAATAGCCTATCACGTACACTAAACCTCCATACTCCTGCACATCAAGCACAGCGTGGATACCACAATGCTACATTGTATATGCTGGTTGAGCTTGGTTCGTAAGTGCTTCTTATACCTACGGCCTTAAACCAATGCGATATTTTATGGACGACTCCTTTTGTTTTTCGCGTTATCACTTAGAATTGATGAAACATAAAATTGCACAATGGTGTCGGTTTGTAAGCTTGATAAAACATGCCAAAGGATGTTTATGAGATAGGATGTTGCCCTCTGGATAAACACTCAGGGTTGACGCCCCTCGTGTTTATCCCTCGAGGTTGCACGTTTTAATTCTCATAAACACCCTTTGGCATGTTTTATCCTATACACATGTAATTCATTATTCATGCTGTATCAGCAGGCTACTGCAGACATTTTGTGCTATTGGTCATTGTTTGTATTTGTATAAAGTACATTATTAATTCAACAGAGATTCTTTAACTGGTTAGTTTAAGCCGTGTTTAATTAATTATTTGATTTATGCAAATATTTCACCCATGTTTCTATTCATTTTTTGTTCGTATTACCAATAACCCAGATCAAATAGAAGCGCACATTCTATATCACCAAACTCGCGAACCTTCTCTCCTGATGAAATATCAAGACCTTGAGCACTGTCTCTGCATAGGCGTAGGGCGGGCCCCTGTCCTCAACCCTCACAGCTGACAAATTTTTGAGAATCAAAATCGAGATTGAGACGCAAATCGAATCGAAAGTTTGATCCCCAAGGTGAATTGTAAGCTTTGGAGATGTAGCGGATCTTAAGGAGAAGTCGAACATGTCCATAGGTTGACGGACGACGGCCAATGACACAAGCCGGTCTGGCATTTCGGTCCTTTTGGGCAAAAAAGACATTGTCAAACAAAGAACATATATGACATGGTTTTCAATATTATATTTTAAATTGAAGTAATGTTCAATGTTAAAAGGTTACATCTGCATGTCTCCGTTTTACACCGGGATGTTTCTATAACACTCATGGGAATGCATGTTGGTAGAGGGTGCACCCCGTCCTAAACCGTTGATAATCTCCCTCGGCAATGCGGTTTGAAGTAGCCTACCTCGGGTAACACTGCTTCAAAGATGCGTACACCATGAGAGAGAAGCTAACAAGTTGTTGATGGTGACAGCACCCTATGTGCCAAGGCTTGGTAGCTGTATGAGACCCCACTTGTAACAGACCCCACTTGTATGAGACCCCACTTGTATGAGACCCCACTTGTAACAGACTCAACTTGTATGAGACCCCACTTGTAACAGACCCCGCTTGTATGAGAACCCACTTGTATGAGACTCCACTTGTAACAGACCCCGCTTGTATGAGAACCCACTTGTATGAGACCCCACTTGTAACAGACCCCACTTATATGAGACCCCACATGTAACAGAACCCACTTGTATGAGAACCCACTTGTAACAGACCCCACTTGTAACAGACCCCACTTATATGAGACCCCACATGTAACAGACCCCACTTGTATGAGAACCCACTTGTAACAGAACCCACTTGTAACAGACCCCGCTTGTATGAGAACCCACTTGTAACAGACCCCGCTTGTATGAGAACCCACTTGTAACAGACCCCACTTATATGAGACCCCACTTGTAACAGAACCCACTTGTAACAGAACCCACTTGTATGAGACCCCACTTGTAACAGACCCCGCTTGTATGAGAACCCACTTGTAACAGACCCCGCTTGTATGAGAACCCACTTGTAACAGACCCCACTTGTATGAGAACCAACTTGTAACAGACCCCAATTGTAACTGACCCCACTTGTAACAGAACCAACTTGTAACAGACCCCGCTTGTATGAGAACCCACTTGTAACAGACCTCACTTGTAACAGAACCAACTTGTAACAGACCCCGCTTGTATGAGAACCCACTTGTAACAGACCCCGCTTGTATGAGAACCCACTTGTATGAGACCCCACTTGTAACAGACCCCACTTATATGAGACCCCACATGTAACAGAACCCACTTGTATGAGAACCCACTTGTAACAGACCCCACTTGTAACAGACCCCACTTATATGAGACCCCACATGTTACAGACCCCACTTGTATGAGAACCCACTTGTAACAGAACCCACTTGTAACAGACCCCGCTTGTATGAGAACCCACTTGTAACAGACCCCGCTTGTATGAGAACCCACTTGTAACAGACCCCACTTATATGAGACCCCACTTGTAACAGAACCCACTTGTAACAGAACCCACTTGTATGAGACCCCACTTGTAACAGACCCCGCTTGTATGAGAACCCACTTGTAACAGACCCCGCTTGTATGAGAACCCACTTGTAACAGACCCCACTTGTATGAGAACCAACTTGTAACAGACCCCAATTGTAACTGACCCCACTTGTAACAGAACCAACTTGTAACAGACCCCGCTTGTATGAGACCCCACTTGTAACAGACCCCGCTTGTATGAGAACCCACTTGTAACAGACCTCACTTGTATGAGAACCAACTTGTAACAGACCCCGCTTGTATGAGAACCCACTTGTAACAGACCTCACTTGTATGAGAACCAACTTGTAACAGAACCCACTTGTAACAGACCCCGCTTGTATGAGAACCCACTTGTAACAGACCTCACTTGTATGAGAACCAACTTGTAACAGAACCCACTTGTAACAGACCCCGCTTGTAACAGACCCCACTTGTAACGGACCCCACTTGTATGAGAACCCACTTGTAACAGACCTCACTTGTATGAGAACCAACTTGTAACAGAACCCACTTGTAACAGACCCCGCTTGTATGAGAACCCACTTGTAACAGACCCCGCTTGTATGAGAACCCACTTGTAACAGACCCCACTTATATGAGACCCCACTTGTAACAGAACCCACTTGTAACAGAACCCACTTGTATGAGACCCCACTTGTAACAGACCCCGCTTGTATGAGAACCCACTTGTAACAGACCCCGCTTGTATGAGAACCCACTTGTAACAGACCCCACTTGTATGAGAACCAACTTGTAACAGACCCCAATTGTAACTGACCCTACTTGTAACAGAACCAACTTGTAACAGACCCCGCTTGTATGAGACCCCACTTGTAACAGACCCCGCTTGTATGAGAACCCACTTGTAACAGACCTCACTTGTATGAGAACCAACTTGTAACAGAACCCACTTGTATGAGAACCCACTTGTAACAGACCCCGCTTGTATGAGACCCCACTTGTAACAGACCCCGCTTGTATGAGAACCCACTTGTAACAGACCTCACTTGTATGAGAACCAACTTGTAACAGAACCCACTTGTATGAGAACCCACTTGTAACAGACCTCACTTGTATGAGAACTTACTTGTATGAGAACTCATTTGTTCGTGAGGAAAAAGAAAGAAAGAACTTTTGCTGTAACAACACTTTTATTACATTTCATCAAGGTAACGATAATGGTACATATCGCTATATGCAATTGTCATACATGAGTACTGAATAGATTTGCAATAAAATACAAACTGGCAAAACCACCAGAAAATAAAAATATATTTGGAAGAAGATTTTGTTTACTGTTTTTACAAACTGACAATTCCCTAAACCGTTTTATCTTAAATTATGGATGTTTTAGAGGCCTTGCTTGTTTGTTTCTTCGACATGAATTTACATTTTCAACATTATTTTTACAGGATAGTTTTAAAGTTTCCTAAAAATACCAGACATACCCACATAAGCATTAATAAAATATAATTGTAAAAGAATATATTCAAACAACACAATATTCAATAAATACCCGTTCTGAAACACTAACACACATGTCATGCGATACACTAGTGCAGTACATAATTTAATAATAATAATAACATGAATTTTATATCACACACATTTCCAATAGAATGCGAGCTCAAGGCGCTACTCATATACCTAATATGACATAGTGAATGGTTATAAATACAGTAGAATGATAATAGAAAATAGTTACACATTAAAGGATTTAATCAACAAAGATCAAACACTACCAGTTGCATAGAGGTAACACATAGTGGAGTGAAATGAATGAAGTTTTTTTAAACATTATTTTTAAACATACTGATGGAACTGATTTCAATCATATTCAAATTTATATTCAAAGAATATACAAAACATATTTCCCAACAAACGTGTAATTTCAGATAATCTGTATCTACTCTTAAGAAACTTTTTTAAACATTAAACATAGCCTATATGAAAGGCGATATTAAAGTCATGAAATCAACATCTATGGGACTACTATCATATTTCGTTCACCTGTAAAAATGTATTCCCATTTCGCCTATGGACACTATTTTTAAAATGCCGGAAATAATCGCTAACATAAATGCATGAAACATCACAGGGGCTTCTATTGTTGGAAACAAATAGTTCCTAGGTCCAATGATTCGATAAGGTACACCATTTATTTATTAGTATATGGTGTAGCGTATCGAAGTATTGGACCTAGGAACTGTTTGTTTTCAGCAATACAAGCCCCTGTGTGACACATATACAACGACTCACAAATCAATGGCCATAGACAGAAATAATGTTTTTCTCGTTTTATCAACCTAACAGTACTAACAAATCTTTAGTCACAACATGGTGTACTTGTCATTGAGATAAGGAGACATAACTGGGGCGCTTTAACATTGTGATTGTCAGTTGTCCTCCTTCAACAGATGGACATTAAAGGGGAGCTAACTAAGTGTTCCTTCCAGAACAGAAGGGAGATAACTCTCGAAGGAACATCGAGAATATAGAGGTAATGCTTGTACTTGTCACTTGCCTCTCGTCAACAAATTGCACAAAATGAGATATAACATTAACAACATGGGCGCATCGTTTCCTTTCATTAGTTGAAGAAGTAGACACGGCAGCGAAGATTCTGATACCTGGGAGGGGCATCATGTGTGTACACGACTGTAAGGTTTTCATTAGTTGGTCTTGTTTGCAAGTTGCTTAGCAGTCATCCTCGGTTACCCATGGTTTTATATATGCTCCGTTACTCTCCACTATATCACTCATGGGAAACCTTATCAGAAAAATCTGTACTCAAATTACCCGCCCTTGGCCAGCGTGACGAAGTCAGTAACCAAAGTAAATGTTCAATGGGATAAGACGGAAATGCGCAAGGGAGATAACCGGTGACGGATGGCTAACACAATGACCTCGCTAGCTTTGAAACGAAGTGATATGAATTGTCATTGGCTCGCAGGTCCAAGCTGCGTAGCAGTTTGATTGGCTCACGCCGGCCAAGGGCGGGTAATTTGAGTACAGATTTTTCTGATAAGGTTTCCCATGGGTGATATAGTGGAGAGTAACGGAGCATATATAAAACCATGGGTAACCGAGGATGCTTAGCAGTAGGAAAGTCGGTATCTCAATGCACGATGCGCAGTTCAACCTTTACAAGATGAAAGATAGGAAGGGCATGACTAAAACAACATGACAACTAGCTGTTTCGTGTCCCTTCAAAAAGAAGGGAGGTAATTCCAAGGTACGAGTTGTCTCCCTTTAACAGATGCCGCACATATAGGGGCACTCGGAGGGCACGTTGATGTATCGTTTGCAGTAGATAGCCTTGTACTGGCCACAGTGACGAGGGTCCTTGGCTGGGCAGTTGGCTGAAAATGATGTTAAAACAGGTTTTTATTTGATATTGATTAATTTGTAATAACGGATGGAACTACTCTTCGAATAATTATTAGAATTATAGTCCTAACTTCCAATTCATAAAAAGCTGCTTCTGTAGTCTTACACCCAGACTATGAAAAAAGTATTTATTCTGAAAATATCACCATTTTATTAAATATTGAAAAGGAGACTGTCAGAAATGGAAAGGCTCCTTTTCATTATTTTAATTATTTGTTTTAGAGTCTAAGTGAAAAAAACAATATTGAAATATACAGTAACTCCAATATCATGCCTTTTATTATCAGATTAAAATCCTACAGACCTTTGGCACACGTGTCACCATCATACGGGGCTTTGCACGTGCACTTGCACGATGACGTGTCCAACTTTCCACCGTTGAGACATTTCTTTCCTCGGCATGGGGCTGAAGAATTATATGCATGTGTAATTCACAGTTATAGGGGAGTGTGTAGTTATATGGAATTTATTAGGAATGAATAATCAGGTAATGACCCTTATCGATGAAACATTACAAAACAAACGTTAATGGGTGATATGGGTTTGAGTCTTAACGAAACACAAGTTTAACATGAAGTCACAAATTGTCGCATATTTTAAAACAGCAATAACGTCTTATTTAAGAAAGGGACCGGTGTTAACACTTTATTTTGATTTTGAAAGTTACTGTTATGCGTTATGCTTCAATTGGGGTTTCATTTGCTTAAAAGTGTTAGCAAGATTCAAACAGAATAACTAAGGACAGTTAATATTGATTTGTAAATTATAGTAAAATTGCGAACTAAAATATACGAACGAAATCGTACAAATTCTTAATTACTTAAAGAGCATATAGAATATCAACTCTGTACTCACGGTCACAGATTCCGCACATAACTGGACAGTAGTCCGTCTTGATGTTGTAGAACTTATTACAATGCTGACATTTCAACTGACGTCCGCCCATACTCTCGCACATCGGCATGTCGTTACCATTGTCACCGAAACGCCGACACTCCGCTAAAATAATCAAATAGCGGTTAATTCACTACTTTTTAGGCCACACGTTCCTATTATGCATATTTAAATGAACCTGGAAATATCCTCACAAACACTTAAAATAATACAAGTGATCCGTTTTCATTAGTCATATTTTCCAAATATTGTGCAGGGATTGTTCCCGTGATGTTTTGATAATCACATTAAACATCGTTTTGAAGGAAGTCACCAATAATAAGTCTGTTATTCTAACAAAAGATAACCTAAATTGACATATACGTCTTAATAATCCATTTACTTACAAATGTGCAACGGTGGCTTTCACTATAATGATCAATGACATAGACCAGACATATATTTTGAAAGTATACGGGTAGACATGAGATGATAGGTAAGCGCAAACGATCATAAACAGTTTACTTGATTTTATATTAGTTGTGGTTGTCAGATAGTCTAGCTATAGCATGTTTTGGTTGTATAAAACATTAATATTTGAGACACAAGTTGATGGTAAATAAATATGATATGGCATGCATCTGCACGCTGTTTGAAACGAGGTACTTTCTTATTGTGCCAACTGTATCTAAACAAGTACAGTCTAGCCAGGTACAACTGAATCTCCAGACTAGGTGTATTATAATTGTATGTTATAGTATCATTAAATGCAGTTGACATTTGAAGAACTATTACATACCACCAGCAACGGTACTGCGGCATGACCGATACATGATATACATTGTAAGGAAGGAAATTAGTTCGACATAATTTTTACATGGATTAGTTCGACATATATCACATCGATTAATTCGACATATAACACATCGATTAATTCGACATATATCACATTGATTAGTTCGACATATATCACATGATTAATTCTACATATATCACATCGATTAATTCTACATATATCACATCGATTAGTTCAACGTATATCACATCGATGAGTTCGACATATATCACATCGATTAATTCGACATTTATCACATTGATTTATTTCGACATACATCACATGGATTAATTCGACATATATCACATCGATTAATTCTACATATATCACATAGACTAGTTCGAAGTATATCACATCGATCAGTTCGACATATATCACATCGATCAGTTCGACATATATCACATCAATTATTTCGACATATATCACATCGATTAATTCGACATATATCACATAGAATTATTCGACATATATCACATCGATTAGTTCGAAGTATATCACATCGATCAGTTCGACATATATCACATCGATCAGTTCGACATATATCACATCAATTATTTCGACACATATCACATCGATTAATTCGACATATAACACATCGATTAATTCTACATATATCACATCGATTAGTTCGAAGTATATCACATCGATCATTTCGACACATATCACATCGATCAGTTCGACATATATCACATCAATTATTTCGACATATATCACATCGATTAATTCGACATATATCAGATAGAATTATTCGACATATATCACATCGATTAGTTCGACATATATCACATCGATAGGTTTGAGATATATCACATCGATTAGTTCGACATATATCAGATAGAATTATTCGACATATATCACATCGATTAGTTCGACATATATCACATCGATAGGTTTGAGATATATCACATCGATTAGTTCGACATATATCACATCGAATTACCACAGAAATAACCTATTTCGAATCCACTCAATGCCAGCTAGAAGACACGAGCTGTGAGATAAGCAAAGTCGGAGTCGAATAATGTCTCGACAGATCTGACCAATGGCAACATTAATCTGTAAAATCATTTCAACAAACATCAAATCCAATTAGCGACGAAAGGATCCGATGGTAATTTGTGTTAACAGTGAGACCTACACTGTCGGCCAAAAAAAACGTCTACTTGATTTCCCTTCAAATGAAAGATGAAATAATTTCTGAAATATAATAAATGGTGGTCTTCACGTTATGTTGAAACAGTAAGTAATATGAAAGTCCATTGAAATCGTGGAAAAACTGTGATTCGAGTCAATAACATTCATGATAACCACGCGCAATGAAGAACGCTATTTTCGGTTGATTCACTTGCGCACCGTAACCACGTACATATGTAGCGTCATCAACACATGCGTTACTCGTGGTTGTATGAAAATCGGTTTCAAATGTTTTTTTCTGACCAAGCACTGATCGAAAACTGAACAACAATCGCCATTCTTTTGTGATATGAAAACTTCTGAAATTTAAATATAATATGCAGAAATGGTGCAACTTCATAATACTAGAATATTGCTGAAGTATTCATTATAGTGTTTACGAAATCTGATAAGATATCTGGTAGGCGTTTCTTTTGGCCGACAGTGTACCCTTGAATCACTTCCAGTCACGGTTCTCATTTCCACGAATATATCAATAATGGATATTTGACAGAAAACGTCTTGCTCTAAATGTAGACACATCTTTCCAATGTGTCATTTAGTGATGTAGAAGTACATACGGTAGAGTAACGATACAGATGATAGTAAACGACCTGCCATGTAATACCATGTGTACATTCACGAGTTGATCAAACATGGCATAGCACGGATGAGAGTTAAGTATTTTCTTGATAATTCGCCCATATTAATCAAGCAAAATTGCCTACAGGTTAATGAACATTTCCCCGAGTCAAGCACATTTGTATGTGAAGATGAACTTGTGACGCCATGGCTAAAGGGGCAGTAGCACGTTTTTTTGCCAAATTTATTTTAATTTATTTATTTTTGTGTCATTTATATTTATTTTAGCGGGCAAAACACCTTATTAAACAAACCAATTATCCGTAGTCGTAATAACGGTGTTGCATATAAAGCAAAATTGCATGGCGGCCATTGTATTGTGAACACATTTTATTATTTCGAATGAAAAACACGATTCCATGACTTTACTGAGCCACGTACCCTCAATATTAACTTGATTTTCCGAAGAAAGAAGGGTGTTTTACTATTGGTGAACTTATTTTTCAAATATTTTTCGTCGACTTATTTGAGCGAAAAAACGTGCTACTGCCCCTTTAATTTACCTACACTATTGTATTTATGTGTAGCTATATTATTCTCGTTGATCTTTGTTTATACATACATACATAACACTGCAGTGATATTCGTTTTGTTTACAATCAATTAAGAAAACGTAACCATGTCCTGCTATACCGTGAGCGCCCTATATTCACACACTTTTAGAATTAAATCTATCTTTTGTTTAAGGCTGACAACTTGGATGCAAAGGCGTGGTGACGATAACACATGAGAAGTATTTGAAAATGTGAACGTTGTGAAAGTTTTACCTTCCGTTGATCGTTTACCGCTGTACACACACCCGTGTTCTGAGGTGAACGAGGTTGGAGGACGGGTCGGTCGGATTGGTCGATATGGTTTCACTGGACGTGTCCTGGATACGCCTGTGCGTGTCCTGGATACGCCTGTGCGTGTCCTGGATACACCTGTGCGTGTCCTGGATTGACTAGGGCGTGGTCGGGATGGGTTTGGACGTGGTCCGTCTGGCGAGGTGGCGTCGGATGTATCAGATTCTGTACCAAAGCCGTTTATGAAATATCTCAGGAATTGTTAAGAGAATTCTGGTTAAAAATATATCAATGACCTTATACCTTGTGATGTGTTTAAATAGTGGAAAAGCTATCCGGTTATATATAATGGTATAGGAAGGAAAATGTTATTTGTTTTGAATATTAAAGAACAAATATTGCCCTTTTGGACAGATGATGTAAGTATTTATTATGGATGATTTTCCTCCATTCATGTACAATCTGGAAAAGATCAGCCTTCTTGCCAGTTGTTATATTGATGATTCCACTTGTATATACAAACAAAGGGTTGGTCACCATTAGATCCAAAACGTTAGGTGGGGAAACACGAAGAAGAAACGGCTGCTGCACACCTTGGATATGTCATTGTTTGAGTTCTGTTTTGCCATTGACCTGTCAACTTCCCAATGCAAGGCATAACTCTTGCCAGTCTCAATTACTGGCTGATTTAGGCCTTGCAGTATTTCCTTAAGAAATCTGTGTTTAGAAATCCAGGCCCGCTATGCATTTCCAGTGCAGCGATTCACTGCCTCGACACAAGAAAGCGAGGGAAATACCGCAAGGGTTAACTCAGCCAGTAATGCAGACTGGCAAGAGTTATGCCTTGCGTTTGGAAGTTGTTGACCTGTATGTATTTTGTTCACACATTTCTTAAAGCATGTGAGAAGTATAAAGGTTTGAACCAGTGTATAACGCTGGACTGAAGAAAGATCAAACTGTCACTCACCGCACACATCACACATGAAGGGACAGAGCTGGGGTACGTTATAGTACTTCTTGCAGTGACCCTTAGTCAGACTACGTCCACAGAAGAATGCATCTCGTGCAGGGCAGCTTACTGTTAAACACAGGGTACAACAATCAATCTTCTGTTTAATAAATTGGGTATAACAATCAATATACTGTTAAACACAGGGTATAACAATCAATATACTGTTAAATAAATTGGGTATAACGATCAATATAATGTTAAACACAGGGTATAACAATCATTGTACTGTTAAACACAGGGTATAACAATCAATATACTGTTACATACATTGGGTATAGCAATCAATAGACTGTTAAACACAATACTGTTAAACGCAGGGTATAACAATCAATATACTGTTAAATACATTGGGTAAAGCAATCAATATACTGTTAAACACATAGGGTATAACAATCAAGATACTGTTAAACACAGGGTACAACAATCAATATACTGTTAAATACATTGGGTATAACAATCAATATACAGTTAAACACATAGGGTATAACAATCAATATACTGTTAAATACATTGGGTAAAGCAATCAATATACTGTTAAACACATAGGGTATAGCAATCAAGATACTGTTAAACACAGGGTACAACATTCAATATACTGTTAAATACATTGGGTATAACAATCAATATACCGTTAAACACATAGGGTATATCAATCAATATACTGTTAAATACATCGAACCTATGACTATGTTGGTTTTGTGTCAACAGGGTTGGGATATATAAACGAAGTAGTTTATTATTTGATATTTAAAAAAACCACAGCTTAGGTCACATACCATTCACGATTGGGGAATCTCGAGTCTTGTGGAGATCGCATGTATAGTTTTGGAGATATGCTCCCACATGACTTCCTCATTTAGCCTCTGTTAAAGTCAGGTTTCCATGGAAACCACAAAAAAATCAAATTCAAAATTTTACCCCTTAACAGTCAGATCTAGGTGTCAGGTGGGGACTGCATGTTTAGTTTGGGAGATATGCTCAGAACAAAATGATTTCCCCGTAAGTCACTGTTTAAGTCATGGAAACCTAAACAAATTCTGAAACAGGTCTAATCCTCAAAAGGCACATCTAGGGATCATGAGAACAAGTTTGGCGGAGCTAGCATACATAGTTTGGGAAATATGCTTCAGATACAATTCTGTGACGGACGGACAGAATAAACGCTATATACCCCCTCTTACAACGTAAGGCGCTGATATAATAAAAAAAAACACATTGTGATTATCTCAAAATATGTAAACACATATATGATAACACATATGAACTTACATTGCTTGCAGGTTGGTCCACCATACAGTGGGGAACATGAACACTTGCACGTGTTGAGATCAAGGGAACCTCCGTTCAGACAGACCTTTCCTCCACAATCTGAAATTGACTTGAGAGTGTCACTGCAATAAATTCTTCTGTGATTGTTTTCCTATTTTTCTCCCTAATTCAGACTCTAACCTATGTTGTAAATGGCTGGAAATAGAGAATCATGATTGGTTGCTTTAAAAGTTAGTTGTGCTATCAGCGACGACCTTGTGAAAGGCGGCATTTGCCAATAAATAGTAATGATGTTATGTTTGGCAACAGAAACGTACGGCAAGCGTTTTCTCGATTGTAGTGTGATTCTCAATGTATGTTATTTCAATTTGTGAAAACAACTGACCATAAATATGCTGAGAAATAATGAAAACCAAATACGAGATTAAAAATATTAGTCTTTTTGTATCATTTATATAAGATAAATTCGAAGTTTACATGCTGAGACCTTTGAAGTAACTCTGTCGATAAAGTCAACGTAAGACGTGTCTTCATTGGAAAGCAAGTAGGGATATAACATGGTCCATTTGGAACAGATGCTATGTGGGAAGAACGCGAGTGACCTTTGTGAGGAGAGAACGCCCCGGGCTGAACTACAGTCGTGTCAGTAAGATATCCAACAAGAGGACAGGCTCATTTACTACAGCTCAGTACAATTTATCAGATTGAATCAGCATAAAGTTCCGTCCTTCAATTTACATGATTGAGTTGCACCAGGGCCATGTTCAAGAGAGGTTTTAAAGTAATCGCTATGAGTGATTATGTTTAAACCTCTCTTGAACGCGATTGCTCAATGTAGCGCAATGTAGCAAACTTCGAGGAATCGCACCGTGTCGTTCAGGAGAGAATGCGCTACATTGAGCGCTACATTGAGCTCTACATTGAGCGATTATAAGCGCTCGCTGTTATGAAACGGAGCCCTGTACTGTTCTGAATTACGAAGCGTCATTTCACTCAAACATAACTGCATGTTATCCTTTTCAGTTAAAGTCATTCAACCCTTATATAGTAAACATCCTGAAGACTCATTTAAACAGAAAAACTAAGAAGAAATCCAAAGTAGCTCCCTACCACACAACCCGTCGCGGCATGTATCTGGGCAGGTGCTGCATCTCTCCCCCTCGCTGTACGGGTAGGCGATGTTGCTTTGTCTGGGGAATAAGCAGTTCGCTGGTAAAATATCTCCCTTCATTTAGATATGAAGAGTTAAAGGGGCAGTAGCACGTTTTTTGCAATTTTTCTTTTTTTTTTTAATTTCCCATTTGTAATGATAGTTTATGTCATTTATATTTACTTTAGAGAGTAAACCATGTTATTACACTAACCAATGTTCGTAGTGGTAATAACGGTGATACGCCCCTTTAAGTTGGTAATGAGTGCTGACTTAGTGTTCTTATTGGTTGATTTATTTCTGTCTATCTTGATGCACGTGCACCCCTCTCTCTGATAATATTTTAAAACTTTTTTTTATTATTTTACTTTTATTGAATGAAAAAATGTCTTTTGAATACGAATTTAACATAGTCAACATAAACATTTCCCCCTATCACTGTTGGTTTGTATAAATATGGGTCGTTGAGTTGATTGTGAATGCTATATAAAATATATCAAACTTATGTGTATCCTTTCTTTCAATATTTTTGTACTTTCTTTTACAACGCTTTGGTTTGAAACAAGAAATGTTAACGTACTTGGCGAACATATCCTAGGTAAAAAAAAACCCCAAAAACACACAGTATCATTGTTCAGATTAATAGTAAGCATGGGGTATGAATTTATAAACATTATATATTTATAAATGCACGAATACCTCAAGATTGCAGACCGAAAACTTTTCAACAATGGTTTAAAATATATTTACATTCATTTTGACCAATTTTTTGGACTGAAGGATTTGAAATATTTGAAATATTTTCGAGAAGAAACCCAAGCTTAATCCAGAGAACTACGCCACTGTGGTTGCCATTTTGCCACAAATAAAACCTCTTCAGTCAATTAGCAACTATAAAGCTGTCAGTCTAAAGCCCTGTTTATACGGCAAACTTTGCACATAGGCAATATTGCTTATGGCAGTAATATACACACGTCAGTAAAAGTAAAAATAACTATGCGTTCATACGTGTTTAATTTCTGTCTAAGCAAATGGGCTTCCAACTCTTTTAATATATGAATAGAGAATTCCCTTAACATGCCAATTAATATGTATTCGATGTAAACTAAATAAATGACATAAATGTATATCTGTCAACATTGGTTTGACTATATCGCCCTGATAATAACGCCGTTATTTAACGGGTAGTGAAAAATTTGCTTACGGTAGTAAAATATACATGTGTGCAAATGCGTTCATACGGCGAATTTTGCTCATATGAGCAAATTTGCATATGTGTAATGGTTTACTCATATGCAAACGCTCGCTGTATGAATAGGGCTTAACTCCTCTTCCCACGGCAAGGTTAAAATGTATCGAGATCTCTCCATTTTTTACCTTGCCTTCAACCTAGCCAGAAGTGGTGACCTGTCGTGATCACGAGCTACGTCCCTTACCATCTGCTAACGTACAGCCAATGAAATCGCCGTTTACATTTGGAACCAATTCAAAATAAGCGACGATCGACACAGTCACAGAGGCAATACAACTGTCTTCTGATTGGCTTATCCGATTAGCCTACAGTACGTTAAAATCTTAGCACTGAAAATGCGAGGGTTGAGGTCAAGGGTGGAAGGAGAAAATATGGAAATATTTTCGTTACGCCTGTGACGTTGTGAAGATGGGCTTAACTCGGAACGTGGCATGTTCGATCAGGAACTTTGAGTATCACAAGTACGTAATATTGGTAATTGTATTCTCTGCTTTACTATTGACTCAAAATACTGGGGAATGTAAAACGAGCATCTGTGTAAACAGCTAGGAAACGTACCCCGAGGCGTAATTGCAGACATAATATCGACCGAATTTGCTGTTGACACAGTCTGCAAATCCACACCCAACCAGATAGGTGACGTTCTGAACAATCTGAAAAACAAGGACAATATTCAGATAAATAATAAAACTTTAAAAGTTTATCTCTCCCATACTAGCAGAGACCATAAAATAAAGGGATTGGACTCAGCCGCAGGCGGGAATATTTGGTGCCTCGCTAGAACAAGATGGCGTCCGGGAAAAATTCAAATGTGCCGATTCTGTTTCTCTTATAACTTATTAAATATAAACATATTTCCTTGGTTACCAGGATGTATGAAATAAAGATATGATAAAGTTTCATTTGGTGTATTGTAAATATTACATGATGTCTCCAGTGTTGACTTTTTGCAATCACAGCAGGGCTTCAAGTCGGGTCGATTACACATCTGGCCGAGGCACACATAGTTGATGATAATCTATTGTCGAGTCTAGTCCCTTTATTTTATGGTCTCTGATACCAGGTACCCATCAGGACCGCAGCTAAGTGAGGAGGTGAAGTTTCTCACGTCTTCTTGTTAATACATGATTTAAAGGTACATCCACTTTGTTTCATAAAATTGTGTTTGTCTTTAATACGTTCCAACTCAGCATATGTGCTGTTTACAGTACAAATAAATTCACCCCGCTTGCATATTCATCCCCAATCGCAAAATATATCATGATTAAAAGTTTCAAATGAAAATCGAGTAACATGATTATGCATGTGTAGAAACCGAAACTACACGTCCCGTTTACATGCACAGTAGTTATATGACCTATTAAACATTATCAAACCAAATCTGTCATTTTGTCTGTTTTGTCTGTCCGTTTGACTCATTGGCGCGCGTCAATCGCGATGCATTGTCCGGTTTTCGATCAGACATCACCACTTTTACCTTCATATCGTCAATATACTAAGTCGACCATCATCAAAATGGTAGTTTTCGTTAACAGTCGGTACTTCTCGATAAAGTAACACATTGTATAACGTTTGAAATATGTAACCCCCAACAACACAATGGATGTACTTTTAATGAAGGAAGACTCGTATCATTTCGCGATGGGTCAAACAATGTTGCTAAGTAATGGCTAGTTTTTATTATTATATTTAGCTCTCTACGTTTAACTTTTGAACAACACCACGTTTAAGTTTGCCATTGTGAACGAAAACACGTCAATAAAGCTATATAAGTTTTTATACTAGGTGTTTAAACCATGTATTGTTTTTTAGAATTCGAGGCCATATAAGATATATTTCAATCATTAAATTTCATTTTCTAAAAGAAAGATTAGTTATTAGTTGTTACACTATACTTGACGAGTAAAACCTATTTGTATGGGGAGTGCACATACAAGAGAATCTGAGGAGATTACACTGTTCATAGACAAATGTAAACTACCAGGCAAAAGAAAGTTTTCACCTAAGTTTATTTCGATTAATTCAATATTCAAAAGAAATCAGATGTATTTGACTATGACACGATACAATAATACTTATCTGCAGTAGTTTGAATGACTTTGTTGGTGACTGAGGTTTAAATGTGTGCAGAATCAGGCACATTTATTTATGTTCACATAGGATATGTCTTATATGTCGATGAACAGTTGTGTATAATCAACAATAATTTAAAAACAAAATTAAACTTAAAATTTCATTTTTAAAAAAATAATTAAAAATGTAGAAGTATTCTTTGACTGCTAACTAAACACCTGTACTTATCAGTTTTGGATTATGACATCGAAAACTTGAGATATTTGCAATTGAAAATCATACATATGATAAAATCAACTGAGGTGAGTACTTTCTTTTGCCCGGTAGTTTATCATGAGCTATCCCATATACACTACATTCTCTCAAGACACGTTCTCACTATACGACTGATAGGGGCAACATCAGATTCTTCGACTCAGTTGTAGTGTCATTCGCTTCCACCAGAGGTTACTCCCTTCAGATTTCCGATCCTAACCTTTGTTCAACATGGTATGAATCCGCCGGGGAAAATGTCCTGATTGGTTGCATTTAAAGCTAGCTGTGCAATCAGCGACGCCATTGTAAAAGTGACATTTGCCAATGACACGTCATAATGATAAAATAAAAGTAAGATAAACGTTTCAGCTGTGCAATCAGCGACGCCGTTGTAAAAGTGACATTTGCCAATGACACGTCATAATGATAAAATAAAAGTAAGATAAACGTTTCAGCTGTGCAATCAGCGACGCCGTTGTAAAAGTGACATTTGCCAATGACACGTCATAATGATAAAATAAAAGTAAGATAAACGTTTCAGCTGTGCAATCAGCGACGCCGTTGTAAAAGTGACATTTGCCAATGACACGTCATAATGATAAAATAAAAGTAAGATAAACGTTTCAGCTGTGCAATCAGCGACGCCGTTGTAAAAGTGACATTTGCCAATGACACGTCATAATGATAAAATAAAAGTAAGATAAACGTTTCAGCTGTGCAATCAGCGACGCCGTTGTAAAAGTGACATTTGCCAATGACACGTCATAATGATAAAATAAAAGTAAGATAAACGTTTCAGCTGTGCAATCAGCGACGCCGTTGTAAAAGTGACATTTGCAAATGACACGTCATAATGATAAAATAAAAGTAAGATAAACGTTTCAGCTGTGCAATCAGCGACGCCATTGTAAAAGTGACATTTGCCAATGACACGTCATAATGATAAAATAAAAGTAAGATAAACGTTTCAGCTGTGCAATCAGCGACGCCGTTGTAAAAGTGACATTTGCCAATGACACGTCATAATGATAAAATAAAAGTAAGATAAACGTTTCAGCTGTGCAATCAGCGACGCCATTGTAAAAGTGACATTTGCCAATGACACGTCATAATGATAAAATAAAAGTAAGATAAACGTTTCAGCTGTGCAATCAGCGACGCCGTTGTAAAAGTGACATTTGCCAATGACACGCCATAATGATAAAATAAACGTAAGATAAACGTTTCAGCTGTGCAATCAGCGACGCCATTGTAAAAGTGACATTTGCCAATGACACGTCATAATGATAAAATAAAAGTAAGATAAACGTTTCAGCTGTGCAATCAGCGACGCCATTGTAAAAGTGACATTTGCCAATGACACGTCATAATGATAAAATAAAAGTAAGATAAACGTTTCAGCTGTGCAATCAGCGACGCCATTGTAAAAGTGACATTTGCCAATGACACGTCATAATGATAAAATAAAAGTAAGATAAACGTTTCAGCTGTGCAATCAGCGACGCCATTGTAAAAGTGACATTTGCCAATGACACGTCATAATGATAAAATAAAAGTAAGATAAACGTTTCAGCTGTGCAATCAGCGACGCCGTTGTAAAAGTGACATTTGCCAATGACACGTCATAATGATAAAATAAACGTAAGATAAACGTTTCAGCTGTGCAATCAGCGACGCCATTGTAAAAGTGACATTTGCCAATGACACGTCATAATGATAAAATAAACGTAAGATAAACGTTTCAGCTGTGCAATCAGCGACGCCATTGTAAAAGTGACATTTGCCAATGACACGTCATAATGATAAAATAAAAGTAAGATAAACGTTTCAGCTGTGCAATCAGCAACGCCGTTGTAAAAGTGACATTTGCCAATGACACGTCATAATGATAAAATAAAAGTAAGATAAACGTTTCAGCTGTGCAATCAGCGACGCCATTGTAAAAGTGACATTTGCCAATGACACGTCATAATGATAAAATAAAAGTAAGATAAACGTTTCAGCTGTGCAATCAGCGACGCCGTTGTAAAAGTGACATTTGCCAATGACACGTCATAATGATAAAATAAACGTAAGATAAACGTTTCAGCTGTGCAATCAGCGACGCCATTGTAAAAGTGACATTTGCCAATGACACGTCATAATGATAAAATAAAAGTAAGATAAACGTTTCAGCTGTGCAATCAGCGACGCCATTGTAAAAGTGACATTTGCCAATGACACGTCATAATGATAAAATAAACGTAAGATAAACGTTTTCACGTTTAATGTGTTGTCCTTGAAAATGATGGTTGATAATGTGAAAACAATTAATCATAAACATGCTGATAAATAGGGGCCAAATCAGAGACAAATACCAAAAATAGTTAGTTTGTGTTATTTACATCAGACAGAAGGGCACATGGTAGTCAAATGCCTTTGAAGTCACTCGGCCGCTGAAAGATGAATTTTTATTGGTTAAAAAGCAGGCATACAGTATGGGGTTCCATTTTCCTCCGCTAGGGAAATTTGCTGGAGCCTAGAAATTCAGGCCACCTAGAACAGAGGTTAGGGTCGGATATCTAATGGGAGTAACCTCTGCATGTGTGAACTGAATGTTGTAGTTTGAGAACACCCGGGTTATAACAACATTCTATGTTAAAAGTGGTTACTACCGGTTGATCAACAAAACACAACACAAGTTGATGCTACAAGTGGTACCCCATCCTCGGTTACCCATGGTTTTATATATGCTCCGTTACTCTCCACTATATCACCCATGGGAAATTTCATCAGGAGAATCTTTTCTCAAATTACCCGCCCTTGGCCGGCGTGAGCCAATCAAACCGCTACGCAGCTTGGACCTGCGAGCTAATGACAATTCATATCACTTCGTTGCAAAACACGCGAGGTCATTTTGTTAGCCCTCCGTCACCGGTTATCTCCCTTGACCATTTCCGTCTTATCGTATTGAGTATTTTCTTTGGTTACTGACTTCGTCACGCCGGCCAAGGGCGGGTAATTTGAGTACAGATTCTCCTGATAAGGTTTCCCATGGGTGATATAGTGGAGAGTAACGGAGCATATATAAAACCATGGGTAACCGAGGATGGTGGTACCCTAAAAGAGGGTTAAGTCCAGTCTACCTGTGTGTAGTGTCCAATCTTCTTCCAGCCCTCCCTTCCCGGGTACCTACTCTTGTCTAGGCCGTACGTGTACAGAAGGACCTCGTTATACCACCCCATGATGGCGGTGTGCCAGTCTCCGTATCCTCCAGCCACGTTCTGACCAATCGACAGGCCGTACTCTGGAACAGGTGCGTTATTATAGACATACTTTGACATACTTTGAAATTCTTTGACAGTTCGCAGTTGCTGCAATGAAGAGTATTCCAAGCGTTTCTTTGTTGAAATGTTTTAGAACTGAAGTAATGGAGAATGAATGAGGAGCTGTGGATTCGTTAAAAATAATCAACAAGCCACGAAGGGGCGAGTTGATTATTACTGACGAATCCACTGCTCCGAATGCATTCTCCATCTTAATCCATGAACGACGTCACGAAACATGCATATGTGATTATTTTACATTTGAAACAATAAATTTGAATTATGGGACACTAAAATCAATTATTTTGCAAATTTCGGTGCTCATTCATCGAATATGGTACAAGTAGCTGCGACCCTCGTGAAATGGATTCTTCCATGCACGTGCAGCGCAAAACTTCCAAGCGAAGCGATTTGATAGACAGCAAAAACTTGGTCTTTCCATGCCTTCCGTGCGTTACAGGTCTTGTATAGAACGCGGGATTCTTACTGACAAACAATCCTCAGGTTTCTGACAGCGTCTTGTGGCCTAATGGATAGAAGCGCTGACTACCAAGCGAAGGGTTGCATGTTCGAATGCAGGTTCATGCATTACAAAACTTAGTTTGTCTAGTTGAGAGATATTTTAAGATCCTATTCAGATACACAAAGACAAAATACGTCAGTCTGGAAAAATGTATTCGATTAGCCATTACTGAAAATGTCTAAACCTAACACCCCTCCTGACTGGGACAGTCAATGACCAGTTGATACCTAAATAATAATCAACTGATAACACAATAGAGTGACGTCATGACCATGGATTAACTATGAATAATGACGTCTTACGTAATTTAAAATATATAGAATAGTAAGAATACTACACGTAATGTTGAAGAATAAATACATATTTTATGGATACACAGGCTCTTTATCCTATGGAGTCGACGTTTCGATATGTCATTGTCAAGCATGACAGAATATGGATTAGAATGCATCAGAGCATTAAAAATTGTTACTGTGTAAGTTGTAACATCTCTATGGCTGTAAGACTGAATACGTCCACAACAATGTGACTTGCAATACGGTGCGGACATAGACTTGGAATGCGTCTTAATTTGCATGCAACTCAAATTAACACTTGGTGTGCATTTGAAAACTGACGTCTATACTAGATACACGATACAGAGTGAGTGAGTGAGTGAGTTGGGGTTTAACGCCGCTTTCAAGAGTATTTCACTTATATCGCGGCTGCTAGTATTATGGCAGGGAGAAAGCCCGCAACGCCACGTGGCTATGCACTGCGGTGAAACCTGCGAGCAGCGGCTGGAACTAGCGAACCATGGGTGGTACTACGCTGAAATTCAATGTAGCATTGCACCCAAACCGTACTGCGTGTAGAACAGTTCTCTACTGCAGACAAAGTTGCCGTGCCCCTGGCGGGATTCGAACCCCGGACCTCTTGATCCGAAGCCGAACGCGCTAACCACTGCGCTACCCCGCCCCATACACGATACAGAAACACATGTACCTGGTATATTTCTTTCACTGTCATGAGCCATCAGACACTGTCTCGCCCACTTGTCTGCAACCTTCGCCAGGCGACCATCCCACACCTGGAACAGCAAGTGCAGAAGCGAACACAGATTAACCCATATTCCCGATAAGGTATAAACCAAAAACGTCAAATTTAAAAAAGCACAGCTAGTATTATTGGTTGTTATTAATTAATTATCAATGTTGTGGCACGTATACGGCATTTACGGCCTAGACCATATGACTCTACAACTGGGCCAATACGGGAAAAACTGGGCCAATACGAGACAAACTGGGCCAATATGAGTCTGAGCATGCGCAGTTGCACATTTGGTGAAAGCCCGAAGCTGTCGCTTCACAACTTTGACCCGTGCTATTTGTTCACCAATCTTGTTTATAATTATCATTATAATATAATTGAGATGTCTAGTGTTGTGCAAATAGAATGAAAAGAAGTTAATTAATAAAATTGTCATCAATTAAGTATTTCCGTATTGGCCAAATTACAGGTCCTCGCTCCGTTGTATTGGCCCTCGACTTTGTTACGGGCCAATACAACGGACCTCGGACCTGTAACTGGGTCAATACGAACAAACTTAATTAATAACATTATAATATTAATACCTTAATATACGTGTAAAGTGGTGAGGGGAAAGTGGATAATACACTTCCAGAGGCGGTTCACCGTTGCTCTCATCCTCGATAATCCAGCGCTTTTTGTTCCGATAAATCTACACACAAGTGTAGATTTATCGGAACAAAAAGCGCTGGATTATCGAGGATGCGTTGCTCTTTGTTAATATATTTGACATAAAGCCACTAATTTGACTGAATATTCAACTCCAAATCCTAACCCATGATGACAAAATGAATGGTCTTTTTTTGCTGTGGAAGGTGAGTGGAAAGTGAAGACGCACTTCCAAACTTGTATGGACTGAGTTTCAAACAGTTTGAAGTGAGTGTTTCATTTGTCAAGTGTATATATACGTACCAGTTTGGCCAGGTCAGTGGCCGGGGGCTCCACATTCCCTCTCAGTTTGTTATGAAGATTGACAATGTCCTCCTGCTCTGATTCTGACACACCGTGTGACGTCATTTCCGGGTTGTCGTCCATGCACATGGTGTGTCCGCTGACCGCAGCATACTCAGCCGTGCACGTGTCTTCCTGTGGAACAGGTACCCATACTCGAAATGCTTTGAAATGATGGAGTGACAATGCTGATGGTCGTATTTTCGGAGATTACTAATGCTAATTAATGGTGTAAACGGAAAACTATTTTAATCTATGCCACTGTTGAAGGGAAGATTATAAATCATTATTACAAGGCTTGGTTTGGTTTAATACGACAATGAATACTGAAATTTATAGGTCTCGTGAACAAGGTATGCTTGTTAATGCAAGTTAACAGGTTATTGATATAGAGCATTGTAAGGTTTAAAGGGGCAGTAGCACGTTTTTTGCAAATTTTATTTTTTCAAATTTCCCATTTATAATGATAGTTTATGTCATTTATATTTACTTTAGAAGGTAAAACATCTTTAAAATACAAACCAAATATACAAAGTGGTAATAACGATGTTGCGTATAAAGCAAAATTGCATGGCGGCCATTTTTATTGTGAACACAATTTATTATTTCGAATGACAAAAACGATTCCCATAGCTTTTCGGAACCATGTACACTCATTTTTAAACTTGATTTTCCGAAGAGAGAAGGGTGGTTTACTATAAGTGACATTATTTTTCAAATACAATTCATCAACTTATTTCAGCAAAAACACGTGCTACTGCCCCTTTAATGTATGTATCAGGTTTCTATTAGGTTTTATCATATACTTCGCATGCTTATAAATACAGATGATACAGTATATATTCAGTTTGATAGACGCTTCATAAGCACCCTGTATCATAATCTGTATCACCATGTCGTCATGGGACTTGAAGCTCGAAACCTAGGTGGCATACGGGAAAAAACCTGGATCGAAGTCATGGGGGATATATACATGTAGTTGTCACCTGTTGTTCTGCATACGTTCAACATTGCGGATATCGCTGAAAATTGCGGCAGTCATTTTCAGCTTACATTTAAGAGGATTGCGTAAGTTTGTGCACCTAATTGTAATTTGATCTTTAAAGGTTTGCTCTTTTTGAAATGTACATCTTGACCTTCTAAGGTCACATCTCATATTTTGAGATTTTTAAACTTCAACTTGATTATCATTCTTGTATAATTTAAATTTACTTGAATTAAATCACTGAGTAATCAGTGTTTCTCATGAAATGCAGTTTATGAATTGTTTATCTTACTTGTGTTATTTGCTTGATAAGTATAAATAATACACATAGTATGAAATGGGTGTTTTCATATCACATCCTGTATCAGCCGTCAACCAATGTCAGCCCGAGAGCTTTACTGGGGTCTCGAGCTTATACAGAATGTGATATGTATACACCCATGCAATACTATCTATATATTATATTTGCTTATGTTTCGAATAACGGTCTGTGGATAAAGCATCATTATACGGCCTCATGACCAGTTAATTAATTAGACTAGGTTTGATTTTTAATGAAGAATAAGATTTAAGTGTCACATGTTACAATTCGAAGACATTGACATAAGACCTACGAGACACTAAAAATACATTAAAACAATCATGATAGTCTACGGGTTATTTGTACCATCTTGTAACAACACAGTTGAGCGTTAGGGGGTCGAGGAAGAATTGAAACAATTGTCGTCTCACTGAATGAAGATATGTGCTACCGGCAAGGCAAGGCATGCTAAGATTGTCACACACATCTTGGGTTATCACTGTAATACTCAATGATTGTATCACTGTTTGCTTATCAACCACAATAGCCAGATAGAGAGAGTATAGTGGCTAATTAATATTGAACTTAATTCAAGGAGGATGACTGCCCAATACAAAGACAGTTTGATTAAAGGTTGTGTATCATTGTATTCGTACTTTGATAGTGAGATTAACGGAGATTATTGTATAAATCCGTGTTTTTGTTGTTTATATGTTCTGATTCATTGACCATCACAAAACAGTGGAGCGTCGCTAACAGTTATAGTAGGGGTGTAACAATACATCGATGCATCGCAATAGTTGGCTTGACAAAAGTACTATATCGATAGTATATACAAAAGCACTATCACTATCGCAATAGTAAGGGTAACTATCGATACTATCGAAACTATTTAATTTCAGATAATTTTGAATGATTTACACAATATTTTTCATTTTAGAATGTCAAAAGGGAAGAACTAGAGAGAGGAAATAGCAAAATGACAATAAGTCTTTTCATTTATGTTTTTGGTTTTGGTTCCATAGTCCTTACATCAATTAAACATTTCTACTAAGACCTATAAGAAATCTAACTGGTTATTGCTTTTTTGTACAAAAAACCCTATCGCAAAAGTTATTGCAATAGTGAGTTACAATAGTCTATCGCTATCGCAATAGTAAGTGGCAATAGACTATCGTTAACACAATGGTCACTTTGGGTCAATAGTCACCCCTAAGTTATAGTATAGTATGATTCGTAGTCGGAGGCGTCAGGTCCTGTTAGCTCTGGTGCAGTGTGTAGGACTGTCACGGGAACACGCTCAATTACAGTACTTGTTTCAATGTACACAATGACACTGATACATAACGTCAATCTCTACTGAACAGTATTTGATCTGCCTTGTGGTAAGATCACGTTTAAAGCAGATTGTTCATGTCCAAAAACCATGCACAGATACGTGCAGACATTACGCCGCTGGGACGTTCTCCGTCGTCAGATGTCTTCAACATCATCACAAGCGAGTATAGCACACGTTGTCAACATCCACATTCACCCAACTAACAAATTACCAGCCTCCTCCTTCTACACAACTTACTGATCAATATAGGTTATAGTTTATTAACAACTGTATGTATCGGAAATAGTTCATATCCTTCCTCATAACCTGAACACACTTTGTATGTATTGCCCTGAAGACGATGAGGGGCTCCAAGAACCCAAATAAACCCAACTTTTTGTTCTGCTCCGTCAGGGTATTTTATCCGTAAGACTTTAACTCCCCTGATTGGGTAAGATACGTTTGATACGTAACGTTTCCCAGCTGTTTCCGCATCGATACTTGTATGTTGTAAGCCAATGAAATATCGTGATTTTGAAAGTTTCTGATCGCTCATTGGTCTTCTGATCCGGGGAGTGACCGATGTAAAGTCTATTCATTGGCTAGTTATCTCTAGCGTTGCGTCTTACACAACAGGGAGATTTGAAGTAATCACGCAGAGAAACTGCGCTGATTGAACAGAGCGGTAGACTGGGACACCGATAATACTCACCTCAGCTCCGCGTTTCGGCACTTGGTAAGCAGTTTTCAAGGCCTCT
This sequence comes from Gibbula magus, assembly GCA_936450465.1. Lineage (NCBI taxonomy): Eukaryota > Metazoa > Mollusca > Gastropoda > Trochida > Trochidae > Gibbula > Gibbula magus. The sequence goes on from OW388305.1 coordinate 54,236,452, forward strand.
GCCACGTCAACAGCGCCGCTACCTTCCGGTGGGGGAACATCGTTAATGAAGTTACCAAAGCGTGCATCTGTACCAACGAAAACCAAACAACTTCATATCTAACATTCACAATGTGTTTCTTGCATAGTTTCTTATATGTGTCTATCTGTAACATATGTATTTCAATGATTGCGTTCTCCCTTTCACACTCAGGTTATTAAATCATTAATGTCTTACTTATTGTAATATAAAAGTATCTTAACATGAATATGTGTTATCTGAAATGAGTAATTTATCAATTTCTTTTGTTTAAATATTTTATCAAAAATGTTAATCTCAAAATGGTTATTTTTCACAAAGAAAACAAATTCTATTTGGACATGAGCAGTGTGTCGGACTCTACAAGAAGAACCTATGTATTGAGTTTACAAATACCCCCAAGTTTGATCGCTGTCGCGAACAGATTTACTCAGTTACATGATGTAAGACAACTAATCATGACTAACGTGCTTCATAACATTCATTTTGTCGTTCGACAAACGCTGTTCTCTTGAACTGGAGCCAAACTGGAGCCACATACTAATCGGTACCACATAGATATGGATAGAGCAATGCCACAAACATGTAAACACTTTATTGACTTGAATAATGGTTCCAGAAATCGTTACAGTATTTACATTTCAAAAGATTTCATCAATTCAGGATTTGACTGTCGTAACAAATCCTTAGTTTATCATTCGATGTCGTATTGTCAGTTATTGTAAGCAAACACGTCCAACAAAGAATGTTGTAAACAGTTACATATTCAAATATATTTTTAAATTATACTTGGGCGCTGTAGTTATACCAAGGATTGTGTTTTTGTATCACCAGTGAATTAAATAGCTTCAAAAGTAGCCAGCCCAAAATGTTATTTTGGTAATTTTAAGGTGCATCCGTTGTGTTTCATAAAATTATATTAGGCTTTAATACGTTCCGATTGACCATATGTGCTGTTTACAGTGCAAATAAATTCACTCGGCTTGCATGTTCACCCCGAATCCCTAAATATATCATAATTACTATATTTTCCAATCAAAATAGAGGAACACCGTTAAGCAAATGCAGAAACCGAAACTACACGTCCCATTTATATGCACATTAGTTATATGACCTATTAAACATGATCAACCCAAATTAATCGTTTTGCTGTTATAAATAAGATTACAAAATTACGTTTGACTCATTGGCGCGCGCCACACGCGGTACATTGATTTTCGATCAGAAATAACTACTTTTCCCTTCATATCGTCAATATAGTAAGTCGACTAAGACCCAAATGACAATTTTCGACAACTTCTCGATAAAATATTAAGTTATAACGTTTAGCTTATGTGACCCCAAACAACACAATGGATGTACCTTTAAATGGTGAAATTACAGAGGTGAGTTGGGGTTTAACGCCGCTTGGAGTGGCGAAAAATTTTTTTTTTACTTATTTATTCATGCTATGCGACGTTACGACACAGATTCGTGTGTCGCTATCAAGCTTGATAACAACACAAAACGCTTTGTAGAAACGTCGCATATCATGAATAAGGAGATGGTATCCATGTGATTCTATGCATCCCAGAACCACTGATGTCTCAATAAGATTATGTCTCTGATGTCTCCTCGGTAACATGCCTTATCATCACAATGTTAAAGGGGCAGTAGCACGTTTTTGCTAAAAAAAAATTATTTTTATTTTATTATTATTATTTTTATTTTTATTATTTCCTATTTATAATGATAGTTTGTGCCATTTAAATGTACTATAGAGGGCAAAACATCCTATAAAACAAACCAATTATCCGTAGTGGGGATAACGGTGTTGCGTATAAAGCAAAAATTGCATGGCGGCCATTTTATTGTGAACCCATTTTATTATTATTTCGAATGACAAAAACTATCCCCATGGCTTTACTGAGCCATGTACACTCATTTTTAACTTGATTTTCTGAAGAGAGAAGGTTGTTTTACGACTGGTGAAATTATTTTTCAAATACATTTCATCGACTTATTTGAGCAAAAAAACGTGCTACTACTCCTTTAACAAACACTGCAAGAGCTTCTGGATCCACCAGTCCTGCAACGATATAACCCTCGGAATTATTTATGAGATTCGAAACCTTTCACACAGAACGTCCTGTGACATTAAGGCGCTTATTGTTCTCTGATTGACTCATTTCACTTGTATAGAAAGCAAAGCTTTTCGAGACCTATGCAATCCTGTTGACACCAATGTGAATCCAGGGGACATGGCTTGCATGACGTCTGGAATTATGTTGTCAAGAAGTATGAGTTAGGAATTCATATCCTATTGAAAATAACATGTACACGGCAGATAAACTGACACGTTTATGAATGAAAGTATAGGAGAAGTGTTTATAAATCCCTACATGTCGCACCCAAGGGACCTAACGCTTTCTCTATTACTAGGCAATCCCCTGAAGAAGATTTTCTTTCAGTGTTATCATATATATTGGTAATTATTTGTTCTCTTACGAAATAACGCTGATATATAGATACCGTTCTGGTAATAGGAATCTCCTAATACAAGCAGTGTTGGTGGTTTGACAAAGCTGCCTTCTTTGTCCGTAGATGTTTTTTGTTTAGGCGAATGTGTTTCTCAAACAGTGAACCCAGTACAGACAGCATCTCCTCCGTATACAATAAATATGCATGCGTTCCTCGAGGGGGATATTTCTTAGCTTACTTTTATTCCAAAATTATTACAGACGTTAAAGAGTGACTGATATGCTATTTAAGAACTTCATTTACATAAGAATTAATGTAATGTGGTTATAAACATGTCTAAACGGTCGTAAAATATTCGTGTTAAATAGTGCAATCAATGACAGGACGTGTCTGTATTCAGATATTTGTATTTAAAAACACACGGAAAATAATGTAAAAACAACTTTTATTTTATCTTTCGTCTTTTATTCCAGAGGACTCTAGAAGTTTGTAGTGTAGGGGAGAATGTTGTGTTTGGATGCTGAACCTCCCTGCTTGTTGTTTAAATGTTGATACTGCTTTTGTATGAGTATCGACCTTCAAAATCACAAAATGACAAATTTGATAAAAATGTGTCTAATGACACAGAGACGCATCTGATTAACGGTTAACTCAAATAAAACCAAAATAAACAAATTCTCATATAATTAAAGCATTTTGGTTTATGCTTGTTGAACAAATGAAATAGTTATTTATTGTGCATGAGAATAACTGTCCACTATTAGTGGTTATGATATTCCTACATACGAGTAGAATGTTCTACACCATATGTCTCTGTCGTATATTGATCAGGTGCTGTGTTCTTTTGAACCAGATATTTTGTAACATATAATTTTCCATTGTATCGGACACCATACCAATCCAATAACATGTGTATGGATGCATTGTAAGTGACGGTAAATCAACGATGTATACACTCAGACAATAATCGTTTTATTAAGCCCTGTTTATACGGCGAGCGTTTGCATATGAGTAAAGCATTACACATATGCAAATTTGCTCATATGATCCAACTTCGCCGTATGGACGCATTTGCACATATGTATATTTTACTACCGTAAGCAAATTTTTCACTACCGTAAGCAAATTTGCACCTAGTCAGGGGCAGGTGCAAATGTTTACTACCGTGAGTAAATATGGTATTTTCACTTTTCTAGTAAAAGTTCGTCGTATACAGACATAGGGACTTCACACAAATTGAGAAAATATATTAGATAACTTTAGAAACTCTTAATATTATTTTTCAAATTCTATATATATAGGATAATCTCCTTCTTGTACGCGATGACCTTCGAAATCCATCTGACTATCCGAATTTCATTAAATAATTAGGGCGAAATAGTCAAAACAATGTTCACAGATATAAATTAATGTCATTTATTTAGTATACATCTAATAAATATAAATTGGTATGTTTTGGGAATTCTCTATTCATATATTAAAAGAGTTGGAAGCCCATTTGCATAGGCAGAAATTAAACACATATGAACGCATAGCAAATTTACTTTTACTCACGTGTGTATATTACTACCATGAGCAATATTGCATATGTGCAAAGTTCGCCGTATAAACAGGGCTTTAGATGATGTGAGTAGCCAATGAGTGCATCACTTCGGCTGAATACAGAGACAGGGATGCGTTCAGTTCACCATATGGGTAATAGATTTACTGTACACCTTTTCTAATCAACGCAGGTGTGGACAGGTGAACTGGCCAGGTAGGTCTTGTTTTTCTCGTTGTGTGAGACAGATATGTTCTCACACATGATGTTGTCATGTACTAGTGTAGGTGGTTTCTTTAACTGGAGTTAATTAGTATAACCTTAGTTAACTACCTAACTGTATGGTGACTGTGGTGATTCTTATTCTTTTACAAACAAACATTGCAAAGTGATTATATATTGAACTTGTATATCAATTACATGCAAACACAGTGCAGGCATATTGTTGTCGAAAGTGTGTGAAAAGGTATTCGAAGAAAAGAAGACCTTATGTCCGTTGAACCATTCATAAAAGTGTCCTGTTCATTATCGATATCAGGACTCTTTTGGGTGTCACAGTCGTGAATGAAGATATGTACATCTTCAAGTAGAAGCATGGGTTATTTCAGTTGCTTTGAAAGTATAAAACTAGCACACTCTAAATCAACCATAATTTCATAAGTATCCATCTACGAGTAATAGTGTATAGCGGACAGAATGAGACATTCACCGTTCAACCCGTCTGTACACATCAAACCTGTTCGTTCAACTAGTGTTGTGATGCTGTATAGCTAACATGGACTAAACTCGTCATTACCACTCAGAACTCTCACCGAGGCAATTGTCGTATTTAACGTCACTATAATGTAACCGTTACCTCAGGTAAACACATGCTTACTTTCCCAGAAAACGGCAAATCGTTGCTAGGCAACATTAATAATGAGGCATTGATTGGTGGTTATAGAGCACTTGTAACATGTCCACAGAGCGGAGTGATATTACATAAACGAGCACTGACATCGAGCTGAGTTCATTCAGGGTCACGGTAAGAGCGAAATACAATATAACATAGCTGGGGGAAAAGTAAACAGAAAGAAGGCTAGTTACACATGAGCAATGAAGAAAAGCATTGGGAATAGATGTGTAAATATAACAGCAAACAAACATATAAAGATGATATTATATTTGTATGATGTCATTTAATGTAAGCCCTGTGGCTTGTTTGCCAATCTCGATTCATTTTGTGAAATAAACATTTCTTTAAGCCGCTTATAAAGATGAATTATGTATACATTAAACTGGGTTAAAATAATGAAAAAGTTGAAGGGATTGATAAAAACAGGATTGATACAAGCAGGACATATACGATTATTTAATTTTATTTAAAGGCGCTGTAGCACGTTTTTTGCAAAATTTATTTTTTCAAATTTCCCATTTATAATGATAGTTTATGTCATTTAAATCAACTTTAGAGGGTAAAACATCTTATTACACAAACAAATTATCTGTAGTGGTTATAACAGTGTTGCGTATAAAGCAAAAATTGCATGGCGGCCATTTTATTGTGAACACAATTTATTATTTTGTATTACAAAAATGATTCCCATGGCTTTACCGAAGCATGTACACTCATTTTCAACTTTATTTTCCGAAGAGAGGAGGATGTTTTACTATTGGTGAAATTATTTTTCAAATACATTTAATCAACTTATTTGAGCAAAAATATAGACGTGCTACTGCCCCTTTAAGACATGATAGAAATCGAACAACAAAGACAGTAATCAACTAATGTGATATTTTACAAACAGAGGTGGGTGGCAACATGGAGAAAATAAATGAAAGCGTAAAATTAAGAATGAAATAATGAAACTATAACAGTTATTTGGAGGATACAGGGAAAGAAGAAACAAAGAAGATAACAATATGAAGAAACAATTTGTAAAATGCGATTATGCGAGATGAAACAAATATGAATATGATTATGAACCAACACAAAATAAACAACATTTTAGATTAGACAAACCGTTGTACTTCAAGACTTAAAAACTTATACAACAGCAACAAAAAACAAACAATACATGGTGTGGAGTTGACTCAAGACCACAAAAGTGATATGTTCTCGATTTCCACAGGTGTGACACATTCACGTAAATAGGGCTCCTTCATCACTGCAGAACAGGTTTGTAAGTCGGGGGAATTCCAACACATGTTGTACTTTTGTTTCATCAGGCTGCTGTACTAAGTACGGGTCACGCGGAGCACGTACGCATTGTGACTGCAGACTTGTGTATACTAGAGAGGTTGGTGAACTGGCAGCAGTTTAAATATACTGACGCCTTTAATTCATTACAGGTGTTCGAAACTAAACAGAGGACTAATGAACTGTTGACACGAAGGTGCAGTGGGCTACAGACTGAGCTTATGAAGCATTTTGTTCTGTTCTGTGATAATTATAACGCTGTTTGAAGTTGAAAACAGCGATAATAATGACCATAATAATATTGTGTTTTATGTGCAGCATAGGATAACACGAATGTATACACACTTTGAAATACGGTATAAAATAGTTTACATACATAAAAGTTGCACTAATTACAACAATGATGTGCACTGTTTATTTTTATATATATATATAGAAAGAGAAGACATCAGATGGTTTTGACTGAATCAATCTTCTTTAATACAATACAATACAAGCTCATTTCGACCAGTATATGAAAAAAGCTTGAAAAGGCTTGAAAAGGCTTGAAAAGGCTTGAAAAGGCTTGAAAAGAGCGATATCCAGTCAAAACCATCTGATGTTTACTCTTTTCTATATACAACCTTACTTCACGTGAGAAGCATACTTTTGAAATGAAATATCTGTATGTTTTGATCTTGTACTTCAAGACTTAAAAACTTATATATATTATATTTGAATATCAAACCTATCATCAATTACTTTATGTTGCTGGCAGGACGAACAGCGTGTTTACATCGATATTATTTTACAATTAATCTCCCGCATATAAAATACATTAATATTTACAGCAATGAGTAGTCATGTTTTCCAGTGCTAAGCACATGTACATGTTGTCAGGGAGCGTGTCGTGTTGCTGGACCGTAAGATCTTTATCACTTGATACACTCCACAAACTAACCTACTGTAGACCAATGCTGGTAACGTTCCGTCCCAATAGTTCGCTCACCAACTGTTGCATCTATGAGCTAAACTTGTATAATGGGGGAAATGGCGCATGTTCTATAAAATGTACATACACTCTAAACTTCATTTCTGAATTCACGTTTCCAATATGCGTGTCAGTCAAATATACTTCATTTGCCTTTTAAGTTAAAAATAAGACGGAGTAAAAGTAGTTTTATTGTGCCATGCAAAAGGACGAACAAACAGCGAATTGAAGTAAACTACACCTGTATGTCATCGTTGATGATCATAATAATGATGATAGTAACCCTAGGCCTGGTATTTGAAACTTAAGATTCCTTATGTGAAAAGCATCAATGAATCTTTATATTTGCTACTAGTACAATTCAAGAGTCAGGTAAAACTGGAATTATCACTGATTTACCAGTGTTCCAACAAGTTACATTTGGTACGATGATTTCATTATGTAGGCAGCAAGCATGTGGCATTACATGGACGAGATAACCGGTAGAATTTAATATATCGATCGTATAACTTAATGCACGGACTTCAATAGAACTGAAACCATTAAAGTATTAAACGCAATATGTTAGTATTTAAATAATAAGCCATGTTTTGTATTTTACACAATAAACCCTATCATGTATTTAGATAATAGACACTGGTATGTATTGTAGATAACACATTCTATCATGTATTTTGATAGTAAACACTATTCATATATCGATTGAACCAACTTATTAGATGTGCTATTAGATGCCTTCAACAAACGTTGGCAACAGTGTATCATCTGAAATAATCAATAGTGTTTATCATCTGAATATATGATAGTAGTGTTTACTATCAAACTACATAATTGTGATTATCATCTGAAAACATTATATTGTTTATCATCTGAATATATAATAGTGTTTATTGTCTGAGAACATAATAGTGTTTACCATCTGAATACACAATAGTGTTTACCATCTGAATGCATAATAGTGTTTATCATCTGAATGCATAATAGTGTTTACCATCTGAATGCATAATAGTGTTTATCATCTGAATGCATAATAGTGTTTACCATCTGAATGCATAATAGTGTTTATCATCTGAATACACAATAGTGTTTACCATTTGAATGCATAATAGTGTTTATCATCTGAATACACAATAGTGTTTACCATCTGAATACATAATAATGTTTATCATCTGAATGCATAATAGTGTTTATAATCTGAATGCATAATAGTGTTTATAATCTTAATACACAATAGTGTTTACCATCTGAATGCATAATAGTGTTTATCATCTGAATACACAATAGTGTTTACCATCTGAATGCATAATAGTGTTTATCATCTGAATACACAATAGTGTTTACCATCTGAATACATAATAATGTTTATCATCTGAATGCATAATAGTGTTTATAATCTGAATGCATAATAGTGTTTATAATCTTAATACACAATAGTGTTTACCATCTGAATGCATAATAGTGTTTATCATCTGAATACACAATAGTGTTTACCATCTGAATGCATAATAGTGTTTATCATCTGAATACACAATAGTGTTTACCATCTGAATACATAATAATGTTTATCATCTGAATGCATAATAGTGTTTATAATCTGAATGCATAATAGTGTTTATAATCTTAATACACAATAGTGTTTACCATCTGAATGCATAATAGTGTTTATCATCTGAATACACAATAGTGTTTACCATCTGAATGCATAATAGTGTTTATCATCTGAATACACAATAGTGTTTACCATCTGAATACATAATAATGTTTATCATCTGAATACATAAAAGTGTTTACCATCTGATTACATAATATTATTTATCGTCGGAATACATAATAGTGTTTATCATCTTAATACACAATAGTGTTTACCATCTGAATACATAATAATGTTTATCATCTTAATACACAATAGTGTTTACCATCTGAATACATAATAATGTTTATCATCTGAATACATAATAGTGTTTACCATCTGATTACATAATATTATTTATCGTCGGAATACATAATAGTGTTTATAATCTGAATACATAATAGTATGTATTATCTGATTACATAATAGTTTTTACCATCTGAATACATAATAGTATTTTTTATCTGAATACATGATAGTGTTTATCACCTGAATTCATAATATGGTATATTATCTGAATACATAATAGGGTTTATTATCTAAATACATAATATCAATTTACATTACTGTATGCCAAATCGATGGTTGCGCATGGTACGCGGCGAGCTAAATTCTTCACTTCAAAGCAACATGTACATAACATCGTAAGTAGGTGAACAAACCTCTGGGATACAACTGTACACTTTCCTCTAATTGTTTGTTGATGCGATTAATGATTTGGAGTCCTGCCCATATGTTATTTGCTGTTGGTTACATGTAAAGGTTATCACGCTGTGTAATATGTATACACTGCTTTCGGCTCAACATTTACATGGACCTAGACCTGTAGTTCTTATATAGTTGCTGTTGATTACTGTGGAGCTGGTTTAGTGTACAGTGCAAGTGTAATGGTATGTATGTTTCCTTTATTCGTAACCAACGTAGGTTGATATTTGTCATTGGATTCCGTCTACACATATTGCAATGGAACGTGTGGTAGATATTTGTGCTTGACCTTTTTAACTAACTTAACTTTGGAGGCATAAAGAGACGAGAAGGTCATACGTATTAACTTTGTATGTTTTGTTGGTGCCTGTGTGTGATTTATTTATTCTGAAATAAGTCAGGACATGTTTAATCCACATTTGCATAGTGATGTGATCTAAAGGAGTTATTCACCTTCGCTCGAGGTTGGTTATCACGGATGTATCCACTAACATAACTAACATGTAACACTACTGCATTATTAGTATAAGCTGGGTACAGGGACGAAGTAGGGCTTGCAGTTCAAATTATTATTGAGTATGCAAGTTGTTATTTTCATCATTAAGTTTTGTGGATAACGAATTTGTTGTTTTTACATTACGGCTACGAAAAATCGTTAATATCCGAAGTATTTAAGTCAAGCTTAAGTAATAACTCTTCATTTTCTCAAAGCATTTGTATTTGAAATGTTGTGTGTGCATGTTACTAGCGGCTGAACAGTGCTAGTTAAAGCGTTGTTTTATCCTGATAATACCAGGGACTCTCGCGTGTTAACTGTTGTAATAAATAGTCATGTGAACTACATCTCTGACTATATGTCCTGACTGTGAACTGTTCTGAAATAAACTATTTCGTTAAACAAAATTTGTTTCCCAATTTAGGCATTTAATAAAATGCCTGGTGTTATTGTTCAGTCATTTAGCTAAATGTCTAGGGAAATTAGTCATTTTGTCAAATGGCTGACCGTCACAATCCTTTGACAAAATGCCTGGAACATTTAGGCATTTGGCCAAATGACTGATTTGACATATTGAATGTAACATATATATGATTAGACAGTCCCAGATAAAAGCAAGTGTCAAGCAAGGAAGAAATAGTTTCCTTCGCGATACGTCTTTGAAGAGGGATAGGAACCCCTATCTTCCTACTGACACCCTGCCAACTGAGCTACCGTATACATATCATGTAGACTTTACATGCATCGACAAACGCAAAGTTTGGTACCAATTTATAAAATCATGTACAAATCTACTACGACTTTAACGTTTATTATTACGTGGTACTGTACTGAAGGGGATTCAAGACAATATGTTATAATACTAGGGTGTTATTACGCTAACTCTAATCCAAATAAATCCATAACTGTTTGGAATTCAAAACTTGCTAAGATCTTATGACGTTAAGCATGGTCTTCACTCAACCGGAAAAGAAACGTCGACAAATGTGTAAAAAAAAAAATAAACATCCCTACATTTTCAAAAGAGTATAAAATTAGATATTAGTGTCGGAGAAAGTAGATTTTGAATGTATTCGATAGACACATGTTTGATAAAGATGTACACACAAGTTCATACATCAAGAGTATGATACTTGTATTTCTATATCTGTTCAAAATGAGTTTTAGCCAGAGTGTTTTTCATTTAAGTAAAACAAAAGTGTAAAATGTTGAAATTTAATTGACAAAATATGTTTTCGCCATAAATAACCTAATTGAACTTAAATATTTTGACGCGTCTTAACTGTAGGATGTCACAAAACAAGGCAAAAAAGTCCCGTTTGACTCTGCTACCTTCGAAAACGACGATTTTGAGAATTCTTAAAACGTGGGTTTCTCAGAAATATGAACGAATAATGATTGGAAATATCAAGTTTAGTTAAGTTGGCTTCTGAAGAAATAATATATCTCTGTTTCAGTCTTATTTATCACTGGTGGGTTGACTTGTCTTGCGTTTTGTATGGTGACGTTTCTTTTGCGGTTGAGTGGTGTATGTCATATATCTGATTTTATCATCGGTAAACCAATGTTCCATTACATGATCATGTATAAACACTGTTCAGACATTGAACGATACCTTATGTAAATATCAAACCCATTAAGATCGTTATTAATAAACTTTATCAAGAAACTCTATTGAGAAAAAACACATTTAGAACCGTGTCCTTCTCCCAGGTTCAAGAGATATACACTAGCGTCCAAAAGAAACGCCGCCACATTTTCAAAAACAAAACAATGCCAACGCGGACAGTCGATCCTGAATTAATGTCGTTGATGACTAAACACCTTGACAAACACCGATTGGTCGCTGAAATTGCTATTTCAATACTTTTTTGATAAATGGTTTACATTTAACTTTTGAAATTGATACGAAATGGAAATTAAGTTTATATGAAATATAATGTCGACATAATTTATCTTCTTGGATTAGTGGATCATCGTTAAGACGTCTTAAACAAGCAACAATCTCTATTTCATTCTCCTGTTTCCCCTACATCTAGATAAGACGATGCATGTTTAAAAGGCCTGTGTTTTACAAACACAACAAGAACTGATACTGATTCAAACATGAACAATGCCATCCTCGGTTACCCAGGGTTTTATATATGCTCCTTTACTCTCCACTATATCACCCATGGGAAACCTTATCAGAGAAATCTGTACTCAAATTACCCGCCCTTGGCCGGTTATAAACTCACGTGCAAAAGATACGTCCCCATACAAAATACAAGATGTTTCAATCCACGGGAGATAAATACAACAGAAACATCATTACATCATGTCTCCAGAACCAATCAATACTATATATGAAATTTCAAAACATTATCTTTTCATGTTTCTGAGAAACAAACGTTTTAGAATCTCCTTAACTAGACAAGATAGAAGCGTCAAAAAGCGAGTTTAGTTTGTTTTGTGACGTCCTACAGTAACAATGTGTCGTCAAATTTAAATTCAAGAAGGTTATTTATGTCGACTACATCCTTTATTAATCAAATGTTTACTTAAAACAAAATTTAAGCTTGAATACCAAACATTGTGGCCAAAACACATCTTGAAAAATCGATTTTAGCACCCCACGTGTATCTGAACAGGCATAAAAATAAAAATACAAACCCTGATGTATTTAATTGTGAGTAATTCTTTATAAAGCATGTGTCTATCAAAAACATTAAAATCTACTTTCTCGACATCAATATCTAATTTTATACTCTTTTGAAAATGTAGGGATGTTTATTTTGCACGTGAGTATAGTTCATAGGTGAAGCATTGATAAATTTGAAATATCAAATTGTAAATATGCACTCAGAAGTACGTCATTTAAACATATATATATATAAATATATATATATATATATATATATATATATATATATATATATATATATATATATATATTTATATATATATATATATATATATATATATATATTTATATATATATATGTTTAAATGACGTACTATATGACTAAATGACGTATATATATATATATATATATATAAACGTATGTCAAAATATAGAACTGCATTTCGGGAAACGTCAAAAGTCGAATACTTAAAGTATGAAATGTTAAGAAGAAACGGAAAGTGACTGACATGTCAGTTATTTTCGGAAAATATGAATACAAGTTTTTAAATAGTTGGGAAGGAAACAATTTATATTCAGGAGAGACAGGAAAAGCATAAATAATAAACGCGACTGCAGTGATAATATTTAATTGAATTTGTGAAGTATAGGAGAGATGTAGAAAGTTAAGGACTTACCCTGGTTCTGTAGCAGCAGGCTGTCAGCTGTAGAGTGGACTGCCAGCCCAAGGCATGCCACCAGCAAGGTTGAAGGTAGGAGCATAGTGAAGCAAGTCTTGTCTTACTGGTCGGAGGCAAGTATTGGAGGCTGTGATATGTTGAAGCAGGCATGCTTTATATACCATCAGCTGACTTGACCCCCATCATTAGCTATGGATAAGGGGCACCATACAATTTACATAACGTCATTTACTGAGTCAGTCAAGACGGAAAACCGAAAGCAAGCTGATAACTTCGAGTGTTTCCGGAAACGTTCCGATCCGAAGAATGGAACCTGCTACTGCGAATGTTCCCCTGCTCTGAAAAACATATTTACATGATATTTGATATAAGGCGTCCTTTCATATTCGTCTTCCGTATGTCGTGTTTTCGTATTTTATATGAGGTCAGTTTGGTTCAACTAGGAATGGCTCGTGGCAGTGAAGTAAACATTGTTCTGTTTCATATTAGTACTGGCGCTACACACACCTTCAGATATACACCTAGAAAAGTCGTTTCGATCATATACGCAAACACTGAATGAATATCAACAATTCTTAGTAAATATGTCTATATCTACGTATATGCTGACTATTAACTTTTTCAGTACTCCCATATTGAGTTATGCCCGTATGTTTGTTATATGCAAGAGATCCCGTCAGTGTAACATGTCGATAAGAACATATACAATGTATACACTACAAGTCTTACGATCATCAACGATTTTAGATTCACAATAGAGACAACGGAGCTGAACGTTTTTCAAACTTGAACAGTGTATCAAAACAAACCAACCCGCTCCCATTGTACAATGAAGATTAACATCCATAAATACGTTTAACTATATATATACTTTGAAATGATAATGACATTACATTTTAGAATTGAGTCTTGGCTTATATTTATTAATAAACAATAATTCTTTGTCTGCCAAGCAATCAGCTTTGTATATCGGAAAAACAGAATATTTATTTTTCCACATAGTTCTAGATGCGCACTAAGAGGGATAGCACGATTGTGTTTTTGTTTAATTTGAGAACGATGAAGATTCATTCTCCTTTATAATGTCAATTCTGTTTTCCCGATGTATATTTCTTGACATCCAAGACAAACAATCATATAAATGACATTTTTGGAATCACATGTCATGTTTCTTTTTACACATTTTTTTTATTTGGTGGGATACTAACTGATGTGCCCTCAATAAAAAATGTTACATGTCGCGCATCGTTTTTCGCCACATTTATATATATATATGGTACAATATCACCAACATATTCCCGTCACAAGGGCAATTATTTGTAAAATAAATTGTCATACATAATTAATAGAATTTGTGTCCAGCTTTGAACTTGTCAGACATTACAAATAGCTATGACAAACATCACAATCAGCGATAGGAAATGTTTATTCACAGTCCCACAAGAACCTGTTTCAGTGTACTGCCTGGTTGTACGGTGAGAAGGGGGAATCTAAAAATGGATCTTTTGAAATGCTTTTAATGTATACATGGATGTAGGACATCACAACGTCTGTTACTGTAATGCAGAAACTATCTAACACGCCTCCGTGTAAGATAGATGGACTAGACGAATACAGATAATACAGGCCGTTGATGCGTTTCCACTTGGTTTAAAGTGACAGAAAGGTAATTTTCATCTTTGAATTCTTTCACTGATTTATCCTGATGTAAAGAGTTGTATATGTGAAAGGAAAACGCGTGTGTTTAATGGGAAAAATTAAATATGTTGACTGTG
The DNA here is from genome assembly GCA_936450465.1 of Gibbula magus. Lineage (NCBI taxonomy): Eukaryota > Metazoa > Mollusca > Gastropoda > Trochida > Trochidae > Gibbula > Gibbula magus. Next base: position 54,251,528 of record OW388305.1, read on the forward strand.
TTCACAACTCCATTATGTGATGTGACTTTCAAGGGTTGATTCCCTGCCCCACACAGGGACATGAGTTGTAAAACTTGTGGTATTAACCGGGGCAAGTCAAAATGTGCCTCTGTTCTTTCAACAGTACAATTAGATACCTGGTATCGAAATGAATGCAATAAAACAAAAAACACCTTAATTGCATACTTTATTTGTATACTCCCACTGAGTTTAGAACAAAAAAACCCCCAATGTACCTTATACCTTTGAGCATACCCCTTTGTGGAGTGAAGTTACTAGCTGCAATCTCTTTGTAATAACTAATGTTCCAGTTCCATAAAGTAGGCCTATCATCACATTTGAAAGTTGAATTTTTTAAATCTTGTGACTTTGAGAATTTTCGAGGGGTAAACCACTGAAGATACCATTATCTTGAAGTACAGATGTCTGTTATTGAGAACAATACATTTCAAACATAGTTTACATGGAACAAGTCATAGAAGATTGTCATTTCTCGAAAATAGCCATTTTAACCAACTTCAAAGACTCACAACTGCTTAACTAATTATGCAATTGTAACTTTATTGACACCTATGTATGCACAATTTCAAGAACACCGACTTTTATGTAGAACCATTTCATCAAAAAGTTGATAGTTAAGCTTCAAACATCGTAAACATTGTATAGGGGTCCGAAAATAAGCGTTTTTGTAGTATTTTCTTGAATATTCAGAAGAGCATACCGCATTTATTATGTACCGGTATGCAATCTAAATGATGATTACATCTACTTAAGCGGAATTTACAGCACAACATTTTCTTTGTTATACCTTAGTATGAAAATATTAGCCATGTTGTCTTCATCATGAGAAACATCATATTTATATGCGATTTCCCATTTTCAGAGGGTATTTTCTTTGGAGAACTTTTGTTAAAAAAACTGAAGATAGAGACATGTTTGATAGTTCATTTTAAAGTAGAGGAACTGATGAAATAACCGAGAGTCCAACATGGAGTTCAAGGTCAAGCAGAAGTCTTGAAGACCATAGTATTGACGCGTTAATCCTAGTTATCATTTTAGTTTTGCTTAGCTTAGACCTGCCCAATGAATGTGTATACATAGGAGCCTTTAATACAGTCTAGTTGCTTATTTAGCAAGTCTAGACAAACTAAATATACCCATGGAGCTACAAAGTCAAAGGGATGAAGGGACAGTCATTATCAACATTCATTTGCCTATGCTTAGTTTCTTAGTGCCAGGAAATCATTGCAAAATATACTTTTTATGTTGTAATTGTAGAATGTGACGCTGATTATACTAGATTAGATTAGATTAGATTAGATTAGATTTTTTTATTGTCTTAACATTCAACATGGAAACAGTGACAACATTCTAATGCTAGCCTACATAAGATAATCATAAAATATGTAATGATGACAGATGGACATTGAGCATTGATAACAATCAACAATAATGTATCTAATATATTAATGGGTATCAGTATCGACAAAGTAGTATTTAAATATAGTAGCAGATGGTTTCAATCATGTTCGGTCTACTATTTGAGACGATATAAATAAACTGGCTGTGTTTATCAAGGCTTCTGAAATTAGTATCTATAGTAGCTATACTATGGAAAAGAGATCTCATCTTTTACTGTATGACAGACGTGTCACAATCTCTGGTCTGGTCTATGTCTGTGTCCAGTTTCAATCATGAGTTTATGGTCACTTAAACGTGTACTCTGTGTTTCTTTATTGGGCAGTTTAGGTAAGATTCAAAGTTTACATCTTGTTTGCATAGTCTATAAGTTCTTAGTTTATTCATTGAAGATTGGGTTTTTTTTTTTTGGGGGGGGGGGGGGGGGGGTCTTGTAGAGAGTTAATAAAATTAGTTTTGAAGTGCAACTTTAACTTTTGTAAACCGCACGCGGATGATAGATCACCGAATGAGATATTACACTTGTTAGGAGTACAATCAGCTGATAATACCAGCCCACTTTATGCTTTGATAAGGCCATACAGTGTTTAAAGGCATGTTGAAGCACACTGTAAATAGCTAATTGGATAAGAACATAAAATAGGATATTTCCTGAATTATAAGCTGATCATGACTTGTTATTTCTTCTATATGAATTATTTAGCTTAAATAAGGTGATTGTTTTCATTGTTGTTGTGAATCCCTGGTCGATGTCATCCTTTCTGAAGTGTATTATTTCTCACGTAAAAAAGTTTTAGAAGGACCCATCTTTTAGTCAAAGGTAATTTTGGAAACTGATCTACAAGAGACAAAAACACAAATTTGGGTTGATTGTGATGGGCGTATAGTTTCGGTTTCTGCACATATTTATGTTCTTGCTCGATTTTCATTGGAATAGTAATAATGATATATATTTGGCAAATGTGAATGAATATGCAAGTTGACTGAAATTATTTGAACTGAACTCAGCACCTAATTACCAAAGCCAAATAAAATTTTGTAAAACACAACGTATGCAACTTTAAACCTCGTACATTCTCTCACACAGAGCATATAAGACTAAAATTTAGTCTATGGAATCTAATAATTTATCTGCCGACATCCATTGAATTTTATTTCTTTAAGCTTTTAGTTCCATTTAGTTTATCTAGACTTGCTGAATAAGGATCTAGACTGTATTAAAGGCTCTTATTGTCACGGGGCAGGACTCATAGCACATCACAAGCGTTGCCTGACCATACTCTCAACTAGATTGGACTATTTTTAGATGTCCAGGCAAGCCTGTACATTGTGTGTGCAGTTTAGCATCTGGACATAATGAATCAGGTATCTAAATGACTTGTGACAGGAATCACTTGTAAGGTTGAGACAGTTATTCCAAACGCCTGATAAGCTTGGGGTATAGAAATACTGCATTCCTCCCGATTTCGAACGTTTGTCCATAGACTGTTTCTACGTTTATCAACATATTTATGTAATGACTAGTCGACTGTTTCATTAGGTGTACTCTCTTGTTGTGCTAAACATGTTAAAATGATAGAATGCCGGTTGGTCAATGACATGCACGGTTACGGGAGAGAGTTTACACTCTTATAATTTGACGTGCAATTGTACATTTATTGTTGGTTGAATGCCTGGTTAATCATACTTGTATTTGATCACGTAAACGGTAGTTGTATCTCATTAGATGATAGTTGTATCTCATTATATGATAGTTGTATCCAACTAGATGATAGTTTCATCTAATTCGATGATAGTTTCATCTAATTAGATGATAGTTTCATCTAAATAGATGATATATTATTTTCATTTTTAACTCATCAGGCCTGAAAGGCTTATCGTATGGCATGGCGTCCAGCGTCCGTCCGTCCGTCCATCCGTTCGTAAACTATTCACTTTTTCGACTTTCTTTCCAGAACCAAACTGTAGAGAGCTGACATTTTATGTGCAGACTCCTTGGTCAATGGAGATTCTCGTAAACGTTAGTTGTACGTACGTTTATCAATAACATGTATATATGTATTGAGTATACTCTTCTTGTGGCCGGTCTAAGCATATTGACTATATGATGAGTTTCTCTCGTTGAAAGCAAACATCATGGGTACATTAGGATAAAGGCAGTGACGGCACGCCTCTCTTTCACATGCTCTATGTAAATATAAGAGCCTGATAACACCTGCACCAAGTCCCCTCAGTCTGGGTGATCTTTAGTCTATAGTGATAACACTGGGGTACGATCACCTTAGCTAAATAAGAGTTTGTGCAATGGGCCTGCACCTCTGTAGTGGAAACTCTCTCAGCCCTCGGAGTGTTGTAAGTACCTGACATGAGACATTGACTTGTGACAATCTTAGTTCTTGTGAATACTTTAATGAAATAAATTTACATATGTACAGCTAGGCAAAAATATTGTCTCACTGACAAGCCTGCTTCAAACGGACTGCATATTAAATATAAAGAATGTCACCAAAAACCTATAGCCATATAATATATGACAAGAGATTACATTTTATACACATTTTATATACACATAATATAATATGCAGATAACGTATGTGGCTAATGTAAACTGTATGACAGACACTCTTCACATGTAAACGTAAGTATCCATTGTTCATATAATGTTAAGCTCAAGTTCATGTACCTGATTACATTGTCACGTATTGCTTTATTAGATTCAAAACATTTGAAATTCCAAAGTTAGTCGATATGATCTGATAAAGATGACACGAATGGTAACCCGTGAACAGAGCAGGGCAGAGCATGTCTTCTTGACTTTCAGTGTATCGCTTGTACATTGCGTTATTATATATGGCCCGTCTATGGTGATTATAATTAATATTTATTTATCATGTTGCAATGGGACTAAAATACCAGCATGAGTTGATTACAGACAATCGGTTTATACTCGAATTCCCTTAATTAACTACTAGATCTGTGACTGCAACGATCTGATTGGTTGGGTTTATAAATCATGCAAAAGTGGAACCCTAAGGGTGGACTCACAAGGGAGAGTTGGGTGAGTTGTGGACGCCTCATTTCCTTTACTGAAGTCACAGGTACAAACTGTAGGATGATTTCAGGAGGCAGTTATCAGTCACAATTAAGATGTGTTCAGTAAGCAGTTTTCAGTCACAGTAAGGATGTGTTCAGGAAGCAGTTATCAGTCATAGTAAGGATGTGTTCAATAAGTAGTTATCAGTCACAGCTAGGATGTGTTCAGGAGACATTTATTAGTCACAGGTAGGATGTGGTCAGAAAGCAATCATCAGTCACAGCTAGGATGTGTTCAGGAAGCAGTTATCAGACACAGGTAGGATGTGTTCAGGATGCAGTTATCAGTCACAGTAAGGATGTGTTCAGGAGACAGTTATCAGTCACAGGAAGGACGTGTTCAGTAAGCAGTCATCAGTCACAGGAAGGATGTGTTCAGGAAGCAGTCATCAGTCACAGGTAGGATGTGTTCAGGCAGCAGTCATCAGTCACAGGAAGGACGTGTTCAGTAAGCAGTTTTCAGTCACAGGAATGACGTGTTCAGTAAGCAGTCATCAGTCACAGGAAGGACGTGTTCAGTAAGCAGTTTTCAGTCACAGGAATGACGTGTTCAGTAAACAGTAATGAGTCACAGGTAGGATGTGTTAAGGAAGCAGTTACCATCCAGAGGAAGGACGTGTTCAGGTAAGCATTAATCAGTTACAGCTAGGATGTGTACATGAGACAGTTATCAGTAACAGGAAGGATGTGTTCAGGAAGCATTTATCAGTCACAGGTAGGGTGTGTTCAGGAATAAGCTACCAGTTAGAGGTAGAATGTGTTAAGGAGAGATGGGACCCAGAAATCGAACTCGCTTACGGCAACATTTTGCGACAACAATTTATTTTTGTGAAAAAGTCTCAAAATATATGGATTGCGTTGTTTTGGACATAGGTTTATCTGTACACTAACGGGGAGCGCCTAAATTAACCGCAACGCCTTTATAACGGTCATTTTACGACATGCCGCATGCCGTTACCGTCACCTATATTCGCGGTAAATATGTTACTGTGTGTGTTATTCGAATTACATACGTATCTTTAGTTACTGACGAATTTAAATCGCCAGGTATAATCAACTGAAAGTTATTCTTCCATCATGTACTTCAAGATTGATACGAGTGATTACACGGTGGGCCGTCAAAGTTACACTTGAAACCATCAAACTTGCCGTGACGTTAGGTTTTTACGTTTATGAAGGTAATTTAGAAAATGACGTCAAAGTAATAAAAACCTCCGGTGACCACCTATTTTTATTTCTGAATTAATTTTTAATTAAAAAGTGCTTAATTTAATTTTGTTTCTCTTTCCACACAGGACGAAAAGTGGTGGAATCCATTTGCCGGATCCTTCCGCGAAGAATCCGAAAGAATCCAGAAGGATCCGGCAAGCGGATTCCACCACTTTTTGTCCTGTGCCAGTGTCATTAATTTTCAAAATATAGACTTGCTATGCATCCCCGTATGTAACTGAAATGTATTTGAAAGGATTCTGAGCTTATTCTGAGCGCTTCATCTAAATACATCAAATCAGTCAAAAATGGCGTAATTTGCCGGCGGGAGTATTATTATTAATGCTGATAACTCTTTTTATTATATGACGAGCAGTGAAATACTGGGATTTATTATATGACGAGCAGTGAAATACTGGGATTTATCAGTGAATAAACTGTCTATCAAGCTACAGTGAAAATAACTTGTATTTTCACTGCGAACGGTGACTGATATAATTTGACGTCATAAAACAATGGTCTCGCGCGGCGATTTGGCTTATGACGTCACAGTGTTACTGTGGTGACGGGCTGTTCCTAGCGGCTGCTCGGCGTGAAAACGACCCTTTTTGGACGTAATTACAAGAATAATAATAATAATAATAATAATAATAATAAGTGCATTTGTTTGTGCGCTGTTTCCATCCAAAATTGGTTGCTCAAAGCGCAGTTCAAGTTCCTAAAAGTAGTATTTTGAGAAGAGATGGGTCTTCAGATTTGTCTTGAAGACAGGTAGAGATGCAGAGTTTCTAATATGAAGCGGGAGAGAGTTCCAAAGTGAGGGAGCACAGTACGAAAAGGATCTGTGGCCAAATGTTTTGAGGTTGACCTTTGGTACAGTCAGTAAGAGTTGATCATTGGATCTCAGAGTTCGGGTTTGGTTGTGCTTGTGTATAAGGTCTTGAAGGTACTCTGGTGCGACAGCATGGTAACAGTTGTATGTTACACATAGGACTTTGAAGTCGATCCGAGCTTCAACTGGAAGCCAATGATATCATATAATAAATAGAATATCCGTCAATTCTTGACTAATATCCATGTTTATCTCATCGAGTGAGGTAGAAAGGTTATATATCACAGTTAGGATGTGTTCAGTAAGCAGTTTTCAGTCACAGTAAGGATGTGTTCAGGAAGCAGATATTAGTCATAGAAAGGATGTGTTCAGGAAGCAGTTATTAGTCATAGTATGGATGTGTTCAAGAAGCAGTTATCAGTCATAGTAAGGATGTGTTCAGGAAGCAGTTATTAGTTACAGTGAGGATGTGTTCAGGAAGCAGTTATCAGTTGCAGTAAGGATGTGTTCAGGAAGCAGTTATCAGTCACAGGAAGGACGTGTCCAGTAAGCAGTTATCAATCACAAAAAGGATGTGTTCAGGAAGCAGTTATCAGTCACAGTAAGGATGTGTTCAGGAAGCCGTTATCAGTCATAGTAAGGATATGTTCAGGAAGCAGTTATCCAAGTATTTCTTCTGTCCATGTTTGATGAATTTCTACAGCAATGATACTTAAAGAAGCAAGCAATCAGTCACAGGAAGGACGTGTCCAGTAAGCAGTTATCAATCACAAAAAGGATGTGTTCAGGAAGCAGTTATCAGTCACAGTAAGGATGTTTTCAGGAGGCAGTTATCAGTCATAGTAAGGATATGTTCAGGAAGCAGTTATCCAAGTATTTCTTCTGTCCATGTTTGATGAATTTCTACAGCAATGATACTTAAAGAAGTAATGTCGATGAAGGTAAATCATCTAGGCAACAAAGTGTATTCACTGAATTTCCACATTTTTATATATTTTATTAGATCTGTATGAGAGTCTGAACGGGCTTTTTGGCTTATGTCATGGCCTCCTACAGTAATGATGCGTTAAAAAGTCAAAGTCCATTGTTGTTGTTTAAGTCCATAGCATCTTTTATCAAATTTTCACATTTCAAATATTGTAAATTAAATGCCTAACATTCTGGCCAAAAATATTTTGAAAAAGCGATTTCAACACCCCATTTGCATTATAATAAACAACTAAATAAAAGTGTCACTCTGTGATGCAGAAATTATGAGTATATATTTATAAAACATATGCCTATCAAGGACATTTAAAATCGACTTTTTCTTGCATCAGCATTTGTTCTTTTACTCTTTTGAAAATAAATGCCGTTTTATTTTCTCGCCAGGCTATATATGAGTTGTGAATATGTTATATGTATATAGGTTAGTTCCTCACGCGAAGCAAGGCTATAAGTAGAAAATGATAATAATCAGATGCGAGGTTATAAGCTGTGTATCTAATTTGTTTTAATGAATTATTCAACTAAAATGGCAAGCTAGTTACAACATTAATAGGAACTTAACAGCATGCCTTTATATCATTGTATTGTACTTCATGTATGCACACTATTTATTTCACCTATTTTAACACTACCGCAATTAGTTTGACGATTCATTTTAAAAATGCTCACTGGGTGGAGTCTACTAACGCCTACAGGGACGATCACCTACAGTCTTAAATAAACAAGTTTATGCACCAGTGGTTCTGATTTTTACATCCTTCAACCTTTCATCAAAGTGGAATGACCTGTTATTTTGCCAACAGTTAAAACAAAAATGTGTGAAATGTTGAACTTAGTGACATTTTGGTTTTGAAAAAGATATTTTGCATTAAGTGAAATATTGCCTTTGATCAAGTATTGACTTTGATCAGGTATTGACTTTGATGAAATGATGACTTTGAATTATTTATTGACTATTGCGAAATTTCAAAATATATAAAATGTTGAACTTGGTGACATTTTGGTTTTGAATAAGATATTTTGATTTTAGTGAAATATTGACTTTGATCACCTGTGACCGGGTGTAAAAACCTTGGAGTCAACTTTGAGTGCGGACTCTTTCAGTGTTGTCACAACCCCTAGTGTACAGTACACAACCCTGTGCCCTTAAAAGAACCCACGAATCTGTTGGTAAATGACCAGATGGTGGCCACATGAATACGTGCAGACACCTAGTTGCAGGTACAGCAACGTGCAGTATCCTTGGACAAAATACTGTGACTATGTGTCCTAGTTCACCCAGCTATGAATGGGTACCTCGTAAGGATGAGCATGGTGATTTAACTTGGTGCGCCTAGTGGCTGCAAAAGTTGCATACTCCAAATGGAGCTGAGATTGACAAAGAGTGTCGTTAAACAGTGACATCCAATGATCGGGGGCAAACAGAGCGCCTTTGAGCAGCTTAGCTTAGCTGGATATTGGCGCTATACAAATGTTTATATGTATGTATGTATTATATTGATTTAGTGAAATGATGACTTTGAATATATTTATTGATTTTTGTGAATGTTTAACTTATATAAAATGTTGACTTTGGTGACATGTTGGTTTTGAAAAAGATTTTTGGAATTTAGTGAAATGTTGACTATGATCAAGTATTTATTTGGTGAAATGTCGACTTTGAAAATATTTATTGACTTTTGTGAAAGTTTAATTTAAATAAAATGTTGACTTTGAAAAATATTTTTTTGAACTTAGTGAAATGTTGATTTTGATCAAGTATTTATTTGGTGAAATGTTGACTTACAAAATATTTCTTGACTTTTGTGAAAGTTAAACTCAAATAAAATGTTGACTTTGAAAAGTGTCCTTCCCCTAAAACATATATTTAGATTATAGATAAGTCGTATTTTTTTAAAATGCGAAATGTTGACTCTTGAAATATTTATTGCGTTGATGAAGTTTCTATCTAATGACTTTTTTTAAAAGTTGAACATTAATGTCTGGCTAAAGGTGGATGTATTAATAATGGAAATAACTTCAACCAGTTTATTAATCAAGATGAAAAGAGGTGAATGATTTCAGTTTTTCATATCATTATATGTTCAAATATGTTTCGTTACAACACATCAATTACGGTTAGATGAAGTTTTGATGATTTCAATGGTAAAGACGTTGAGTTGTAAAGTGTTTAGTTCACTTTACCATACATCTGTTGAACGGCAGTCACATAAACTATTGTATACCTCAGTTCTCATACAAACTGTCCTTGATCTGTTGAATACGGCTACATATATACATTTGCCATATTCAAACGTTTAAAGACTTCAAAGCTGTCTTATTAATGTGTACTTAATACGTTAACATTTTCAGAGATGGGCATGATGAATCTTCAATCGCTGTACAGGACATTGGTGACTGTGGCAATAATTAGCATGGTGGCCATATTGTGCTGGTTTTCAAAGACGACGTTTATGATGCAACACTTGCAATATCAGAGAAACAACATAGACACACATGAGAGTATAAAACGCAAATTGCTGCCTCAAGACTTTGATATCCAGTCCTACATCAATGCCGTGTCCCTGAAGCATAATTTCTCTCAGGAGGATCTCGTGAAGAGATTCAATGTCAGCAGCGACGGAAGTGACGTCATCGTCTTCCTTCGTATACAGAAAACTGGAAGTTCTACTCTCAGTAGACATCTGTCAGATGATGTTGATCTTCGACCCTCTTGTAATTGCTCTGAGGGTATTAAAAGGTGCACGTGTCTGAAGAAATGGACATATAACGTTTTATTCCGACCAACAGTTCACGATGCCACGTGTAACCTACATGCTGGATATGCTCAACTGTTACCATGTGTTGGTGGAATGATGGACAAACGCCATAACAGACGTCGAAAGCGAAGGTAATGGAAGCTAAGATGTATTCAATGAAACAGTTTGCGATGCAATTTATAGATACGGTATATATAGATATATCATTATCCTACCTCATGTAAGAATGTCGATCCCTGATTGGTCAACGTGACCATTAACAAATATCAATATACACCGTCATACGGGTTGATAAATCTTCCCGACGGTGATAAATGAGCATGCATCCACGTCAATCATTCCATGTCACGTGACACAAGTTAAAGTTCATAGTTTGTCGATGGATCAGCTGTTTTCTGACCCCATTTTTCTTTGTTTTTTTTTTAAAATTATATTTTGAGACATGCGGTAAGATAAATACGTTATAACATTCAGTTTGTTCGGATGACATTGTAATTTATCAGACCCTACGGCTCGTTGGATAAATTCTAACGCGGGTCAGATAAATTACGATGTCACCCACCACTGAATGTTATAAATTATAATGTACCAATAGTCCATTTTACATGAACAGCTTGTCACACGTTTTAATATATTTCTGCTTAACGGGAAGCGATTTACATGATTTCGATGATAAAAGTCAAATGTTACACAATAAATAATGATCACGTCAGACGATTGAAAGCTTCTCTACATTAGATTCATACACATAAGTTCATTACCTTAATGATGTATCTAGTGTCTCTCGCTATATCATGGCCATCCTAATACGGCGTCTTTTCTGAACATGACGTCAACGATGACACAACACGATTGAACATTGACAAATTTTTCACAAAGCACTAATGCTAAGGAGGATGTGAAATATACTATAGATCTATGGCCTTCTAAGTACTGAAATAAGATTGATCTTTAACAGTTAACATCTAATACATCTAAAAAAATAATAATGACAGTAATGAACAAGGCTAACAAAAACGTTTGCTCAGTCAGTTCAGTTTATATGTAATAAACAGTTCTGCAATAGATTAAAAGGGAATATTTTGTCCTGGTTATAATTTTGGGAAAATGTCCATATTAGAGCAAAGGTTTAGCTAGGAGCTCCTGGTACCATTGAGTTTTATTTCGAGCTTTATAAATTTGAACAGACCTGTTTGGGTTGTTATTCTATATGAAATCCTATATTAAATATATTTGCAGGTATCTCTACATGACGAATGTGAGAGATCCTCTAAGGAGATACCTGAGCGAGTGGATGCACGTCAGGTTGTGGGGACAGTGGGGATCTTCTCCGAAAGCCTGTCAATATCCTACGGCATCGCGGATATGGGTCAACGTCACTCTGAAGCAATTTATGAAGTGTCATACCAACCCTGCGATAAATCGTCAAACACACATGTTAGGTTTGGTACATCCTCGCCATCAACATAAGTCTAAGGAAATAAAAGACATGGAATTGGTGAAGAGTGCCATGGACAATTTGAATAATTTTGCATACTTTGGTATAACTGAGCATCAGGAACTCTCACAGATTCTGTTTGAAGAGACGTTCAACCTTCATTTTATCAAAGGATTTGAAACACTTCCTCAAAGAGCAGAAAATAGGACGAATTTTATGACCGATGAAGAAAGACGTGAACTCGTCAGAATGAATGCATTAGATTTGATGTTCTTCCAATATGCTGAGGAGTTATTTCGTTTACGGATACTGAAACTAATTGAGAGAACACATAATGTAACTTTAAAAGAAAGATTGAAAGTTTTATCTCAACCTCTTTTCAAAACTAAAATGACATATTAAAATATCAGAGAAATTGTAGTCTCTCTCCGAGGTTTCATTATTGCATTTTTGTGCCAATTGGTAACTATTAATGTTGTTTTCATAAATTGGCATATATCGAAACTGATTTTGCTCAAGAACAGGTGTTTACATAATGAAACCCTTCACATTGAGGACACACAGTTATCTCTTGTTACAGTATTCCCTTCATGTCATTGTGAGAACCGTTTTTGATTTTTCATTTGTCGAAACTTGTCACTGCAGGTTATTAACCATTGAAAAATTTACATGAATTATACTGATCAGTGTCCATTGAACATGGCATGTCTGAAGTGCAAATGATTCACCATAAAATAATTTATTTAAGAAGGATATTAATTTTCGTCCAAGTTGATCCTCTTGGTTTATATTTGATCTCTTATACACACATGCACATGATGTACCTGGTGTTAAACATGTCCATGATCAGTAACAGTGACACATTCCACATTTAAAGGGGCAGTAGCACGTTTTTTCGCTGAAATTAGTTGATGAACTGTATTTGAAAAATAATGTTACCAATAGTAAAACACCCTTCTGTCTTCGGAAAATCAAGTTCTTAAAGCCATGGGAATCAGTTTTTCATTCGAAATAATAAAATGTGTTCACAATAAAATGGCCGCCATGCAATTTTTGCTTTATACAAAACAGCGTTATTGCCACTACGGATAATTGGTTTGTGTAATAAGATGTTTTACCCTCTAAAGTAAATATAAATGACCTAAACTATCATTATAAATGGGAAATTTGACAAAATAAAATTTGCAAAAAACGTGCTACTGCCCCTTTAAAGGGTTTTTGTAAGTTTGTGTGGACTGAGTGCAATGCAACTTCCCAGTGCAAGGCATAACTCTTGACAGTCTCCATTACTGGCTGATTTATTTTTCCTTTAAAAATATGTGCTTAGAAATCCAGGCTCGTTGTGCATTTCTGGTGCAGCGATTCACTATCTAGGCACAACAAAGCGAGGGAAATACCGCAAGGCTTAAATCAACCAGTAATGCTGACTGGCAAGAGTTATGCCTTGCGTTTGGAAGTTGAGTGCAATGTGGATGGAGTTTATTGTTCAGGGACACAACACAGTGAGTGACCCAGGTCACAGGACTTCCACAAGGGGCGAGTGGCCAGCATTCTAACCATTTCACCCCCGTGAAGATATAACCACAACAGCATATACTCCGAAACGACGTGTATGTTCACAATGAAAATTTTGTAGTCAACAAAATGTTGTTTTCTTCTGCACTTCATTTCTAAGGCCCTTCAAGATCTTTTACACAGAAGAAGACTTCAGATTAAAGTACGTCGATGCTGCATTTCCTCCTTTATCAACGTTTTGATTTGATGGCTGTTACATTAGGTGTATTCTTTTGTAGTACTAAACTTGTTAAACTGATAAAATGACGATTGGCCAATGATGTACACGAATATAGGAAAATGTATGTTGAAGTGGCTAGTTCGAAGCTGGAGTTGGCAAATTGCCGGGATAATTATTATATTTTGTATCTCGTAAGGGTCTCTTGTTCATGAATCGACAACATGTGTATGCGGGCGTTTTTAAAAATTTATCCCTGTGAGATTTTACGAACATGTTTCTTGTAGCTGGTTTAAGCATACAAAAGATTATTGAATTTCTCTTGTTAAAAAGCAAACAACATGGGTACAGTATTATGCATTAATGGCACATGCCTCTTTCCCATGTTCGATGTATTTTTAAGAGTTTCAACCCACAAAACTCCCTCAGACTCATAACACTGTGTTTCAATCATCTAAGCTAAAGGGAGTTGTGTGTAAGTGGGTCTGGACCTCTATTGCTGAAGCTCTCTTAGTTCTCGGATAATCGTAAGCATCTAACATTTATATTGACCAATGACAATATTAGTTCTTCTGAACATAGTCCTCGAAAACCTTAACGTATCTACATGCAAGTATATTGTTTCACTGACATGCCTGCTTCAAACGGAGTGCATGTAAGTTCCTTTCACAACATAGTGTTCATCAGGGAATTTTATACATTGTGGTGCTAAAGATGTATGTCAGTAATGTCAAGGACCGTAATTAATGACGTAAATGCGACGTCAACATGATTTCATATTAGGTACAGATTGGTTTGAGCGTACGTCCTTCAATTTGTCTTCCTCAGTCCTGCATTCTGTTCGTATATATATATGTACACAAAACGTCAAATGTCCAGGTGTATGGCTGCTTTAAATTATCCAAAAAAAGAGTTTCTTTCTCCTACCTGTTTCATTTCATCTTCAGGGAAAATAATTCGTTACAGAAGGTTTTATACACAAAGTGGCGGACAAAAGTCATGGGAGTAAATGTGAAGTATTCCTGCGATCGTGTCGGAGCAAACTTTGGTCGTGATTGCATTATTCCTGCGTCAGGTACGCGACTCTTCCGCCAAATTAGCGTCTCTGTCGCACAATATTTGCGAGATGATTGCGTTGATGTAGGCAGAGCTATTCCGATGCGTCCAGGTCGCAAATTAAGCTGCTAAGAGCTGATAGGTCTACTACTGTAGTGGACGGGCATAAAGATATTTAGAAATGTACATTTACTGTCAAATGATTGCTGTTGTTGTCGTTGCCTCAAGTCGAAAAGATGCCATTGTGCTATGTTTACCGGCGGTAGCATTATTTACCTGTCTACATTTTGTATGAGATAATCTGATAGAAATAGTTTATCAAAGTGACACAAATTCAACATAGGTGTCAAAACATGATTTTAAATATGACATACAAAACCTAAATGTGTTTAAAAACCAACCATTATTCGGCTCATGAGACAATGTTAAACATCAAGTATAGATTATAACATTGTAAGCATGTTGGTAAAACTGTACGTTTGAGGATCTATAGAATTAAAACGAAGATCTGAATAAAACTCTATTCCAACAGGAAGTGTATTTCAGACTCCATTTTATCACAAAATGGAAAGAAGACGAGTTTGGCCATTTAACAAAACATTTTAACAAAATAACAAACCAATTGCAGATTAGAATTCAATAGAAAATAATATATTGTGCCTGATCTTTAAGACGTGAGATAATAAAATACTTAAGTGTTTTTATCAACATTTTCTTTAAAGTCGTACTGACAATATACAATATAGATTAAATGATTGACATTCGTCACACATTGTACAATAACACGGAATTTAAGTGTAATGTAATGTTTATGTTGATGTTTTCAAATATGTACATGTAAATCTTCATAATGTACAGTAATAGTTATCTACATGTATCATATAGACATGCAAACATGTGTTTGGGAATACATATTTGAACCTTGAATGTAAACTGTCGGCCAAAAGAA
Organism: Gibbula magus; assembly: GCA_936450465.1. NCBI lineage: Eukaryota > Metazoa > Mollusca > Gastropoda > Trochida > Trochidae > Gibbula > Gibbula magus. The sequence goes on from OW388305.1 coordinate 54,267,002, forward strand.
ACGCCTACTTGATTTTCCTTAAAATGAAAGATGCAATAATTTCTGACATATAATAAATGGTGGTCTCCACGTTATGCTGAAGCAATAACTAATATGAAAGTCCATTGAAATCGTGGAAAACTGTGATTCGACTCAATAACATTCATGAAAACCACGCCCACTGAAGACGGCTATTATCGGTTGATTCACTTGCGCACCGTAACCACGTACATCTGTAGCATCATCACCACTTTAATGTGAATGCGTGCCTGTATTGTTGCTCGTGTTTGTAAGAAAATCTTTTTTAAATGTTTTTCTGACCAAGCACTGATCGAAAACTTAACAATTATTATTTTCTCATTTCAACAATCGCCATTCTTTCGTGACATGAACTTCTGAAATTCAAATATATTATGCAGAAATGGTGCAACTTCATTATGCTATAATATTGCTAGTCTGTTCATTATAGTTTTTACGATATCTGATAAGATATCTAGTAGGCGGTTCTTTTGGCCGACAGTGTATATATGCGTGTCTCTAACAGATTAATCTGTCAAATTTATCCAATATCTGAAAATGTTTTGTTTTAAAGTACATGTATTATCATTGAAAGATTACTACATGTATGTTAACGATTTTGATTTATGCATCTGCGTGTTACATTAATCACACACTTCATAAAAGGGAGCGAAATTAGATAAGCCGACAGTTTAATCAAATCCACTAACATACAGAAAGAAACATCCCCGAAAGAAGACCTAACTTAATGTTTTTATGACAAATGGTAAGAAAAGATAGTCCTGTGGGGTTGTAATACTTTACTCCCATATAACGATGTAAATGTAACGACGCCCTTATCAAATGTGTAATTGATAATGGTAATCTAAATATAAATAAATGTATATCAATCAATATTATTGTGTAACGTTCTTCAATGGAAATGGAATATGATTATAATTTCGGCGAACTGTTTCTGGGATGCTTGTTGATTATATCATCGGCAGTGAATGAAGTTTAAATGCATTTGCTGTTATGGAAATGACCCTTCCAACGTCAGTTCTGTATGTTTATCGAATTCTAAATGAACGCAATCAATGTATTATTCAACTTTACGTATAGGGAGAAAACACGAGGGTGGGGTTTTGGTAGACATATAAAATACCTGAGGGTAGCTGGGAATGAAGAGAAAAACCGAGCTCCGAGGTTTTACTTTTTATTCCACCATCCGAATTTTTTTTAAATGTCTACCAAAACCCCACCCGAGGGTTGTCTCTGACGTATATACCGCCATGCAGTTTAAATACGAAGATGAAAACAATCTAGTAAATGTTTTAAGCCCTCGTGATCAAAGTTTGAGGCGCACATAAAATATCTCAATTTTGGGAACGGAGCAGAATAGAAACCAACAAATAATCTTCTCATGATCATCAATCCTCTGTGGTCTAGTGGGATAGTCTTGGGCTACAAATCGGAGGGTTGCGGGTTCGATTCCTGCAATGTCAACTATGCAAATTTTAAACTTTGAAAGTTTTGAGTACCTAACTGAATAGGAGATTGTCTTACAATTAGATTGTAAAACTTCGGTCTTTCTAAATGTTGAAAATTAACCTGCTATGAGGTTAACTTTCGATAGATGGTAAAACCTCAAGTCGTAGTAAAACCTTAAAATTCGCGGTGAAACCTGATCAAAAGTTATTACAAGAAATGCAGTTACCTAACAATGTACAGAGATATCCTCAGATATATCTTGAGGTTTATACAGCATACTACATCACCTTGAAAATCAAGTCTCATTTCGTTTCCTGACCATCAAAATGAGCTGAGTTCTGATTTTACCCACAAGCAATGTTAAAACAATATACATTATAAGGATTTTAGCGGAGTTCAAAACCGGCTTCATGGGAATACCAAACCCACAACTTCCCCCATACCATGCAAACACCTACACAAAATATTTATCCGTTATCATATCCAAGCAATTTAGTTTTACAAGAACAATAATAAACACTTCACAACTTGTACACTGTATAACTGTGTAACTGAATATAATTTTAAATACAATATTATGCTGACAACAATATTCAAACTTTATATAAAGTGAATTTCCCCAGTAAAATAACATGTGTATACAGGAATGCTATTCTCTCAAATCGCGTTCACTCTCACAATAACAATGAATAAGAAATAAAGTTTATTACAAACTGTCTCACTTTGTAACACAATCGGACAGAAGTACAGATAGGACTTTTGAGACCCACAAATGAATAACAATAAATTCGTTATTAAGATAAATATCACTACTTCTGTAGTTTATTGAGGCAACCATCATGACCATCTTATGCACATGTCGATTTATGGCTGCAATAGCATTGAACGCATTAATCCCGAGAGCGTACATGTAAGCCCCGCCTTTCTGGTAGCCACTGAACCGCTCAGTCGACTTGTATTGCGACTCTCCCACTCATTTCAGGAATCGCGGGACTTTTCTGCCAGCCGACTGCATTCTCGTTGCAATAATATTGAAGTAATTTCGCTTTCAGATTGCAAAACAGGGGAAGTTACTTTTGTCCGGCATTGTATATAAAATGTGCATGGCTAATGTTAATGTGATGGCATTGTTATATTTGATATAACCCATGAAAAGAAAAGGGCAGAGCATGTCTTCTTGTCTTTCAGTGAGCGGCTGGTACATTGTGTTATCAGATATGACTCTACTATGGTGATTATAATTAATATTTATTTATCAGTAGGACTGAAATACCAGCATGAGTTGATTACGAACAGAGCAATCTGTTTATACTCGCCTTCCCTTAATTACCTTCTAGATCTCTTAATGCTACGATCTGATTGGTTGGGTTTATAAATCATGCAAAAGTGGAACCTTTAGGGCCGACTCACAAGGGAGAGTTGGGTGGGTTGTTGGCGCAACATTTCCTTTACTGAAGTCACAATTATATTATCGTTAGGAGAGTCTGAACGATTTTGTTTGGCTTATTTCATTGCCCCCTACAGTAATGATGCGTGATTAAAAACAAATTCCATGAAGGTTATTTATGTCCATAACATCAATTTCCGCATTTCATAAATTCGTACATGTGATGACAAACATTCTGGTCATAAATATTTCGAAAAAGCGATTGTAACAACCTATGCGTAATTGCACAGTCAAATAAATAAAAGTGTCACACTGCAATGTATGAAATTATGAATACATCTTAACAAAACATGGGCCTATCAAGGACATTCAAAGCGCAGTGTTTTGTTTTTTTATTTTAAAAATGGCGTTTTATTTTCATCGTCAGTTTATCAGTTCTGAATATGTAATATGTAAATAAAATAGTTTATTACGTGAAGCAGGGCCACTTGTAGAATATAATAAACATCAGATGGCAGGTTATAAGATGTTTATCAAATTTGTTAAAAATGAATTATTCATCTAAACTGGCAAGCTAGTAATAACATGTAAGGAGCTTAACATCATTGCTTATTTCTAATTTGCTAAGAATTTCATTTACATGCACACTAAACCTTGACAGATGTTGCTGGTTTATTATTATGAGGAAACGGTCTTATTTATCTCTAATTATCTGATTTCGAACAAGTAAGAGTAAGTACGTTTCGCAGATTTTTTCTTTTCAATTGCACAAAACATTTTAAGTTTATTAACCAAGATGAAAAGGGGTGAATGATTTCAGTTGTTTATATCCTTATATTTTCAATATATTTCGTTACATCGGACTGATTACGGTTAGATGAAGTTTTGATGATTTCAGTGGTAAAGATGTTGAGTTGTAAAGTGTTTATTTCACTTTACCATACATCTGATGAACGTCTGTCATATCAACTGCTGTATACCTCAGTTCTCATACAAACTGTCCTAGATCTGTTGAATACGGCTACGCATATACATTTGCTATATTCAAACGTTTAAATACTCCAAAGCTGTACTGAATACGTTAACATTTTCAGAGATGGGCATGATGGCGTGGTGGCCATATTGTGCTGGCTTTCAAAGGCGACGTTTAAGATGCAACAATTGCAATATCAGAGACACAACATAGACACACATGAGAGTATAAAACGCAAATTGTTTCCTCAAGACTTTGATATCCAGTCCTACATCAATGCCGTGTCCCTGAAGCATAATTTCTCCCAGGAGGATCTCGTGAAGAGATTCAATGTCAGTAGCGACGGAAGTGACGTCATCGTCTTCCTTCGTTTACAGAAAACAGGAAGTTCTACTCTCAGTAGACATCTGTCAGATGATGTTGATCTTCGACCCTCTTGTAATTGTTCTGAGGGTATCAAAGTGTGCGAGTGTCTGAAGAAATGGACATATAACGTTTTATTCCGACCAACAGTTCACGATGCCACGTGTAACCTACATGCTGGATATGCTCAACTGATACAATGTGTTGGTGGAATGATGGACAAACGCCAAAAAAGACATCGAAAGCGAAGGTAATGGAAGCTAAGATGTATTCAATGAAACAGTTTGCGATGCAATTTATAGATACGGTATATATAGATATATCATTATCCTACCTCATGTAAGAATGTCGATCCCTGATTGGTCAACGTGACCATTAACAAATATCAATATACACCGTCATACGGGTTGATAAATCTTCCCGACGGTGATAAATGAGCATGCATCCGCGTCAATCATTCCATGTCACGTGACACAAGTTAAAGTTCATAGTTTGTCGATGGATCAGCTGTTTTCTGACCCCATTTTTCTTTGTTTTTTTTAAATGATATTTTGAGACATGCGGTAAGATAAATACGTTATAACATTCAGTTTGTTCGGATGACATTGTAATTTATCAGACCCTACGGCTCGTTGGATAAATTCTAACGCGGGTCAGATAAATTACGATGTCACCCACCACTGAATGTTATAAATTATAATGTACCAATAGTCCATTTTACATGAACAGCTTGTTACACGTTTTAATATATTTCTGCTTAACGGGAAGCGATTTACATGATTTCGATGATAAAAGTCAAATGTTACACAATAAATAATGATCACGTCAGACGATTGAAAGCTTCTCTACATTAGATTCATACACATAAGTTCATTACCTTAATGATGTATCTAGTGTCTCTCGCTATATCATGGCCATCCTAATACGGCGTCTTTTCTGAACATGACGTCAACGATGACGCAACACGATTGAACATTGACAAATTTGTCCGGAGCACTAATGCTAAGGAGGATGTGAAATATACTATAGATCTATGGCCTTCTAAGTACTGAAATAAGATTGATCTTTAACAGTTAACATCTAATACATCTAAAAAAATAATAATGACAGTAATGAACAAGGCTAACAAAAACGTTTGCTCAGTCAGGTCAGTTTATATGTAATATACAGTTCTGCAATAGATTAAAAGGGAATATTTTGTCCTGGTTATAATTTTGGGAAAATGTCCATATTAGAGCAAAGGTTTAGCTAGGAGCTCCTGGTACCATTGAGTTTTATTTCGAGCTTTATAAATTTGAACAGACCTGTTTGGGTTGTTATTCTATATGAAATCCTATATTAAATATATTTGCAGGTATCTCTACATGACGAATGAAAGAGATCCTCTAAGGAGATACCTGAGCGAGTGGATGCAAGTCAGGTTGTGGGGACAGTGGGGATCTTCTCCGAAAGCCTGTCAATATCCTACGGCATCGCGGATATGGGTCAACGTCACTCTGAAGCAATTTATGAAGTGTCATACCAACCCTGCGATAAATCGTCAAACACACATGTTAGGTTTGGTACATCCTCGCCATCAACATAAGTCTAAGGAAATAAAAGACATGGAATTGGTGAAGAGTGCCATGGACAATTTGAAGAATTTTGCATACTTTGGTATAACTGAGCATCAGGAACTCTCACAGATTCTGTTTGAAGAGACGTTCAACCTTCATTTTATCAAAGGATTTGAAACACTTCCTCAAAGAGCAGAAAATAGGACGAATTTTATGACCGATGAAGAAAGACGTGAACTCGTCAGAATGAATGCATTAGATTTGATGTTCTTCCAATATGCTGAGGAGTTATTTCGTTTACGGATACTGAAACTAATTGAGAGAACACATAATGTAACTTTAAAAGAAAGATTGAAAGTTTTATCTCAACCTCTTTTCAAAACTAAAATGACATATTAAAATATCAGAGAAATTGTAGTCTCTCTCCGAGGTTTCATTATTGCATTTTTGTGCCAATTGGTAACTATTAATGTTGTTTTCATAAATTGGCATATATCGAAACTGATTTTGCTCAAGAACAGGTGTTTACATAATGAAACCCTTCACATTGAGGACACACAGTTATCTCTTGTTACAGTATTCCCTTCATGTCATTGTGAGAACCGTTTTTGATTTTTCATTTGTCGAAACTTGTCACTGCAGGTTATTAACCATTGAAAAATTTACATGAATTATACTGATCAGTGTCCATTGAACATGGCATGTCTGAAGTGCAAATGATTCACCATAAAATAATTTATTTAAGAAGGATATTAATTTTCGTCCAAGTTGATCCTCTTGGTTTATATTTGATCTCTTATACACACATGCACATGATGTACCTGGTGTTAAACATGTCCATGATCAGTAACAGTGACACATTCCATATTTAAAGGGGCAGTAGCACGTTTTTTCGCTGAAATTAGTTGATGAACTGTATTTGAAAAATAATGTTACCAATAGTAAAACACCCTTCTGTCTTCGGAAAATCAAGTTCTTAAAGCCATGGGAATCAGTTTTCATTCGAAATAATAAAATGTGTTCACAATAAAATGGCCGCCATGCAATTTTTGCTTTATACAAAACAGCGTTAGTGCCACTACGGATAATTGGTTTGTGTAATAAGATGTTTTACCCTCTAAAGTAAATATAAATGACCTAAACTATCATTATAAATGGGAAATTTGACAAAATAAAATTTGCAAAAAACGTGCTACTGCCCCTTTAAAGGGTTTGTTTAAGTTTGTGTGGACTGAGTGCAATGCAACTTCCCAGTGCAAGGCATAACTCTTGACAGTCTCCATTACTGGCTGATTTATTTTTCCTTTAAAAATATGTGCTTAGAAATCCAGGCTCGTTGTGCATTTCTGGTGCAGCGATTCACTATCTAGGCACAACAAAGCGAGGGAAATACCGCAAGGCTTAAATCAACCAGTAATGCTGACTGGCAAGAGTTATGCCTTGCGTTTGGAAGTTGAGTGCAATGTGGATGGAGTTTATTGTTCAGGGACACAACACAGTGAGTGACCCAGGTCACAGGACTTCCACAAGGGGCGAGTGGCCAGCATTCTAACCATTTCACCCCCGTGAAGATATAACCACAACAGCATATACTCCGAAACGACGTGTATGTTCACAATAAAAATTTTGTAGTCAACAAAATGTTGTTTTCTTCTGCACTTCATTTCTAAAGGCCCTTCAAGATCTTTTACACAGAAGAAGACTTCAGATTAAAGTACGTCGATGCTGCATTTCCTCCTTTATCAACATTTTGATTTGATGGCTGTTACATTAGGTGTATTCTTTTGTAGTACTAAACTTGTTAAACTGATAAAATGACGATTGGCCAATGATGTACACGAATATAGGAAAATGTATGTTGAAGTGGCTAGTTCGAAGCTGGAGTTGGCAAATTGCCGGGATAATTATTATATTTTGTATCTCGTAAGGGTCTCTTGTTCATGAATCGACAACATGTGTATGCGGGCGTTTTTAAAAATTTATCCCTGTGAGATTTTACGAACATGTTTCTTGTAGCTGGTTTAAGCATACAAAAGATTATTGAATTTCTCTTGTTAAAAAGCAAACAACATGGGTACAGTATTATGCATTAATGGCACATGCCTCTTTCCCATGTTCGATGTATTTTTAAGAGTTTCAACCCACAAAACTCCCTCAGACTCATAACACTGTGTTTCAATAATCTAAGCTAAAGGGAGTTGTGTGTAAGTGGGTCTGGACCTCTATTGCTGAAGCTCTCTTAGTTCTCGGATAATCGTAAGTATCTAACATTTATATTGACCAATGACAATATTAGTTCTTCTGAACATAGTCCTCGAAAACCTTAACGTATCTACATGCAAGTATATTGTTTCACTGACATGCCTGCTTCAAACGGAGTGCATGTAAGTTCCTTTCACAACATAGTGTTCATCAGGGAATTTTATACATTGTGGTGCTAAAGATGTATGTCAGTAATGTCAAGGACCGTAATTAATGACGTAAATGCGACGTCAACATGATTTCATATTAGGTACAGATTGGTTTGAGCGTACGTCCTTCAATTTGTCTTCCTCAGTCCTGCATTCTGTTCGTATATATATATGTACACAAAACGTCAAATGTCCAGGTGTATGGCTGCTTCAAATTATCCAAAAAAAGAGTTTCTTTCTCCTACCTGTTTCATTTCATCTTCAGGGAAAATAATTCGTTACAGAAGGTTTTATACACAAAGTGGCGGACAAAAGTCATGGGAGTAAATGTGAAGTATTCCTGCGATCGTGTCGGAGCAAACTTTGGTCGTGATTGCATTATTCCTGCGTCAGGTACGCGACTCTTCCGCCAAATTAGCGTCTCTGTCGCACAATATTTGCGAGATGATTGCGTTGATGTAGGCAGAGCTATTCCGATGCGTCCAGGTCGCAAATTAAGCTGCTAAGAGCTGAAAGGTCTACTACTGTAATGGACGGGCATAAAGATATTTAGAAATGTACATTTACTGTCAAATGATTGCTGTTGTTGTCGTTACCTCAAGTCGAATAGATGCCATTGTGCTATGTTTACCGGCGGTAGCATTATTTACCTGTCGACATTATGTATGACATAATCTGATAGAAATAGTTTATCAAAGTGACACAAATTCAACATAGGTGACAAAACATGATTTTAAATATGACATACAAAAACTAAAATGTGTTTAAAAACCAACCATTATCGGCTCATGAGACAATGTTAAACATCAAGTATATAACATTGTAAGTATGTTGGTAAAACTGTACGTTTGAGGATCTAAAGAATTAAAACGAAGATCTGAATAAAACTCCATTCCAACAGGAAGTGTATTTCAGACTCCATTTTATCACAAAATGGAAGGAAGACTAGTTTGGCCATTTAACAAAACATTTTAACAAAATAACAAACCAATTGCAGATTAGACTAAATAGAAAATAATATATTGTGCCTGATCTTTAAGACGTGAGATAATAAAATACTTAAGTGTTTTTATCAACATTTTCTTTAAAGTCGTACTGACAATATACAATATAGATTAAATGATTGACATTCGTCACACATTATACAATAACACGGAATTTAAGTGTAATGTAATGTTTATGTTGATGTTTTCAAATATGTACATGTAAATTTTCATAATGTTCAGTAATAGTTATCTACATGTATCATATAGACATGCATACATGTGTTTGGGAATACATATTAGAACCTTGAATGTAAACTGTCGGCCAAAAGAAACGCCTACTTGATTTTCCTTAAAATGAAAGATGCAATAATTTCTGACATATAATTAATGGTGGTCTCCACGTTATGCTGAAGCAATAACTAATATGAAAGTCCATTGAAATCGTGGAAAACTGTGATTTGACTCAATAACATTCATGAAAACCACGCCCACTGAAGACGGCTATTATCGGTTGATTCACTTGCGCACCGTAACCACGTACATCTGTAGCATCATCACCACTTTAATGTGAATGCGTGCCTGTATTGTTGCTCGTGTTTGTAAGAAAATCTTTTTTTAAATGTTTTTCTGACCAAGCACTGATCGAAAACTGAACAATTATTATTTTCTCATTTCAACAATCGCCATTCTTTCGTGACATGAACTTCTGAAATTCAAATATATTATGCAGAAATGGTGCAACTTTATTATGCTATAATATTGCTAGTCTGTTCATTATAGTTTTTACGATATCTGATAAGATATCTAGTAGGCGGTTCTTTTGGCCGACAGTGTATATATGCGTGTCTCTAACAGATTAATCTGTCAAATTTATCCAATATCTTGAAAATGTTTTGTTTTAAAGTACATGTATTATCATTGAAAGATTACTACATGTATGTTAACGATTTTGATTTATGCATCTGCGTGTTACATTAATCACACACTTCATAAAAGGGAGCGAAATTAGATAAGCCGACAGTTTAATCAAATCCACTAACATACAGAAAGAAACATCCCCGAAAGAAGACCTAACTTAATGTTTTTATGACAAATGGTAAGAAAAGATAGTCCTGTGGGGTTGTAATACTTTACTCCCATATAACGATGTAAATGTAACGACGCCCTTATCAAATGTGTAATTGATAATGGTAATCTAAATATAAATAAATGTATATCAATCAATATTATTGTGTAACGTTCTTCAATGGAAATGGAATATGATGATAATTTCGGCGAACTGTTTCTGGGATGCTTGTTGATTATATCATCGGCAGTGAATGAAGTTTAAATGCATTTGCTGTTATGGAAATGACCCTTCCAACGTCAGTTCTGTATGTTTATCGAATTCTAAATGAACGCAATCAATGTATTATTCAACTTTACGTATAGGGAGAAAACACGAGGGTGGGGTTTTGGTAGACATATAAAATACCTGAGGGTAGCTGGGAATGAAGAGAAAAACCGAGCTCCGAGGTTTTACTTTTTATTCCGCCATCCGAATTTTTTTAAAATGTCTACCAAAACCACACCCGAGGGTTGTCTCTGACGTATATACCGCCATGCAGTTTAAATACGAAGATGAAAACAATCTAGTAAATGTTTTAAGCCCTCGTGATCAAAGTTTGAGGCGCACATAAAATATCTCAATTTTGGGAACGGAGCAGAATAGAAACCAACAAATAATCTTCTCATGATCATCAATCCTCTGTGGTCTAGTGGGATAGTCTTGGGCTACAAATCGGAGGGTTGCGGGTTCGATTCCTGCAATGTCAACTATGCAAATTTTAAACTTTGAAAGTTTTGAGTACCTAACTGAATAGGAGATTGTCTTACAATTAGATTGTAAAACTTCGGTCTTTCTAAATGTTGAAAATTAACCTGCTATGAGGTTAACTTTCGATAGATGGTAAAACCTCAAGTCGTAGTAAAACCTTAAAATTCGCGGTGAAACCTGATCAAAAGTTATTACAAGAAATGCAGTTACCTAACAATGTACAGAGATATCCTCAGATATATCCTGAGGTTTATACAGCATACTACATCACCTTGAAAATCAAGTCTCATTTCGTTTCCTGACCATCAAAATGAGCTGAGTTCTGATTTTACCCACAAGCAATGTTAAAACAATATACATTATAAGGATTTTAGCGGAATTCAAAACCGGCTTCATAGGAATACCAAACCCACAACTTCCCCCATACCATGCAAACACCTACACAAAATATTTATCCGTTATCATATCCAAGCAATTTAGTTTTACAAGAACAATAATAAACACTACACAACTTGTACACTGTATAACTGTGTAACTGAATATAATTTTAAATACAATATTATGCTGACAACAATATTCAAACTTTATATAAAGTGAATTTCCCCAGTAAAATAACATGTGTATACAGGAATGCTATTCTCTCAAATCGCGTTCACTCTCACAATAACAATGAATAAGAAATTAAGTTTATTACAAACTGTCTCACTTTGTTACACAATCGGACAGAAGTACAGATAGGACTTTTGAGACCCACAAATGAATAACAATAAATTCGTTATTAAGATAAATATCACTACTTCTGTAGTTTATTGAGTCAACCATCATGACCATCTTATGCACATGTCGATTTATGGCTGCAATAGCATTGAACGCATTAATCCCGAGAGCGTACATGTAAGCCCCGCCTTTCTGGTAGCCACTGAACCGCTCAGTCGACTTGTATTGCGACTCTCCCACTCATTTCACCCGATAGCACCGCAGGAATCGCGTGACTTTTCTGCCAGCCGACTGCATTCTCGTTGCGATAATATTGAAGTAATTTCGCTTTCAGATTGCAAAACAGGGGAAGTTACTTTTGTCCGGCATTGTATATAAAATGTGCATGGCTTATGTTAATGTGATGTGATGGCATTGTTATATTTGATATAACCCATGAAAAGAAGGGCAGAGCATGTCTTCTTGTCTTTCAGTGTAGCGGCTGGTACATTGTGTTATCAGATATGACTCTTCTATGGTGATTATAATTAATATTTATTTATCAGTAGGACTGAAATACCAGCATGAGTTGATTACGAACAGAGCAATCTGTTTATACTCGCCTTCCCTTAATTACCTTCTAGATCTCTTAATGCTACGATCTGATTGGTTGGGTTTATAAATCATGCAAAAGTGGAACCTTTAGGGCCGACTCACAAGGGAGAGTTGGGTGGGTTGTTGACGCAACATTTCCTTTACTGAAGTCACAATTATATTATCGTTAGGAGAGTCGGAACGATTTTTTGGCTTATTTCATTGCCCCCTACAGTAATGATGCGTGATTAAAAACAAAGCCCATGAAGGTTATTTATGTCCATAACATCAATTTCCACATTTCATAAATTCGTACATGTGATGACAAACATTCTGGTCATAAATATTTCGAAAAAGCGATTGCAACAACCTATGCGTAATTGCACAGTCAAATAAATAAAAGTGTCACACTGCAATGTATGAAATTATGAATACATCTTAACAAAACATGGGCCTATCAAGGACATTCAAAGCACAGTGTTTTGTTTTTTTATTTTAAAAATGGCGTTTTATTTTCATCGTCAGTTTATCAGTTCTGAATATGTAATATATAAATAAAATAGTTTATTACGTGAAGCAGGGCCACTTGTAGAATATAATAAACATCAGATGGCAGGTTATAAGATGTTTATCAAATTTGTTTAAAATAAATTATTCATCTAAACTGGCAAGCTAGTAATAACATGTAAGGAGCTAAACATCATTGCTTATTTCTAATTTGCTAAGAATTTCATTTACATGCACACTAAACCTTGACAGATGTTGCTGGTTTATTATTATGAGGAAACGGTCTTAATTATCTCTAATTATCTGATTTCGAACAAGTAAGAGTAAGTACATTTCGCAGATTTTTCTTTTCAATTGCACAAAACATTTTAAGTTTATTAACCAAGATGAAAAGGGGTGAATGATTTCAGTTGTTTATATCCTTATATTTTCAATATATTTCGTTACATCGCACCGATTACGGTTAGATGAAGTTTTGATGATTTCAGTGGTAAAGATGTTGAGTTGTAAAGTGTTTATTTCACTTTACCATACATCTGGTGAACGTCTGTCATATCAACTGCTGTATACCTCAGTTCTCATACAAACTGTCCTAGATCTGTTGAATACGGCTAAGCATATACATTTGCCATATTCAAACGTTTAAATACTCCAAAGCTGTACTGAATACGTTAACATTTTCAGAGATGGGCATGATGGATCTTCAATCGCTGTACAGGACATTGGTGACTGTGGCAATATTTGGCGTGGTGGCCATATTGTGCTGGCTTTCAAAGGCGACGTTTAAGATGCAACAATTGCAATATCAGAGACACAACATAGACACACATGAGAGTATAAAACGCAAATTGTTTCCTCAAGACTTTGATATCAAGTCCTACATTAAGGACGTGTCCATGAAGCATAATTTCTCCCAGGAGGATCTCGTGAAGAGATTCAATGTCAGCAGCGACGGAAGTGACGTCATCGTCTTCCTTTGTATACAGAAAACTGGAAGTTCTACTCTCAGTAGACATCTGTCAGATGATGTTGATCTTCGACCCTCTTGTAATTGCTCTAAGGGTATTGAAAGGTGCACGTGTCTGAAGAAGTGGACATATAACGTTTTATTCCGACCAACAGTTCACGATGCCACGTGTAACCTACATGCTGGATATGCTCAACTGTTACCATGTGTTGGTGGAATGATGGACAAACGCCATAACAGACGTCGAAAGCGAAGGTAATGGAAGCTAAGATGTATTCAATGAAACAGTTTGCGATGCAATTTATAGATACGGTATATATAGATATATCATTATCCTACCTCATGTAAGAATGTCGATCCCTGATTGGTCAACGTGACCATTAACAAATATCAATATACACCGTCATACGGGTTGATAAATCTTCCCGACGGTGATAAATGAGCATGCATCCACGTCAATCATTCCATGTCACGTGACACAAGTTAAAGTTCATAGTTTGTCGATGGATCAGCTGTTTTCTGACCCCATTTTTCTTTGTTTTTTTTAAATGATATTTTGAGACATGCGGTAAGATACATACGTTATAACATTCAGTTTGTTCGGATGACATTGTAATTTATCAGACCCTACGGCTCGTTGGATAAATTCTAACGCGGGTCAGATAAATTACGATGTCACCCACCACTGAATGTTATACATTATAATGTACCAATAGTCCATTTTACATGAACAGCTTGTCACACGTTCTAATATATTTCTGCTTAACGGGAAGCGATTTACATGATTTCGATGATAAAAGTCAAATGTTACACAATAAATAATGATCACGTCAGACGATTGAAAGCTTCTCTACATTAGATTCATACACATAAGTTCATTACCTTAATGATGTATCTAGTGTCTCTCGCTATATCATGGCCATCCTAATACGGCGTCTTTTCTGAACATGACGTCAACGATGACGCAACACGATTGAACATTGACAATTTTTTCACAAAGCACTAATGCTAAGGAGGATGTGAAATATACTATAGATCTATGGCCTTCTAAGTACTGAAATAAGATTGATCTTTAACAGTTAACATCTAATACATCTAAAAAAACAATAATGACAGTAATGAACAAGGCTAACAAAAACGTTTGCTCAGTCAGTTCAGTTTATATGTAATATACAGTTCTGCAATAGATTAAAAGGGAATATTTTGTCCTGGTTATAATTTTGGGAAAATGTCCATATTAGAGCAAAGGTTTAGCTAGGAGCTCCTGGTACCATTGAGTTTTATTTCGAGCTTTATAAATTTGAACAGACCTGTTTGGGTTGTTATTCTATATGAAATCCTATATTAAATATATGTGCAGGTATCTCTACATGACGAATGTGAGAGATCCTCTAAGGAGATACCTGAGCGAGTGGATGCACGTCAGGTTGTGGGGACAGTGGGGATCTTCTCCGAAAGCCTGTCAATATCCTACGGCATCGCGGATATGGGTCAACGTCACTCTGAAGCAATTTATGAAGTGTCATACCAACCCTGCGATAAATCGTCAAACACACATGTTAGGTTTGGTACATCCTCGCCATCAACATAAGTCTAAGGAAATACAAGACATGGAATTGGTGAAGAGTGCCATGGACAATTTGAAGAATTTTGCATACTTTGGTATAACTGAGCATCAGGAACTCTCACAGATTCTGACAGACGTTCAACCTTCATTTTATCAAAGGATTTGAAACACTTCCTCAAAGAGCAGAAAATAGGACGAATTTTATGACCGATGAAGAAAGACGTGAACTCGTCAGAATGAATGCATTTGATTTGATGTTCTTCCAATATGCTGAGGAGTTATTTCGTTTACGGATACTGAAACTAATTGAGAGAACACATAATATAACTTTAAAAGAAAGATTGAAAGTTTTATCTCAACCTCTTTTCAAAACTAAAATGACATATTAAAATATCAGAGAAATTGTAGTCTCTCTCCGAGGTTTCATTATTGCATTTTTGTGCCAATTGGTAACTATTAATGTTGTTTTCATAAATTGGCATATATCGAAACTGATTTTGCTCAAGAACAGGTGTTTACATAATGAAACCCTTCACATTGAGGACACACAGTTATCTCTTGTTACAGTATTCCCTTCATGTCATTGTGAGAACCGTTTTTGATTTTTCATTTGTCGATACTTGTCACTGCAGGTTATTAACCATTGAAAAATTTACATGAATTATACTGATCAGTGTCCATTGAACATGGCATGTCTGAAGTGCAAATGATTCACCATAAAATAATTTATTTAAGAAGGATATTAATTTTCGTCCAAGTTGATCCTCTTGGTTTATATTTGATCTCTTATACACACATGCACATGATGTACCTGGTGTTAAACATGTCCATGATCAGTAACAGTGACACATTCCACATTTAAAGGGGCAGTAGCACGTTTTTTCGCTGAAATTAGTTGATGAACTGTATTTGAAAAATAATGTTACCAATAGTAAAACACCCTTCTGTCTTCGGAAAATCAAGTTCTTAAAGCCATGGGAATCAGTTTTTCATTCGAAATAATAAAATGTGTTCACAATAAAATGGCCGCCATGCAATTTTTGCTTTATACAAAACAGCGTTATTGCCACTACGGATAATTGGTTTGTGTAATAAGATGTTTTACCCTCTAAAGTAAATATAAATGACCTAAACTATCATTATAAATGGGAAATTTGACAAAATAAAATTTGCAAAAAACGTGCTACTGCCCCTTTGAAGGGTTTGTGTAAGTTTGTGTGGACTGAGTGCAATGCAACTTCCCAGTGCAAGGCATAACTCTTGACAGTCTCCATTACTGGCTGATTTATTTTTCCTTTAAAAATATGTGCTTAGAAATCCAGGCTCGTTGTGCATTTCTGGTGCAGCGATTCACTATCTAGGCACAACAAAGCGAGGGAAATACCGCAAGGCTTAAATTAACCAGTAATGCTGACTGGCAAGAGTTATGCCTTGCGTTTGGAAGTTGAGTGCAATGTGGATGGAGTTTATTGTTCAGGGACACAACACAGTGAGTGACCCAGGTCACAGGACTTCCACAAGGGGCGAGTGGCCAGCATTCTAACCATTTCACCCCCGTGAAGATATAACCACAACAGCATATACTCCGAAACGACGTGTATGTTCACAATGAAAATTTTGTAGTCAACAAAATGTTGTTTTCTTCTGCACTTCATTTCTAAAGGCCCTTCAAGATCTTTTACACAGAAGAAGACTTCAGATTAAAGTACGTCGATGCTGCATTTCCTCCTTTATCAACATTTTGATTTGATGGCTGTTACATTAGGTGTATTCTTTTGTAGTACTAAACTTGTTAAACTGATGAAATGACGATTGGCCAATGATGTACACGAATATGGGAAAATGTATGTTGAAGTGGCTAGTTCGAAGCTGGAGTTGGCAAATTGCCGGGATAATTATTATATTTTGTATCTCGTAAGGGTCTCTTGTTCATGAATCGACAACATGTGTATGCGGGCGTTTTTAAAAATTTATCCCTGTGAGATTTTACGAACATGTTTCTTGTAGCTGGTTTAAGCATACAAAAGATTATTGAATTTCTCTTGTTAAAAAGCAAACAACATGGGTACAGTATTATGCATTAATGGCACATGCCTCTTTCCCATGTTCGATGTATTTATAAGAGTTTCAACCCACAAAACTGCCTCAGACTCATAACACTGTGTTTCAATCATCTTAGCTAAAGGGAGCTGTGTGTAAGTGGGTCTGGACAGCTATTGCTGAAGCTCTCTTAGTTCTCGGATAATCGTAAGTATCTAACATTTATATTGACCAATGACAATATTAGTTCTTCTGAACATAGTCCTCGAAAACCTTAACGTATCTACATGCAAGTATATTGTTTCACTGACATGCCTGCTTCAAACGGAGTGCATGTAAGTTCCTTTCACAACATAGTGTTCATCAGGGAATTTTATACATCGTGGTGCTAAAGATGTATGTCAGTAATGTCAAGGACCGTAATTAATGACGTAAATGCGACGTCAACATGATTTCATATTAGGTACAGATTGGTTTGAGCGTACGTCCTTCAATTTGTCTTCCTCAGTCCTGCATTCTGTTCGTATATATATATGTACACAAAACGTCAAATGTCCAGGTGTATGGCTGCTTCAAATTATCAAAAAAAAGAGTTTCTTTCTCCTACCTGTTTCATTTCATCTTCAGGGAAAATAATTCGTTACAGAAGGTTTTATACACAAAGTGGCGGACAAAAGTCATGGGAGTAACTGTGAAGTATTCCTGCGATCGTGTCGGAGCACACTTTGGTCGTGATTGCATTATTCCTGCGTCAGGTACGCGACTCTTCCGCCAAATTAGCGTCTCTGTCGCACAATATTTGCGAGATGATTGCGTTGATGTAGGCAGAGCTATTCCGATGCGTCTACTACTGTAGTGGACGGGCATAAAGATATTTAGAAATGTACATTTACTGTCAAATGATTGCTGTTGTTGTCGTTGCCTCAAGTCGAATAGATGCCATTGTGCTATGTTTACCGGCGGTAGCATTATTTACCTGTCTACATTTTGTATGAGATAATCTGATAGAAATAGTTTATCAAAGTGACACAAATTCAACATAGGTGTCAAAACATGATTTTAAATATGACATACAAAAACTAAAATGTGTTTAAAAACCAACCATTATTCGGCTCATGAGACACTGTTAAACATCAAGTATAGATTATTACATTGTAAGTATGTTGGTAAAACTGTACGTTTGAGGATCTAAAGAATTAAAACGAAGATCTGAATAAAACTCCATTCCAACAGGAAGTGTATTTCAGACTCCATTTTATCACAAAATGGAAGGAAGACGAGTTTGGCAATTTAACAAAACATTTTAACAAAATAACAAACCAATTGCAGATTAGAATTCAATAGAAAATAATATATGGTGCCTGATCTTTAAGACGTGAGATAATAAAATACTTAAGTGTTTGATCAACATTTTCTTTAAAGTCGTACTGACAATATACAATATAGATTAAATGATTGACATTCGTCACACATTATACAATAACACGGAATTTAAGTGTAATGTAATGTTTATGTTGATGTTTTCAAATATGTACATGTAAATCTTCATAATGTACAGAAATAGTTATCTACATGTATCATATAGACATGCATACATGTGTTTGGGAATACATATTTGAACCTTGAATGTAAACTGTCGGCTAAAAGAAACGCCTACTTGATTTTCCTTAAAATGAAAGATGCAATAATTTCTGACATATAATTAATGGTGGTCTCCACGTTATGCTGAAGCAATAACTAATATGAAAGTCCATTGAAATCGTGGAAAACTGTGATTCGAGTCAATAACATTCATGAAAACCACGCCCACTGAAGACGGCTATTATCGGTTGATTCACTTGCACACCGTAACCACGTACATCTGTAGCATCACCACCACTTTAATGTGAATGGGTGCCTGTATTGTTGCTCGTGTTTGTAAGAAAATCTTTTTTAAATGTTTTTCTGACCAAGCACTGATCGAAAACTGAACAATTATTATTTTCTCATTTCAACAATCGCCATTCTTTCGTGACATGAACTTCTGAAATTCAAATATATTATGCACAAATGGTGCAACTTCACTATGCTATAATATTGCTAGTCTGTTCATTATAGTTTTTACGATATATGATAAGATATCTAGTAGGCCTTTCTTTTGGCCAACAGTGTATATATGCGTGTCTCTAACAGATTAATCTGTCAAATTTATCCAATATCTTGAAAATGTTTTGTTTTAAAGTACATGTATTATCATTGAAAGATTACTACATGTATGTTAACGATTTTGATTTATGAATCTGCGTGTTACATTAATCACACACTTCATAAAAGGGAGCGAAATTAGATAAGCCGACAGTTTAATCAAATCCACTAACATACAGAAAGAAACATCCACGAAAGAAGACCTAACTTAATGTTTTTATGACAAATGATAAGAAAAGATAGTCCTGTTGGGTTGTAATACTTTACTCCCATATAACGATGTAAATTTAACGACGCCCTTATCAAATGTGTAATTGATAATGGTAATCTAAATATAAATAAATGTATATCAATCAATATTATTGTATAACGTTCTTCAATGGAAATGGAATATGATTATGGTTTCGGCGAACTGTTTCTGGGATGCTTGTTGATTATATCATCGGCATTTGCTGTTATGGAAATGACCCTTCCAACGTCAGTTCTGTATGTTTATCTAATTCTAAATGAACGCAATCAATGTATTATTCAACTTTACGTATAGGGAGAAAACACGAGGGTGGGGTTTTGGTAGACATATAAAATACCTGAGGGTAGCTGGGAATGAAGAGTAAAACCGAGCTCCGAGGTTTTACTTTTTATTCCGCCATCCGAATTTTGTTTAAATGTCTACCAAAACCCCACCCGAGGGTTGTCTCTGACGTATATACCGCCATGCAGTTTAAATACGAAGATGAAAGCAATCTAGTAAATGTTTTAAGCCCTCGTGATCTAAGTTTGAGGTGCACATAAAATATCTCAATTTTGGGAACGGAGCAGAATAGAAACCAACAAATAATCTTCTCATGATCATCAATCCTCTGTGGTCTAGTGGGATAGTCTTGGGCTACAAATCGGAGGGTTGCGGGTTCGATTCCTGCAATGTCAACTATGCAAATTTTAAACTTTGAAAGTTTTGAGTACCTAACTGAATAGGAGATTGACATTATTTGGAGTTAGGTCTTACAATTAGATTGTAAAACTTCGGTCTTTCTAAATGTTGAAAATTAACCTGCTATGTCAAGGCTATGAGGTTAACTTTCGATAGATGGTAAAACCTCAAGTCGTAGTAAAACCTTAAAATTCGCGGTGAAACCTGATCAAAAGTTATTACAAGAAATGCAGTTACCTAACCATGTACAGAGATATCCTCAGATATATCCTGAGGTTTATACAGCATACTACATCACCTTGAAAATCAAGTCTCATTTCGTTTCCTGACCATCAAAATGAGCTGAATTCTGATTTTACCCACAAGCAATGTTAAAACAATATACATTATAAGGATTTTACCGGAGTTCAAAACCGGCTTACTTCCCCATACCACACAAACACCTACACAAAATATTTATCCGTTATCATATCCAAGCAATTTAGTTTTACAAGAACAATAATAAACACTACACAACTTGTACACTGTATAACTGTGTAACTGAATATAATTTTAAATACAATATTATGCTGACAACAATATTCAAACTTTATATAAAGTGAATTTCCCCAGTACAATAACATGTGTATACAGGAATGCTATTCTCTCAAATCGCGTTCACTCTCACAATAACAATGAATAAGAAATTAAGTTTATTACAAACTGTCTCACTTTGTTACACAATCGGACAGAAGTACAGATAGGACTTTTGAGACCCACAAATGAATAACAATAAATTCGTTATTAAGATAAATATCACTACTTCTGTAGTTTATTGAGTCAACCATCATGACCATCTTATGCACATGTCGATTTATGGCTGCAATAGCATTGAACGCATTAATCCCGAGAGCGTACATGTAAGCCCCGCCTTTCTGGTAGCCACTGAACCGCTCAGTCGACTTGTATTGCGACTCTCCCACTCATTTCACCCGATAGCACCGCAGGAATCGCGTGACTTTTCTGCCAGCCGACTGCATTCTCGTTGCGATAATATTGAAGTAATTTCGCTTTTAGATTGCAAAACAGGGGAAGTTACTTTTGTCCGGCATTGTATATAAAATGTGCATGGCTTATATTAATGTGATGGCATTGTTATATTTGATATAACCCATGAAAAGAAAAGGGCAGAGCATGTCTTCTTGTCTTTCAGTGTAGCGGCTGGTACATTGTGTTATCAGATATGACTCTTCTATGGTGATTATAATTAATATTTATTTATCAGTAGGACTGATATACCAGCATGAGTTGATTACGAACAGAGCAATCTGTTTATACTCGCCTTCCCTTAATTACCTTCTAGATCTCTTAATGCTACGATCTGATTGGTTGGGTTTATAAATCATGCAAAAGTGGAACCTTTAGGGCCGACTCACAAGGGAGAGTTGGGTGGGTTGTTGACGCAACATTTCCTTTACTGAAGTCACAATTATATTATCGTTAGGAGAGTCTGAACGATTTTTTGGCTTATTTCATTGCCCCCTACAGTATTGATGCGTGATTAAAAACAAAGCCCATGAAGGTTATTTATGTCCATAACATCAATTTCCACATTTCATAAATTCGTACATGTGATGACAAACATTCTGGTCATAAATATTTCGAAAAAGCGATTGCAACAACCTATGCGTAATTGCACAGTCAAATAAATAAAAGTGTCACACTGAAATGTATGAAATTATGAATACATCTTAACAAAATATGGGCCTATCAAGGACATTCAAAGCGCAGTGTTTTGTTTTTTTATTTTAAAAATGGCGTTTTATTTTCATCGTCA
This sequence comes from Gibbula magus, assembly GCA_936450465.1. Taxonomy (NCBI): domain Eukaryota; kingdom Metazoa; phylum Mollusca; class Gastropoda; order Trochida; family Trochidae; genus Gibbula; species Gibbula magus. The sequence continues at coordinate 54,289,263 of OW388305.1, forward strand.
GTTTATCAGTTCTGAATATGTAATATGTAAATAAAATAGTTTATTACGTGAAGCAGGGCCACTTGTAGAATATAATAAACATCAGATGGCAGGTTATAAGATGTTTAGCAAATTTGTTTAAAATAAATTATTCATCTAAACTGGCAAGCTAGTAATAACATGTAAGGAGCTTAACATCATTGCTTATTTCTAATTTGCTAAGAATTTCATTTACATGCACTCTAAACCTTGACAGATGTTGCTGGTTTATTATTATGAGGAAACGGTCTTAATTATCTCTAATTATCTGATTTCGAACAATTAAGAGTAAGTACATTTCGCAGATTTTTCTTTTCAATTGCACAAAACATTTTAAGTTTATTAACCAAGATGAATAGGAGTGAATGATTTCAGTTGTTTATATCCTTATATTTTCAATATATTTCGTTACATCGCACCAATAACGGTTAGATGAAGTTTTGATGATTGGTAAAACTGTACGTTTGAGGATCTAAAGAATTAAAACGAAGATCTGAATAAAACTCCATTCCAACAGGAAGTGTATTTCAGACTCCATTTTATCACAAATGGAAGGAAGACGAGTTTGGCCATTTAACAAAACATTTTAACAAAATAACAAACCAATTGCAGATTAGAATTCAATAGAAAATAATATATTGTGCCTGATCTTTAAGACGTGAGATAATAAAATACTTAAGTGTTTGATCAACATTTTCTTTAAAGTCGTACTGACAATATACAATATAGATTAAATGATTGACATTCGTCACACATTATACAATAACACGGAATTTAAGTGTAATGTAATGTTTATGTTGATGTTTTCAAATATGTACATGTAAATCTTCATAATGTACAGTAATAGTTATCTACATGTATCATATAGACATGCATACATGTGTTTGGGAATACATATTTGAACCTTGAATGTAAACTGTCGGCCAAAAGAAACGCCTACTTGATTTTCCTTAAAATGAAAGATTCAATAATTTCTGACATATAATTAATGGTGGTCTCCACGTTATGCTGAAGCAATAACTAATATGAAAGTCCATTGAAATCGTGGAAAACTGTGATTCGACTCAATAATATTCATGAAAACCACGCCCACTGAAGACGGCTATTTTCGGTTGATTCACTTGCACACCGTAACCACGTACATCTGTAGCATCACCACCACTTTAATGTGAATGGGTGCCTGTATTGTTGCTCGTGTTTGTAAGAAAATCTTTTTAAAATGTTTTTCTGACCAAGCACTGATCGAAAACTGAACAATTATTATTTTCTCATTTCAACAATCGCCATTCTTTCGTGACATGAACTTCTGAAATTCAAATATATTATGCAGAAATGGTGCAATTTCATTATGCTATAATATTGCTAGTCTGTTCATTATAGTTTTTACGATATCTGATAAGATATCTAGCAGGCCTTTCTTTTGGCCGACAGTGTATATATGCGTGTCTCTAACAGATTAATCTGTCAAATTATCCAATATCTTGAAAATGTTTTGTTTTAAAATACATGTATTATCATTGAAAGATTACTACATGTATGTTAACGATTTTGATTTATGCATCTGCCTGTTACATTAATCACACACTTCATAAAAGGGAGCGAAATTAGATAAGCCGACAGTTTAATCAAATCCACTAACATACAGAAAGAAACATCCCCGAAAGAAGACCCCACTTTATGTTCTTATGACAAATAATAAGAAAAGATAGTCCTGTGGGGTTGTAATACTTTACTCCCATATAAGGATGTAAATGTAACGACGCCCTTACCAAATGTGTAATTGATAATGTTAATCTAAATATAAATAAATGTATATCAATCAATATTATTGTATAACGTTCTTCAATGGAAATGGAATATGATTATGGTTTCGGCGAACTGTTTCTGGGATGCTTGTTGATTATATCATCGGCAGTGAATGAAGTTTAAATGCATTTGCTGTTATGGAAATGACCCTTCCAACGTCAGTTCTGTATGTTGATTCTAAATGAACACAATCAATGTATTATTCAACTTTACGTATAGGGAGAAAACACGAGGGTGGGGTTTTGGTAGACATATAAAATACCTGAGGGTAGCTGGGAATGAAGAGTAAAACCGAGCTCCGAGGTTTTACTTTTTATTCCGCCATCCGAATTTTTTTAAATGTCTACCAAAACCCCACCCAAGTGTTGTCTCTGACGTATATACCGCCATGCAGTTTAAATACGAAGGTGAAAACAATCTAGTAAATGTTTTAAGCCCTCGTGATCTAAGTTTGAGGCGCACATAAAATATCTCAATTTTGGGAACGGAGCAGAATAGAAACCAACAAATAATCTTCTCATGATCATCAATCCTCTGTGGTCTAGTGGGATAGTCTTGGGCTACGAATCGGAGGGTTGCGGGTTCGATTCCTGCAATGTCAACTATGCAAATTTTAAACTTTGAAAGTTTTGAGTACCTAACTGAATAGGAGATTGACATTATTTGGAGTTAGGTCTTACAATTAGATTGTAAAACTTCGGTCTTTCTAAATGTTGAAAATTAACCTGCTATGAGGTTAACTTTCGATAGATGGTAAAACCTCAAGTCGTAGTAAAACCTTAAAATTCGCGGTGAAACCTGATCAAAAGTTATTACAAGAAATGCAGTTACCTAACCATGTACAGAGATATCCTCAGATATATCCTGAGGTTTATACAGCATACTACATCACCTTGAAAATCAAATCTCATTTCGTTTCCTGACCATCAAAACGAACTGAATTCTGATTTTACCCACAAGCAATGTTAAAACAATATACATTATAAGGATTTTACCGGAGTTCAAAACCGGCTTACTTCCCCATACCATGCAGACACCTACACAAAATATTTATCCGTTATCATATCCAAGCAATTTAGTTTTACAAGAACAATAATAAACACTACACAACTTGCACACTGTATAACTGTGTAACTGAATATAATTTTAAATACAATATTATCCTGACAACAATATTCACTTTATATAAAGTGAATTTCCCCAGTACAATAACATGTGTATACAGGAATGCTATTCTCTCAAATCGCGTTCACTCTCACAATAACAATGAATAAGAAATTAAGTTTATTACAAACTGTCTCACTTTGTTACACAATCGGACAGAAGTACAGATAGGACTTTTGAGACCCACAAATGAATAACAATAAATTCGTTATTAAGATAAATATCACTACTTCTGTAGTTTATTGAGTCAACCATCTTATGCACATGTCGATTTATGGCTGCAATAGCATTGAACGTATTAATCCCGAGAGCGTACATGTAAGCCCCGCCTTTCTGGTAGCCACTGAACCGCTCAGTTGACTTGTATTGCGACTCTCCCACTCATTTCACCCGATAGCGCCGCTGGAATCGCGTGACTTTTCTGCCAGCCGACTGCATTCTCGTTGCGATAACATTGAAGTAATTTCCCTTTCAGATTGCAAAACAGGGGAAGTTACTTTTGTCCGGCATTGTATATAAAATGTGCATTGCTTATATTAATGTGATGGCATTGTTATATTTGATATAACCCATGAAAAGAAAAGGGCAGAGCATGTCTTCTTGTCTTTCAGTGTAGCGGCTGGTACATTGTGTTATCAGATATGACTCTTCTATGGTGATTATAATTAATATTTATTTATCAGTAGGACTGAAATACCAGCATGAGTTGATTACGAACAGAGCAATTTGTTTATACTCGCCTTCCCTTAATTACCTTCTAGATCTCTTAATGCTACGATCTGATTGGTTGGGTTTATAAATCATGCAAAAGTGGAACCTTTAGGGCCGACTCACAAGGGAGAGTTGGGTGGGTTGTTGACGCAACATTTCCTTTACTGAAGTCACAATTATATTATCGTTAGGAGAGTCTGAACGATTTTTTGGCTTATTTCATTGCCCCCTACAGTAATGATGCGTGATTAAAAACAAAGCTATTTATGTCCATAACATCAATTTCCACATTTCATAAATTCGTACATGTGATGACAAACATTCTGGTCATAAATATTTCGAAAAAGCGATTGCAACAACCTATGCGTAATTGCACAGTCAAATAAATAAAAGTGTCACACTGCAATGTATGAAATTATGAATACATCTTAACAAAACATGGGCCTATCAAAGACATTCAAAGCGCAGTGTTTTGTTTTTTTATTTTAAAAATGGCGTTTTATTTTCATCGTCAGTTTATCAGTTCTGAATATGTAATATGTAAATAAAATAGTTTATTACGTGAAGCAGGGCCACTTGTAGAATATAATAAACATCAGATGGCAGGTTATAAGATGTTTATCAAATTTGTTAAAAATGAATTATTCATCTAAACTGGCAAGCTAGTAATAACATGTAAGGAGCTTAACATCATTGCTTATTTCTAATTTGCTAAGAATTTCATTTACATGCACACTAAACCTTGACAGATGTTGCTGGTTTATTATTATGAGGAAACGGTCTTAATTATCTCTAATTATCTGATTTCAAACAAGTAAGAGTAAGTACATTTCGCAGATTTTTCTTTTCAAATGCACAAAACATTTTAAGTTTATTAACCAAGATGAAAAGGGGTGAATGATTTCAGTTGTTTATATCCTTATATTTTCAATATATTTCGTTACATCGCACTGATTACGGTTAGATGAAGTTTTGATGATTTCAGTGGTAAAGATGTTGAGTTGTAAAGTGCTTATTTCACTTTACCATACATCTGGTGAACGTCTGTCATATCAACTGCTGTATACCTCAGTTCTCATACAAACTGTCCTAGATCTGTTGAATACGGCTACGCATATACATTTGCCATATTCAAACGTTTAAATACTCCAAAGCTGTACTGAATACGTTAACATTTTCAGAGATGGGCATGATGGATCTTCAATCGCTGTACAGGACATTGGTGACTGTGGCAATATTTGGCGTGGTGGCCATATTGTGCTGGCTTTCAAAGGCGACGTTTAAAATGCAACACTTGCAATATCTGAGAAACAACATAGACACACATGAGAGTATAAAACGCAAATTGCTGCCTCAAGACTTTGATATCCAGTCCTACATCAATGCCGTGTCCCTGAAGCATAATTTCTCTCAGGAGGATCTCGTGAAGAGATTCAATGTCAGCAGCGACGGAAGTGACGTCATCGTCTTCCTTCGTATACAGAAAACTGGAAGTTCTACTCTCAGTAGACATCTGTCAGATGATGTTGATCTTCGACCCTCTTGTAATTGCTCTGAGGGTATTAAAAGGTGCACGTGTCTGAAGAAATGGACATATAACGTTTTATTCCGACCAACAGTTCACGATGCCACGTGTAACCTACATGCTGGATATGCTCAACTGTTACCATGTGTTGGTGGAATGATGGACAAACGCCAAAAAAGACATCGAAAGCGAAGGTAATGGAAGCTAAGATGTATTCAATGAAACAGTTTGTGATACAATTTATAGATACGTCAGTGTACCAATATTTCATTTTACATGAACAGCTTGTCGCACGTTTGAATATATTTCTGGTTAACGGGAAGCGATTTACATAAGTTATAAATAAGATAAATGTCAAATGTTACTTAGTGATAATGATCACATCAGACGAATGAAAGTTTCTCTGAATTATATTACCTTAATGATGTATCTAATTTCTCTCGCTATATCATGGCCATCCTAAAACGGCATCTTTTCTGTGCAATATGATTGGACATTTTATATTATTAGATAGATGAAAATGTACTTCACTACATAAAACACACATTTTTGTTATAACTTGAACAGTTAAATATGTAGATGCTGTGATTGTAATAGTATTGAAGGTGAACATCATTGTCTTTTTTATATATCCAGCATATGATAATATACGTAAACAATATAAAGAATTCTATTAGTGCATCCGTCAATTGATAAATTTTCTTCTTTATTGATATTCACTTAGCACTAATGTAAGGCAGGATATACATGTGACCTTATAAGTACTGAAATAAAGATTCAACTTTAAAAGTTACCAACTAATACCTCTAACAATGTAATGCTGGCATTAATGAACAAGGTTAACAGAAACGTTTGTTAAATCAGTTCAGTTTATATTTAATACACAGTTATGCAATAGATTATACATGGAATATATGTCCTAGCGATAATTTTGGGAAACTGTCCATATTAGAACAAAGATTAAACGATTAACTAGGAGCTCCTGGCATCAATCGTTTTTTTATGTCGAGCTTTAGAAATTTTGAATAGACCTGCTTGGGTTCTTATTCTATATGAAATCCTATATTAAATATATTTGCAGGTATCTCTACATGACGAATGTGAGAGATCCTCTAAGGAGATACCTGAGCGAGTGGATGCACGTCAGGTTGTGGGGACAGTGGGGATCTTCTCCGAAAGCCTGTCAATATCCTACGGCATCGCGGATATGGGTCAATGTCACTTTGAAGCAATTTATGAAGTGTCAAACCAACCCTGCAATTAATCGACAAACACACATGCTAGGTTTGGTACATCCTCGCCATCAGCATAAGTCTAAGGAAATACAAGACATGGAATTGGTGAAGAGTGCTATGGACAATTTAAAGCACTTTGCATACTTTGGTATAACTAAGCATCAAGAACTCTCACAGATTCTGTTTGAAGAGACGTTCAACCTTCATTTTATCAAAAGATTTGAAACACGTCCTCAAAAAACAGAAAAAAGGGTGAATTTTATGACCGATGAAGAAAGACGTGAAATCCTCAGAATGAATGCATTAGATTTGATGTTCTTCCAATATGCTGAGGATTTATTTCGTTTACGGATACTGAAACTAATTGAGAGAACACATAATGTAACTTTAAAAGAAAGACTGGAAGTCTTATCTCGACCTCTTTTCAAAAATAAAATGACATATTAGAATCATCAGACAAATTGTAGTCTATGTGCAAGCATACAAATGGGTTTTGTCGGAATTGGTATCATTTTTAAAATATAAATTTTGTTTCACGTTAAGTTTGCATGTATCGAAACTGATTTTGCATTATATGCTCGGTGTTTATATGCTCGGTGTTTATATGCTCGGTGTTTATTTGCTCGGTGTTTACGTGATAAAAACCTGCAAGCTGAGGAAACTGAGGCATCCCATATCAACAGATCTTGTTGCAGCTTTTGCCGAAATATGACATATCATTACGGTCATCAGTTTTCACTTTCCAGATGTGATGGCTATTGGCAAAATTCGATGACATATACTGAGCAGTCTCGATTGACGTCACCAAATGAAGGAGATGTATATGTTTTAAAAACTGAAACATTAATTGCTCAATGCAGCACAGTACACTAACAATCGGATAAGTTACGACATTATCGCGTGCAGTAAAATTACATAAAAAGACAGTAATGAAGAGTATATGTTATATGAATATAAATGTAATAATTAACCAAGAGTGTATCTATCTATCTATCTATTTATCTATGGATCTATCTATCAATATATATATATATATATATATATATATATATATATATATATATATTGTGTGTGTGTGTGTGTGTGTGTGTGATTTTAATGTTATCTATATAGAATAGATACAAAATATGTACTCCTCAGTACTGACGTCCGGATTGCTCACATAGCTAATTTATGGTGTTAGTCAGGGGTTAATGGACGACAGATCCCTTACAATAAAAAAAGACTTCCTGAAATCTTTTGACTCACAAACCGATGTTACTTAGAAGAATATAATTGGGCGCACGACCCACAAAACTCACTCAGAAGCGGGTCTCTGTAAGATCACCAGAGGTTGGAGGGGGAATTGGGTACCGGGGCGGGGGTCTTACCCAGGGTCGTACTTGAGCTCAATCGGAACAATCGATTATGACCAATTCCTCCAAAAACGGACGATTCCGGCAATCGTCGACAGTTATTTTGATAAATATGCATCATAAACTATGTTTTTATCATGTACCTGTACCTATACCTATACCTGTACCTGTACCTGTACCTGTACCTATACCTGTACCTGTACCTGTACCTGTACCTGTACCTGTACCTGTACCTATACCTGTACTTGTACCTGTACCTGTACCTGTACCTGTAGTAGTTGGTGGACAAGGATAAGTGTCGTCTAACCCAAGCCTAATGTTTCCATACACAGATACAGATACCTTCACTAGTCTTGGGTTCATCCCGCCCGTCTGATTGATATTGAAATCAACATTGATAGTTAATAACTTTTTTAAATCAACTTTTTATTGCAGAAATCGTTGATACATGAAAATAATGCAAGATTTCTTATTTATTCTTTTATGGACACAAGACAAAGACAGCACATCCAGTCACACATTCACATATCATTAGTTGTGAGATTATATTCAGAAGAAGGCAAGAAGAACAAATCAAGAAAGATTACTTTAAATTTACAATAGCATGGATAAGCATTTTTGTGTCGGAAAACTTATGTTATTGGCTTTTGTTAATCGCTATTTGTTTAAGCTAGAACTCATAACATTTGAAAGTACAACGTTGGAATTCTTTCATTATTCAACATAATATTCAAAGGTTCTAAGTAATTAAATGCATCACTGTGAACGATTTGGTATCTTTATCTCACAACTCTCATGTGGGTATCCAAGATTGGTAATATTCGTACATGGCATTGTTCATGGAACATCGCTCACGATTTATACTTCATCAGCAACGGTCTTGCCAGTTCAACTATTCTCACCCGCTGTTGTGGATCTGTAGTTACTGCAGCTTGTCTTATTGCTCTCTGGGCAAACATATCCTCGGCATATTGGTACAGCATTACATCGAACCGGTTCATGGACGTTATTCTTCCTAAATCGCCAGGCGATATTTTCATTGCAGACTTTTTTGCCACCGATTCATTCGCGGTTTTTGACACTGATGTAAATTTCAAATGAAATGTATTTTCAAATAAAATTTGTGACAGTTCTTGATGCTCCGTGAGACCATAAAAGGCCATGTTTTTTATGTTAGTTTTTGCGCTTTGGAGCATTTTGTACTGCCTTTCCTCATTGGACAGACCGGATGTGTTGTAACAGTTAACAAGGGTGAGGTCAGCAAGCATCCTTGTCTGACGGTTGATAGCAAGATTAGAAGGACAGTTCATGAAGGTATTTAAAGAAACGTTTACCCAGTCATCGGGCTTATTATAACACCTTGGTACCTCTGATTCCGTGGGTTTTTTCTTATTACACGTGAGAAACGAGGTTGGCCAACTTCCTCCTCGCTTCACATTTTCCCACTCGCTGATGTAACGAGCCACAGGGTCGCGAATGGTCGTGATGTAGAAATGCCTTAAAGAAGAAGAAACGAATTCATAACATATTGCAGGGCATGAGGTCTGCTAAAGGGTGAGCTAGACCCAGTGTTGACAATATCAGCTACATGGCGTTTACGTCATTCTTATATTTGGGATCACCGAAAGGTTAAGACGATGATAGTACGGCTGGGCTGGCGATTGATGTGTGCATGAGTGCGTCGTTCGAATCTCGCAACGGACTCCTCCCGAACAAAGTACAAGAATTTGGACTTTTGCAGAAAGAGTGCATTAAAATATTCATTCACTAACTAAATAGCAGGTACCTCAAACTTGTTCGACTGACATATGTCAGATTTAACTTCAAAATGAAGGTTCCCTTCTCTTCGGATCTAATATGTGTTAGTTTGAAGATGATTCAGATTTCAAACCATCCAAATATATTTCTTTATTAAATTTTCACAAGTTATGACGGTTGCCTTCCTGCTATTGCCTACCTCCCTACATAATCACAAAAACAAAAATATGGTGAACTATTTGCTCATGCAGTATCGGGCAGAAGAAACGCCTACCAGATAGCTTAATATAAGATATCGTGAATACTATAATGAATATGTTTGACATGTTTAACATTACGGATTTGCTACATTTCTAAGTTTCAGACGTTGTTACGAAATAATGACGATTGCTAAAATACACAAGGGTAACTGTTAAGTATTCTTAACTGATCACAACTTCCCAATGCATGGCATAACTTTTGTCAGTCTCAATTCCTGGCTAATTTCGGCCTTCAGGTGACCCTGGGTTTATCTTATTATCTACATGAATATAACTTGTGAATGCCGGTCTATAGCATAAATAAGGTACTTCCCGAAACATAAATACATTTATGCAGGACGTAATCTGCCTCCAGGTGATGCATGCATGAATAATGAAGAAATTATAAGCCTGGAGGGAATAGATTTACTAACGATGAACTAGTTAATACATGTATAAATGACGATTTTTCCAAGCGTATTTCATGCGTTAATGACGATCTATGCACAAGAGAATTCATGCATTAATAACGATATAGGCAAAAGGGATTTCATGCATTAATGACGATCTATGCACAAGGGATTTCATGCATTAGTGACGATCTATACACAAGGGATTTCATGCATTAATGACGATATAGGCAAAAGGGATGACATGCATTAATGACGATCTATGCCCAAGGGATTTCATGCATTAATGACGATCTATGCACAAGGGATTTCATGCATTAATGACGATCTATGCACAAGAGATTTCATGCATTAATGACGATATAGGCAAATGTGAATTCATGCATTAATGACGAACTAGTCAAAATGGGGAAACAGGCTAGAATGGCGTACTAAGCTCAAAGTGGATATATTAAAGAAAGTCGCACTAAGCTCAAAGTGGATATATTAAAGAATGTCGCACTAAGCTCAAAGTGGATATATTAAAGAATGTCGCACTAAGCTCAAAGTGGATATATTAAAGAATGTCGCACTAAGCTCAAAGTGGATATATTAAAGAATGTCGCACTAAGCTGAAAATGAGTTCGAGAACATGTATTAATAATGTCGGACTATACAAAGGGAAATTCGAAATAGAAATTCGGTATTCACATGACTAACATACCGTTGTGCCACCACCTGACCTCGCCTCCTGTTCACGGCATCCTCCGCGCAGTCCTGGATACGGGTGAAGTCGGCATGGCGACCGCAGAGAGGTCCGTAACTGTCTTTTAACACAAATAAGTTGTAGTTTAGATTCTTCCGACATGTGTCGATATCCTGGTTTGAGGGACACCATGTTGATACATCTATGTCAGTTGTCAATCTTGTGACAAACTGCGTACTTCCTGTTTGCTGGATCCTCACGTAAAGGATGATGTCACTTCCGTTTAGATTTAGCGGAAAGTCTCTTTTGAGTTCGGTTTCAGAAAAGCCATGGTCAGTAATGTAACCATTGACATAGGTGTTGAAATCGTCGCTTGGGATGTGAAGTGAAGTCACAATGCTATCTGTGTTAGAGTCATTTCGAGTAAGTCTCAAGGATAGGTAGAGTAAGACAGGGCACCACACTGTGACTGTGAAAAACAGCAATATTCGGCCACCGTGCATTATGACACTGTGTATGACAAACGACTTATTAAATCACTTCCACGTAAGAATATGTCAAAACCCCTCAGTATCGTGTCAATAGGCTCGTCTGTGATGTCCTAATCTGGGATGTCTTAATCTGTGATGTCCTAATCTGTGAACTATAGGAACTACAAAGAAATGTGACTATATCCTGCATCTGCAAATACTGGTAGGCGCAAACAGATTTCATGAAATAACCATTGGCACACCTACTTCATTCCTGGAAAAACGAACCTGAAGTCTGCGGAAGTACAGTCACCGATCAATGATTATACTTGAAGATACACATTGTTATACCGAACTTACTATCTGTTTCTACCAGTCCATCTGCTATGTACGTGCATGCCACTGTAGAGACTATACATATAGTATGACATTTTGTTCTCAGACTTTGAATAAATTGGTTTTCGTCCGTGGTTTTGATAATTCTAAAATCTCACTGATAACAACCTTCACGTTGATAAAATTAGGACACAACTGAACTCTACTTAATTAAATAGTTAAAATCTTTTACACGACATACAGCTATCTTAGTCAACACGTTGAATCATAAGAATGTTATACCGCCTTTATACGCAACATCTGTCGAACAATGGAGTTAGCCTCATATTGAGGGTGCTTATTTTGATCCTTTGATTAAGCAGAACATGTACAAATTCCCTTCACAGTATAGATATCTTACCCGAGCAAATGTGTCATATGACTTTAAAGACACGAATGTAAATGTTTGTGATCGCCGACTTACGACGAGGGTTATGCACAAGTTTGCACGAGTTATAATAAGAAATATCGAGTATAATGATATTTCTATTATCCATTTTATTGAGTTAATGTTAGGCATAAAATGCACTGTTGCAAATAACATGACTAATGTGTTCATGTATTGAACGTTATGTATAAATATGAAGCATTTAATTGATCAAAAAACGGAGGAAGGCTATATGCTGTGTCTAATTTCATCTTAGAACACCACACTTAGAATACCCTAGATTGACCCAAACATAACAGTATGTTGTCACTGTACAAGTATTCGTATTTAATTCATCAGACAAAAACATGATGTTGATTATTAACGTTACTGTTTCACGTCTCTAGCAGCGGTAATATTACCATTAATCATAATGTGCTGTTTTTGTTTTTTCAAAGATTTATGTACATGTATTTTGAGCTGGATGTATGTAAATATGAAAGGAGTATGAAAGGAAAGTAAAAGGAGTAAGCTTGCAACAGCATTATAGGTATGTAGTAGTGAGTGAGTGAGTTAGGGTTTAACGCCGCTTTCAAGAGTATTTCACTTATATCACGGCTGCTAGTATTATTGCAGGGAGAAAGCCCGCAACGCCATGTGGCTATGCATTGCGGTGAAACCTGCGAACTAGCGAACCATGGGTGGTACTACGCTGAAATTCAGTGTAGCATTGCACCCATACCTTACTGCGTGTAGAACAGTTCTCTACTGCCGTGCCCCTGGCGGGATTCGAACCACGGATCTCTTGATCCAAAGCCGAACGCGCTAACCACTGCGCTATCCCCCAGCTATCTAGTACCGTTTCAGCGAGTGTCAACAGGACTACAGAAAAATCTGCACGTAACATGTGTCTTCATGACATGTGAAAGTGTAACGACTCCTATCTAGCTCACATCGGTGTATACTATGAAGAAAACATACTTTGTATGTTAATACGTTAATATCTGACACACTATCTATGCATGGTATGCAACACATGTCACATAAGAGATGCAAGGTCTCGTCTATCCCCCTATCTTTTAATAACATACATAATAACATGTACATGTATGCTGATGTAGGTATCTGGCTCACCATCAGCTGGTACGATGCAGCATTTGTACGGTACACTGCACAGCTAAGTAGCCGTTATTAAACAGTAGACGTATGTGTAGATCCCCGCATTGAATATTAAGTTATAAATGTGGGAGAAGATAAGACATTTATGACATATATGTACTGAATCTCTGTCATTGCAATTCCGTTTAACTGTTCAATACATACATATGTTAAATACATACAGAATCTGAAAACATCCATTTTAACATCAGGTTACAATAATTGTTTGACAGACAGTTAGCAAGTATACGGAGCAGTACAGTGAACCGTTAACTTTTACTATTTTTTAAGGAAGACAATTTGCTAAGAAGATAAAACGGAATGAGACAATGGACAATGATAACATTATACACTTAATTACTCATGGTGAGGTCATTCTGTGAAATACAAGGACTCGAGACCTGACTTCCAAGGCGGTCTGACCTGACCGAGACCGCAGGTCGAGGTCAGGTCCGCCGAGGGAGTCAGGTCCGAGAGTCAATGTATTTTGATTGCAAAGCTTATGGCTTGACTACTGTTTGATCGGCCTCGCACAAGCATCAGTACTTTGATGGAAAATTGACGAGAAACGAATACCTCAACGCAATGGGTCGGCATCTTCCGCACGCATCGGGCCATATATGCACTTTTAGAAAATGAATACTGACCCTTGCGACAACTCGAAGGGAATTCTGAGAATAGTTGAATCTCGATAAATTTATAATATATATTAGACATTAAAATGCTACAAATATAATAGATCAATATAGATACATAGAGAATCTCACCCAAGTGTCTTCTGATATCAAATATACCAACACGAGGCTTGCCGATGATATTTTGACTTTTATTACCCAAAATCATTCTTCATTAGTTTTAAATGAGAAATTAACATATCTGAACACAAAACTGCCATTTGGCTTCCAACTTCTTTGATGTCATAGCATTGTGGCGTCATCGCGATTATGACGTCATAGCATTGTGATGTCATTACTTGATGATGCAAAATCATTGTGACGTCATGTCATGTAGCTGACGCCAACAGGGCATTGTTCAAAATCTACTGTCAAAACGATATTTCCTAGGAGATATCGCTTGATCTCATACAAGCAATATCTCCTGTGGAACCCAGTTTTGGATGATAAATGGTAAAACTAGTATACAAGTAGATAGACCTATCGCAAACGAATAAAAGGCAATATTATTTCATGAGATGTTTTTTATCATAACAACCTTTGTATGACCTACCAACACTCGATCATATTTTCATGATGACACGTTATTGTGAGGTTTGCTTATTTACAAACTTCAATTTCTCTCGAGTTTGCATTATTTCTACTTATTTTATAATTATTCATTTACAATTGCTCAATATGTCTCAAAATAAAATATGAAAGTACTCTCATTAGAATAAGTTCAAATAAGTCACTTCATCTTGAATAGGAAATAAGTTGTATTGATAATATTTGGATCACGTGCGCTGCCGAGTTGAGTTTACGTAAATTTTATCGCTATATTGAAAACAAGTTCCTTTGGAATTTAAAGTACATATTTAGAAAGTACATATCATTTGGTCCATAATTGTAAGTTTAAATGAACTAGGCGCGATTAAATTATTTTAAATTTCTCGTCTTTCTCGACGCAAATTCTCTTGCATTGTCGGTAAATCGTAGTCGGTGATACTTGATTTTATATTATGAACCATTTTTATGCATGTTATTGGTAAATTAATATCTTTAGCTATTTGCTACCCTGTTTTGTATGCAATAAATGAAGAGCCAACAAATAGTAATACTTTCTCATACTTTATTCATAAAAAAGACCTTCTGGGTTCGTCTTTTTGATCAAAGTTGAAATGTCCGATTGGAAAACATTTGAATCTGGAACCCTTGTGGAAACTCTTATTGTTGGCGCGCATCGTTCGAAAACAAATTGTCCATGAATCGCCAAAGTAGTAACACGTGTTTCAAGCTGAGACAGATCTGATAAATGGTGTATATAATGAAGTTAGGTCGTAGACGAGTCAAATTAATTAAACTCAAGACAAAGCAAAAGCAATGCTGCACACCTGTATACTGTCTAATATATGTGGCTTCGCTAAGTTTCATCGGGGCTCGTGTATCCTTGTAGATTGTAAGTACAAACGTTAGATGGTAGATATTATTAATTTTCTGCTTTATTCATGTGTAACATGTTAAATTTTTCAATAAATGTCCAGAAATAACAGTCCAGGATAACTCATGAACGTTATTGCGCCCATAACGTGATTTTATGGATGTCTTTACAAAAGTTATGATGTTTTTTGAGAGTTTTTCATCGTTAAAAGTGTTAAATGAATACAGAAAAACATTATCACTGACATATACATTGTGCTTGTTTTATTCATGATTTTCAAGTAGAAATTTTAAGATTCCGCCGTTTTATTTGTTTGGATTCGCTAATGAGCAATGTCTTTCCTTGTTACTCCATAGCTTGCTGTGATGATCAAATGCCATGTTTTCATATACCTGGAAGCGGATTCATATATATGAAGATACTGTTTGTAACTTTGCTAAATTTCCTTACTAATTTCTTTTCTTTCAGGGTGCCATCATCGAAATTTGCAATGAAGAGAATCATGCTTTCATCTAGTTATGCAGTTAGTCAGTTGCTCTTTGTGTCTTTATCATCTATGGAATACCAAAACCTAATTCACTGCAAAGCATTGGAATTCACAGAAAGAGGTCAATGTTTTCTCGTGAATTTTCACAAAAAGATTTAGTCCGCCATTTTGACTTTCACGTCGACGGAAGTGACGTTATTGTTTATGTCAGAATTCAAAAGACCGGAAGCACAACTTTTATGCAACGTCTCCACTGACATAGACGTGAGACCGTTCTGTAACTACAGTAGACTGGATAAATGTTTTTATCACTGCGAACATGCCTGGAAAGATCGTGTTTATTTGATGAGGAGTAAGCATGACACTCCGTGTGGAATACACGCCGACTGGACCCACCTACATGGGTGTACTGGCGTCATGATGGATAAGCGTCAGGGCAGACACAATTCTAGGAGGTATTATTTAATTTAAAGAATTACAAGCTAACCCACATAGTGATTATTTCTAACATAAGGGATTTTAAGATTGGAAGGAAGTACGATTAGGATGCTTTAAGGGACATCTGTATGAGAATATGCCATTGCGTTTTTTAAAACTTCTTTTGAATTGAACTCATTATGAATCATTTGTGTTGTTAGAATATAAAAAAGGTACATCATTAGAATGATCAACAGTGCCTGGTCATGTCCTAGATAATCTTTAGGTTGACAAAATTCAAAACATTCAGGAAATGCTCACTGAAAATGTACAAATGTGAATTTATTTTCAGATATTTATACATAACGACTTTAAGGAATCCCTACCAACGATTTATCAGTTAATGGCAGCGCGTCAAGTGGAGAGCAACAAATGGGAAACATGCAACGAAAGAGGAAGTTCCTACTTGCTACAGCGAAGAAAACTGGAAGAATGTTGGTATTGAGACTTATGTTGGCTGTTCTTCTAACCTTGCTATCAATCGCCAGACAAGTATGCTCTCTGACCTCACCCTTGTTAACTGTTACAACATGTCCAAGATGACCTATGATGAGAGACATTATAAATTGCTCGCTAGTGTCAATGATAATCTTAGAAAAATGGCGTATTTTGGTATCATGGAATATCAGGTACTGTCACAGATATTGTTCGAAAATTCCTTCAATTTAAACTTCATATCTGATGTGAGGAAAAGCAACAATTCACACACTGACAGTGTTCATATCCTCCCTAAAATACAGAAGCAGATTCTCTATCTGAACAGGTTCGATTTTCTCCTCTATCAGTTTGCAAAGGACTTGTTCTTTCAAAGGGTTAGGACGCTGCGGGAGACAACGAATGACTTACAGTTAAAGACACGTATGATGCATAATCATTGTTTCTTAGCAACCCTTCAAGCTATAATCATGGCGACAGAACATATACAAAGTGTCCGGAATCGATTTACCAGCGTAATAGGAACGTAGCAAATAATCTTACATTGTATGAAATGTTAATTTAACATTAAAAAGCATTGGGGTGTCCCCTCCAACAGGCATTCTCACTTTACCTTGACTATTCAGTCAACAACTAACAACCATTGGTGACAACTGTTTATATAGTTTTAAGGATACTGACCGGACACGGTTCCTAGCCTTAAAGTGTACCAAGCAAAAATTGTGATCATCTAAGTGAACAAAAAACAATTTCATACATAGCAAAATATAGATTTTCAAAAAAATATTTTGTTTATTTTTCGATTTTTACATTGCATCTGGACTCCAATAATGATAACATCACAATGTCGACAATCGTAAAAATTAAACAGAATACACTACTAAGAAATCAAAACTTGGCAGGTCGATCAGAATTTGAAAATTGATCCGATTTCTAGCTTATCTTTGCAGTCGATTCAAGTAATGGTTTTAAAGCACCCGTTGCAAGAACTGAAAGGTTGGCGATTTTGTGATGATTTACGGTTGAAAATGATACCTTTGAAGAAACTGGGAATAGAAAAATAGGTTTGATAATGAAATATAGCCACGTACATTTACCTGTACGGTTAGTACCCAACACAATAAATCAGAAGAATCAAAAAGCACATCCCAAGTTTTCGAAAAAATTACTTAACGTTTAACAATTATGACCTATTTAACACATTACGACATTTGCAATTCGGTTACAGTCCGGGAAAGCCACATTCTAGAAAAAAGGTTACAATTTTACATCCGAGGAAAGCGATATTTTAAAAACAAGGTTAAAACAGTGTGGCGCTACCGGTAATGGGCATGGGGAGTCATCATTATTCTCCTCCAACAAAGATTACTCCCTTCAGATGTCCGATTCTTACCTGTTATATTAGGCAATATACCTCGGTTCAAGCAAAATCCCCAGGCGGGAAAAAGGGATACAGTCTTGTCTCTGATTTCGTCTTCTCTATTTATCAGCATGTTAATGATAAATTGTTATCACAAATTCAAATAGCATACATCGAGGCAAACAAATGAAACGTGAAAACGTTTATGATACGTTTCTGTTTCAAGAAACAGCATTATGTTATTTAAAAATGTCACTTTTACGACGGCGTCGACGATCGACAACTGACTGTCAATGCAACCAGTCAGGATTCTTCATTTCTAGCCGAGATATCCGCGCCAGTAGAACAATGGTTAAGATCGGAAATCTGAAGGGAGTGACCTATGTCAAGAGTGATTAGATTTTGGTGTAGAATTATACATATGTCACAAAATTCCCCCATCAATGTTACTTAATGTTAAAAATATTAGATACTTTAGGTTATTTTCTACTGAATAACAACCTGTCTGTCTGTCTGAAATTTTCCAATATTATTTAGGTGTATATTTACAAAAATGATTGTCCTGCGGCGAATTGTTTTAGAAGTTAAAATGTATAATCTAGTAAATCTAAAGTTAACACACAAACAAAAACAAATTAAACGTAATAAGCATATTACTTTATCTATGGACACTGCTAATGGCAATCATTCCGTAATGTATTGTGGCTTTCTCGGCAACGTGGCTTTTTACATGAAATGATGCTTTCGCAATCGATATGGTTTGTAACTGAGGCAGATGTTCGGAGTATCGGAGTTTGAACTCACGAGTTGTAAACCTGTATGGACAGTGCTCAAGAAAATCACCAGAGATATTATAATGTTATTAATTAAGTATTTCCGTATTGGCCCAGTTACAGGTCCGAGGTCCGTTGTATTGGCCCGAGACGAAGTCGAGGGCCAATACAACGGACCGAGGACCTGTAACTGGGCCAATACGGAATACTTAATTAATGACATTTTTTTTTAATTTACTTCTTTTCATTCTATTTGCACAACACTTGACATCTCATTTATATTGAAATACTAAGTATAAACAAGATTGGTGAACAAATAGCACGGGTCAAAGTTGTGAAGCGACAGCTTCGGTCTTCCACCAAATGTGCAACTGCGCATGCTCAGACTCATATTGGCCCAGTTTGTCTCGTATTGGCCCAGTTTTTCCCGTATTGGCCCAGTTTCCCCGTATTGGCCCAGTTGTCGAATCATATGGTCTAGGCCGTAAATGCCGTATACGTGCCATAACATTGATAGTTAATTAATAATATATATTAAAATAATGTGTCGGGACATTTGTTCTTTTTGGGCCAAATTTTCAGAAAAAGCTTTGGCTCCCTGGAGTTGCAATACAATTAGTCTTCCTGATGCACCGTTCAATGCACGTGTGCATTCTAAATAATATGGCACAGTGTTTGTAGTTCATGAGTGAATCCCGTTTGGTGCTGTGTTAAATGGTTCGAGTTCACTCAGTTGTTTTTCCTCCGAAACGGACTCGTCGTTGTCACTTGCAGGACGCCATTCTTTCCGTGGCTTCGTTGCTTGGATAATTTTCTAAAGAGAAAACGATAAGATGATAATTTCAGAACACATAGTGCATCAGGGCTCCGTTCTATAACAGTGAGCGCTTATAATCGCTCGTTGATTGCTCAATGTAGCGCTCAAGTAGCGCCCATTCTCTCCTGAACGACACGGTGCAAACCTCAAAGTTCGCTCGCTTTGTTACGTATCGCTACATTGAGCAATCGCGTTCAAGAGAGGTTTAAAAGTAATCGCTAATTGAGCGATTACATTGAAACCTCTCTTGAACACGGCCCTGATCTCAGCTAACGTGTTATCATTTCACTGTACATGTATTTCTATTTTCCTTTTATAATAAAGATTATAGATGTTTTAGAAATATGGAAATTTGATATTCAGCCATAGGACTTATAGTAATAAAATCAATAAAAAAAAGTTGACTATCCATAGATCATGGTTTATTTCCTTTAATCTATTCTGAAAACATTTCCCCAAATAATTATTGTTTTAAAAGATCTTTATGGTTCTTCAAACTGTTTGGTATTGTACTTGACATTGTGTCCTCAGCACGGTAAAGCCATCATCCCTAATTCATATTCGGAATTGACATGTAATGGACACTAAGCAAGTAAATCGTGTAGGAGCTCAAACTGTCACTTAGACTTTCGTGTAGTTGAATGTATTCACGGCATTTTAAGAGCGCTTCAATTTAAGATGAATAATGAAAACGATATATCACGATACACCCAGGGACAGAAGCGTTAATTCTGATAAGTAAACTGTTTTATGTAAGCTATTGTTATGTAATGAGTAGCAGCACTTTACCCAGATCTTAATCCATGGTCATGGCGTCACTCTATTGTGTTATCAGTTGATTATTATTTAGGAATCTACTGGTCATTGACTGCCCAAGTGACTGATGTATTTTGTCCTGGTGTATCTGAATAGGATCTTAAAATTTCTCTCAACTAGACAAATTATTTTTTCTAATGCATGAACCTGGATTCGAACATGCAACCCTTTGCTTGGTAGTCAGCGCTTCTGGCTATTAGGCCACAAGACGCTGTTAGAAACCTTAGGATTGTTTGTCAAGACTTTCTATTCAGGACTTTTAACGCAGGGAAGGCATGGAAAGTCAGAGTTTTAGCTGTCAATCACATCGCTTCGCGTGGAAGTTTTGCGCTGCACGTGCGTGGAAGAATCCATTTCATGAGGGTCGCAACTACTTGTACCATATCCGATGAATGAGCACCGAAATTTGTCCCATAATTGAAATTTACTGTTTCAATGTAAAATAATCACATATACATGTTTCGTGACGTCATACATGGATTAAGTTTGAGAATGCATTCGGAGCAGTGGATTCGTTAAAATAATCAACGTTGATTATTTTTAACGAATCCACAGCTACTCATGCATTCTCCATTACTTATGCTTGTAACGTTCATCTAATGACTTTCAATGTATACTTTATTATCCAGGCTATAATGTATTAAGTCTTGTTATTAATCTGGGTATCCGGTGAGGGACAGTACATGTAATGAGTGCTTGCTGGTTGTGCGAGAACCACAGGGGTTCGAATTGCTGTTTTGACAATATAGAGGGATATTTATCTAAAATCTTTAGTTCTTCATTAACACTTTTCTAATGCATACCAAGAACAAGTCACCGATATTTTCACTGACTGATTTCTGCTAATATTAGACAACTCGGGAGTATGTTTATGTAATGTTTATCGAAATGTCATATTATCACAGATAAAATAAATTTTCACCTGTTTAAGGTTGTGTCCTGTCTCCTTTCTTATAGCGGCCACCATGCCGATTGGGATGGGTAGCAGAGGGCACGTGGCTATAATCCAACCAATCACGCGAGCCCAGAGAGGATAGCTCCGCCCTCCCAGTGAGATGGGCGTGAAATTGATTAAACCTGCTACAAACAACACCTGGGGAAAGAAAAAGAGAAGTTCGAACGACGACCAGAACAATATTAGTTTAAGAAAGAAGTGAGTGGATCGGTATCCAACGACCAAAGGCGAGTTACATGCCAGTAACTTTCTGGAGTTTTATCATATGGCATCAAACGGAGCCAAATTCATTATTTTGTTCTTTACCAATTTACTTAATTCAAGCATATTTCACGGGTAGTCAAGCCAGAAGTGTTTGTCACGAACAAAGGCGTTATGTCAAGCCAGAAGTGTTTGTCACGAACAATGGCGTTATGTCAAGCCAGAAGGGTTTGTCACGAACAATGGCGTTATGTCAAGCCAGAAGGGTTTGTCACGAACAATGGCGTTATGTCAAGCCAGAAGGGTTTGTCACGAACAATGGCGTAATGTCAAGTCAGAAGGGTTTGTAACGAACAATGGCGCTATGTCAAGTCAGAAGGGTTTGTAACAAACAAAGCGTTATGTCAATCCAAAAGAGTTTGTCACACGAACAATGGCATACTGTCAAGCCAGAAGAGTTTTGTCACATACAATGGCATAATGTCAAGCCAGAAGAGTTTGTCACGAACAATGGCATAATGTCAAGCCCGACGACTAAGAGCGTGGTGACAAACAACAAGAGTCTGTAACACAGTGTAATTCTAAGCGTGATACTTGTATATATTTTATATACCGAAAAACAAATGACGTACATTTGTGTAAATTTCTTAAATAAGGTGGTCCAAGTGTAAAGCGCACATAAAATATCACCAAGTTCGAAGAGAGCAGAATACATCAGAAAGGACAATGTATGCATACTCACCAATCCCCTGTGGTATTATAGAGTCTATGGCTGCAAAGCGAACGGTTGCAGGTCGAAACCCCGCAATGTATGCTATGACTATTTGAAATATTGGGAATCGATTACCTTACACCCCTTGGGAAGTTATTTCTTTTGTTTGAGTTGCAAGTTATATGCCATAACCACCATCTGCGCAGGTTGGTTATATCATAACCACCATGGTCGGTTATGAGATATTCAACCTACGGAAACAGATCGACTTGTAAAATTTGGAAATTTTGTCAAATTAGAAATGAAAATTTTGTAAGTAACGAAAGTGGGATTCGAACCCTGGACCTCTATATCGTCGAGCAGCGCCTTTACCAATGGAGCTACCGAGGATCCATACCGATGAGTGTTCATTCTTTTGTGTCTAGGATGTATTTAAATATTTTCTAGTATTATATATACATATGTATGTATGGGTACCAATTTATGTCTACTTTATGTATGGAATGAATGATTAAGTTTGAAACCTTCCTTTCGAGTCAGTCATGGGTGTATTGGTAATAATTCACTGATATATTTTGATCTTGTCGTACAAATCAACAAAATACTCCTTTAAAATGCATATATACAATTAGTTTATAAATAGAGTGTTCCGCGGGAGTGTAAGGCAAATAATGACCTGATTGCCTCGCGTTATGGCAATAACCTCTGCTCGGGCTGACGCCCTCGCGAGTTTATATGCCATAACCGCTCGGCACCGGGTCATTATTTACTACTTACTCATCAGGTTTTATAAATTATAAGGTGCAAGAATACGACTTGGAGGGGATAATAACGGATAATACCCTGCGGTGAGGGCTTATACCGTATAAGGTCCTCCCAGTGACCCTCGCACGGATGTTCCACTGGAAAATGACCTAAATTCAAAGAGTGTTAATGGGCCTTGAGGTGTATACTAATATAAGGACTCACAATAACAAACAAGGGCGTAATGACAAGCCAGAAGGGTTTGAACAAGACATGAATCCTGTAGCCTATCATCATCTCGATGTCGTCATACAGTCGATTCACTCCTGTAAAAATATAAGATTTAATTAAGGGGAAAAATATCAATATATACAAATATCACAATACATGTAATTACCTTTGCACTTCGAAGTGTATGTTTCCACTGGACTTTACAAATAAACTGAAGCACAAAAGAAACGTCACCCCTCAGTTGTTTTTATCATATGTATAATTTTCAATGTCAAATATCTCGAGTTTTCGACGTCGTATTCAAAAACTGAATAGTTTGGGAAATTAGGGAAATTTGGGAAAATATTAAATCAGAATTTTTCTACGTGTTTTTTAAAAACAAAATTGAAAATAAAAAATTTGAAATTTAAAATGCCCCCAAAATAATTTTGATAAAACACAACTGTTCATCGATATATAACACATACTCTGTGTGAAAATCAATAAATTTGCCTCGTCATGCACACATTTAGAACATTTAAACATGGCAGGTGTCATGTTGGTGTAAATTTCATTTCTAACCCCTGTCTAATTTAAAAAATGATAATGTAATATAAAAAATAAAACAGTCACCAATTAAGTCATTAAAACTACTGCCAAAAGGTGTCATTGCATCGTGCCCTAATCAAATGCATCTCATTTCTTCAAAATATTAAATTAATCGAAACCAACTGAGGTGTGGCGTTTCTTTTGTGCTTCAGTTTAGTGTACAGAAAAGGATTATGAATTAGATATTCAAAGAAACAAACTTTGTTATTGATTCCTTACTACTTCCAAAATACATTATGGAATCTTAATCGAAAATTCCTTTGAAAGCATGTCGTACACATGAAGGACAACACTGTACGTTCTATTCATTGGTTCTTATCATACATCTGTTACAGGGAGATATAGGATATTTAATATTATTCGTCGAATACCTTGTAAATTGCAACATACGAAGTAAACATTAATATTTTCAAGAGTGAGCTAACTTCACGAGATGAGATAGAACTGTCAAATGCTCTATTTTTAAAGATTTAACAAATTATGTATACTTTGTAAATCATATTGTTACGATGACGTCCCATGGCAATATGTACGATATAATATGACCATAACTAATACATGCCATATTCCAGCACTGAAAATATAATGATATTGAATACTTACCATAGTCCAAGGTTTGAGTGAGCATCTCTAGACAGGCTGGTAGTGTTTTTGTTTATTATAGCTCAACACATCGAGACCATGGAGTTCTTACCATAGACCCAGGCCAGGACGAGCATCTCTAGACAGGCTGGTTGTGTTTTTGTTTATTATAGCTCAACACATCGAGACCATGGAGTTCTTACCATAGACCCAGGCCAGGACGAGCATCTCTAGACACGCTGGTTGTGTTTTTGTTTATTATAGCTCAACACATCCAGACCATGGAGTTCTTACCATAGACCCAGGCCAGGACGAGCATCTCCAGACAGGCTGGTTGTGTTTTTGTTTATTATAGCTCAACACATCGAGACCATGGAGTTCTTACCATAGACCCAGGCCAGGACGAGCATCTCTAGACACGCTGGTTGTGTTTTTGTTTATTATAGCTCAACACATCGAGACCATGGAGTTCTTACCATAGACCCAGGCCAGGACGAGCATCTCTAGACACGCTGGTTGTGTTTTTGTTTATTATAGCTCAACACATCGAGACCATGGAGTTCTTACCATAGACCCAGGCCAGGACGAGCATCTCCAGACAGGCTGGTTGTGTTTTTGTTTATTATAGCTCAACACATCGAGACCATGGAGTTCTTACCATAGACCCAGGCCAGGACGAGCATCTCTAGACAGGCTGGTTGTGTTTTTGTTTATTATAGCTCAACACATCCAGACCATGGAGTTCTTACCATAGACCCAGGCCAGGACGAGCATCTCTAGACAGGCTGGTTGTGTTTTTGTTTATTATAGCTCAACACATCGAGACCATGGAGTTCTTACCATAGACCCAGGCCAGGACGAGCATCTCTAGACACGCTGGTTGTGTTTTTGTTTATTATAGCTCAACACATCGAGACCATGGAGTTCTTACCATAGACCCAGGCCAGGACGAGCATCTCCAGACAGGCTGGTTGTGTTTTTGTTTATTATAGCTCAACACATCGAGACCATGGAGTTCTTACCATAGACCCAGGCCAGGACGAGCATCTCTAGACAGGCTGGTTGTGTTTTTGTTTATTATAGCTCAACACATCCAGACCATGGAGTTCTTACCATAGACCCAGGCCAGGACGAGCATCTCTAGACACGCTGGTTGTGTTTTTGTTTATTATAGCTCAACACATCGAGACCATGGAGTTCTTACCATAGACCCAGGCCAGGACGAGCATCTCCAGACAGGCTGGTTGTGTTTTTGTTTATTATAGCTCAACACATCGAGACCATGGAGTTCTTACCATAGACCCAGGCCAGGACGAGCATCTCTAGACAGGCTGGTTGTGTTTTTGTTTATTATAGCTCAACACATCCAGACCATGGAGTTCTTACCATAGACCCAGGCCAGGACGAGCATCTCTAGACAGGCTGGTTGTGTTTTTGTTTATTATAGCTCAACACATCGAGACCATGGAGTTCTTACCATAGACCCAGGCCAGGACGAGCATCTCTAGACAGGCTGGTTGTGTTTTTGTTTATTATAGCTCAACACATCCAGACCATGGAGTTCTTACCATAGACCCAGGCCAGGACGAGCATCTCTAGACAGGCCAGCAACATGACAGAAACACTCCCTATATACCAGTCCATCAGTATCAGGACGTAGATGCCTCCCTGCAACAACAGGTGGAAAGACATCGCGATTGCTTTGTTGTTTCTCTTATTTATCATGATAATTTCATATGAAAGAATAATAGTGAACAAGATTCAAGATTCAAGATTCAAGATTTATGCTTGACCTTGAACTCCATGTTGGACTCTCGGTTATTCATCAGTTTCTCTGCTTTGAAATGAGCTATCAATATGTCTCTATCTTCAATAGTTATTTTACAAAAAAAACAACAACAAAAACAATGACCCTCTAGAAAAAATGTATAATCGCTTATTAATGGACCCCCACATGATTAAGGCAAAATGGTTAATATTTTCATTCAAAGGTGTAACATAGAAAAAGTTGAGCTTTAATTTCCACTTAAGTAGATGTAACCATCATTAAGATTGCATACATAATTAATGCGTGATGTTGTTCTGAATATTCAAGAAAATGCTCAAAAATGCTTAAATTTGGACCCCTAGACAACGTTGGCGATGTTCAGAGCTTTACTATCAATTTTTTTTATGAAAGGGTTCAACAGAAATGTTGTTCTTGAAATTGTGCATCCGAAGGTGTAAATATAATTTCAACAGCATAATTAGTAAAGCAGTTATGATTCTTTGAACTTTGCTGAAAGTGACTTTTGAAAAAATTACAATCTTCTATGATTTGTCACACATAAAGTATGAGAGATACATGTTTTAACACTATTGTCCTAAATAAATTACATCTCTACTTCATATTGAGCCATTTAACATAAGGGTACATTCCGTGGTTTAAGATAAAACATTCTCCAAAGAAAATACCATTTGAAAAGTCTGAAAATCAGGAAATTTTAATATTTTGTGTATATGTCAAAATTGTGTCTTAACTGTCAACTTTTATATGTAATAATAATATGTAATGGAATTGTTACGCTGATTATAAGGAAGAGATTTCACTTAGTAACTTTGACCTACAATCATTTTTGACATAGTTATGACCCTTTGAACATATTGCGGTAAAACGACTTTTTTGAAAATGTCTATATTCATGAGCCGATTTCTCAAATTCAGGGACACGGTTGAAAAATAGGCGTTCATACGTTTTTTTCTAAATTCATTTAGCTTCAAAATGAGCTATCATTCATAGCGGTATGTTTTATCGTTATTTAAAAGAAGATTTTCAGACACGTACCCTCAAAACTGCGAAAGTGCACACGATTTTGAAAAAAAATCTATTATTAGAGCCGAAAAATGCTAAAGGGCTACATGATGGGGAATATTTTTGCCCACATATTGGTAAAAGTTTTGTGAAGATATCTTGATCATTTCTCGATATATTAAGATTTGAACTTTTGACTTCGAGGGGCGATAACTCAAGAAATAAGTCGAAAATCCAAAAAGTGTTTCCACAAAACACCAGTTTAAGTCGCCTGATATGCTAATGAGGGTTAATCCGCTTCGCAATGTTATACACTTTGTTGCGTTTTTCTTCGATAGAGGCACAAAACATGTATTTGTTGTATGCCAATGTAAGTGATCGTGACTACAGGTGACTTCACAATGTTCACACTGTTCGGGAAGATACATTACCGACGTGTATATACATGTACATGTATTACTATATGTTGATTGTTTGTGTTTTTCATTCGAGAGGCGTCACATTATAGCCTAACCTATTATTTAACACACACTGTTTCGACCTCCGCCCTTCCAACCTAGTTTAAACAAGCAGTCGGATATACCCCGCCAAGTGGGCAAACATAATGGGAAGAAGTTGAACATACCAGAGGGCACATCTACACCTGACGATAGATGATAGGATGAAACGAATGTCCAAGTTGCGTTTCTCAAGAAAAGGCAAAACGGCTTAAAATTAAAGTCACAAGAAGTTGAAAAAACTAAAAGGCCCATCTACACATAATGATTCTGCTCGGGAAACGATTTCGGGACAGAGAACGAACGAACGGACACAATTTCAAATACCGACACTTCTCCCCCACTTCCCGAACCAACCTCCGACGGATAATATAGAGTCTCACCCAAGTGTCTTCTGATATCAAATATATCAACACGAGTTGATCAAAGTTACAATTATCCGAGGCTTGCCGAGGATATTTTTACTTCAATCAACGAGTGCTGATATGTTTGATATCAGAAGACACGAGGGTGAGATTTTATTTGTCATTCAAAATAACTTTTCGACAATTATTAGCAAAATAATGAACATATCTGCAACACAAAACTGCCATTTAGCTTCTTCAGCAGTGAGCTCATAGCATTGTGACGTCATCAGCATTGTGGCATCATAGCATTGTTACGTCATCAAATTTGTGACGTCATAACATTGTCAGCAGTGTTCTCGGTGATGTCATAGCCTTGTCATGTCATTAACTGGTGATGTAATAGGATTGTGACGATTTGATTGTTGCGATATCTACAATGTAGATATCGCTTGAAGATATCGCTTGATCTCACACAAGCAACTGTGGGACCCAGTTTTGGATGATAAATATATAAATATATATATACCTGAGTAACACAAGACAGACCGAGCACGAATCCAACAACGCAGACAGCAGCAGTCACCGGCAACTTCCGGTGCCCTAATGACCTTGGGAAAAGGTCAATGAGTGCGGTCGTAATAGTTTGAACGTGGACGAACTGTAATGATAGTGTCATAAATATATCAACAACTTCAATGACTAGTCACGTATGATATTTTCATTAGAACTTTCAAATATGAAGATTGAGAAATTTCATTGATAATTATTTCTTTGGACCAAGCTATTATATAATCGGTACATCCATACATCCGGGCACAAACCAGGCAATGATTATACCCTCAATACATGTATACATTTTTATTTAGGACTGTCTCTCTAACTAACAATCATGTGTCTAAACATTCAAACGGCATCAATTGTTTAGAACTATAGTCTAATGTATACGTATAAATAGATAGTATTTAATTGTTAGGTATGAACCTCAAAACATTAACAAATATAGCGATCGAATTAGCGTAAGGATTTTGAGCATGTTACTTCTTCCTTTAAAAGGAGAACACGATAAACTGTCGACCAAAAGAAACGCCTACTTGATTTTCTTTCAAATGAAAGATGAACTAATTTCTGAAATAGTATTAACGGTGGCCTCCATCTTTTGCTGAAACAATAATTCATATGAAAATCCATTGAAATCATTGAAAAACTATGTTTCGAGTCAATAACAGTCCGTCATGAAAACAACGCCCAATGAAGACAGCTATTTTCGGTTGATTCACCTGCGCCCCGTAACCAGGTACATCTGTAGCGTCATCACCACGAATGCGTGCCTGTATTGTTGCTCGTGGTTGTATGAATATCTGTTTCAAATGTTTTTCTTATCAAGCACTGATCGAAAACTGAACATTTTATGTTATCTAATTTCAACAATCCCCATTCGTGAAAACATGAAAACATCTGTAATTTAAATATATTATGCAGACATGATGCAACTTCATAATGCTATGATATTGCTAAACTGTTCATTATAGTTTTTACGAAATCTGATAAGATATCTGATAGGCGTTGCTTTTGGCCGACAGTGTATTTTGCCCACTAATATTCTACATACGTGATGCTAACACAACAACTGAAGCAACTGTTTAAATCACAATATAAACACGGGTATCCGTTCCAGGCGTCCCAGAGTTCTTTAATGTCATATTTACGTAGCGGTAGTACTCGTACAATCTACTCTTGTTCAATATGTATCAATGTATCGAGTTCCGTTATTATTATAATTGGTTATCCATTAAAACTGGAGAATTGTGTGGGGCATATTTAACCTCGTCTTCCCACGGCAAGGTGAAAATGTATCGAGATCTCTCCATTTTTTACCTTGCCTTCAACCTAGACAGAGGTGGTGAAACGAATCAGCGACACGTATTGTGATCACGAGTTACGTCCCTTACCATCTGCTGACATACAGCCAATGAAATCGCCGTTTACAATTGGTACCAATTCAATAGCGACCATCGACACAGACACAGAGGCAATACAAGCTGTCTTCTGATTGGCTTATCCGATTAGCCTGCAGTACGTTAAACTGTTAGGACTGAAAATGCGAGGGTTGAGGTCAAGGGCGGAAGGAGAAGATATGGATATCTTGTCATTACGCATGTGACGTTGTGAAGATGATTTAACCTT
This sequence comes from Gibbula magus, assembly GCA_936450465.1. Classification (NCBI taxonomy): domain Eukaryota; kingdom Metazoa; phylum Mollusca; class Gastropoda; order Trochida; family Trochidae; genus Gibbula; species Gibbula magus. The sequence continues at coordinate 54,319,630 of OW388305.1, forward strand.
ATTGGTCATGTCCCAGTGTTACATGTGTCTGTCGATGTACCTGACTATCTAGTCCCACAGTGAATAGCATGAGGAAGAAGAGGACGGACCAGAGTTGAGGTAGGGGCATCGTCGCCACCGCGTCTGGGTACGTCATGAACGCCAACCCTGGACCTGTCATTTAAACTGATTTGTATATGAAGAAGGAGAAGAAATATATTTTATTAATGTGTCACATGCTGAAATTTACATTTAAATAAAATTTAGAATAAAATCACAGATTTTAAAACAGAATCCGGTCGTTTAAAATCAATTTTCTTTTTAAAACATACAAATGCATACACACATACAATTGCCTTGAACACACGTGCAGGCACACAACCGCAAAAGCTGAGTCAAAATGGTGTATTTCCATAAGAATACTGTATCATAAGTCTGAATAAAAAGGCCAGAAAATGAATACGTTAATCATTGATCATTGAAATGATTGTCCTTAAAAATGGACGCCCAAAGAAGAAAGTAAGGCATCGCATTAGGTTGTCTGTGAACATTGACTCATTACATCAAGAGAATCGGGCCACTTTCATAAAGCCCCTGAAATAAAGCATTATTTGCCCTCGGTAAAACACGGATATCGAACTCTCTTCTCTCTTAAAAAAATCAAGTTAAAGATGAGTGTACATGGTTTGGTAAAGTCATGGGAATTGTTTTTGGAATTCGCAATAATAAAATGTGTTCACAATAAAATGGCCGCCATTCAATTTTGGCTTTCTACGCAACATCGTTTTACCACTACGGATAATTGGTTTGTGTAATAACATGTTTTACCTTCAAAAGTGAATTTAAATTACATAAAACTATCATAATAAATCGGAAATTTGAAAAAATATATTTTGCAAAAAAACTGTTATTGCCCCTTTAAAAGGTTACAAGTGTGCCAATGTCGTTTTAGTAGACAGTTGGGCATATTATTGATGTAAGTACTGTCTAATGTCCTAGCTTCTATTTATTTATTTTATTTTTTATTTATTTATCGATTCGCTGTCTTACCTTCGTTGACGACTTCCGACACCTGCATGTTTGCCTGGTTGGCCATGAAGCCGAGAAAGACGAAGATGATGAAGCCAGCGAACCAGCTGGTGAGACAGTCCAACACGGGGAACACCATGGCGTCTCTGGGTTAAGGGTGAAGGATACACTTCGTTAAAAGGATGTTATTGATTGATGACGATTTTATATATTTCATGATTATTACTGAAGTTACGAGTAGGATGGATTTATTAGGATTATTTCTAAAAGAACGATAGCAAAGATGTAACTTATTACAAAATAAGTTTGGCCTTACTAAATTTAGGGATACAGAATACTACATTTTTGACACATTTTTCTATTCCTTTTGTGGAAGTTGCAAAGCTGATAGTTTGGTAAACATACACAAGGAAAGAAAAAACTTACAATTTCCTTCATAATATTTTCGAAGAAAAGTACGAAGCGTCATACTCCAAACGTAAACCAAAATCAAATCACTACTTTAGGCATATTTAAAACACCTAAAATGAATGTAATTTTATTGTATACCCAACATATTTAGGTTAATTTTAACTGAATCGACATCAGCAACTCTGTGCGCACCTGTAACAATTGTTGTTGAAGCGGTTGTAGCTGGCTAATGTAGATATTCCTCCCCACCCGATACCTGCCGAGAAGAACACCTGCGATGCAGCGTTTCTCCACACCTGGTGATTGGAAAACATCTCTGAAAGTATTTCGTCACATGATAAAGACTATTTTGATGAATTACACTAGGTTACTCATTTTGAATAACTAGCGATGAACCAGTCAACTGAAGCAAGGAAACAACAACCTCCATCTTTCAGAACCTTAGACGGACACCTGTCATGTCTGGTACAGACACTGAAGTATACTATTATTATGCATATCTAGTCACTTATATCTAAATCAAGAGGAAATACAAAAAAATATTCTGAACAAGAGAAACAATATTAACTGTATGTGAATGTTCATATAATATTGAACATATATTATAATATATAGTATCACTAAATGAAATATTCACATATAATTGTCAACAATTGTTATCTTATCCGTATCTTATGAACATGTTAATAATAAAATAATTATTATATTTTATATTATGATAAGGATTCAACATAATGACCAGAACGTGCTTTGTGATCCTAATATTTACCAGTTTAAACATCAAAGGTGTTTTTAATATGACCTACAATAAATGAAATATACGCTACAAAGCGTATTTATAACAATGAGCTATCTTTTAATGCTAACAGCATATATTGGTACTTGTATAAATGCACTCATTCAATATGTGTGTTCATGTATACATACTGTATCCCTCCTTTGTTCATTATTGTGTCTTACACTCATGTATGTATATGATAAAACATGCCAAAGGGTGTTTATGAGATTTAAAACCCGGAATCCGAGGGATTAGCACGAGGGGCGTAAGCCCCGAGTGTTTATCCCGAGGGTAAGGGTTTTAAATCTCATAAACACCCTTTGGCATGTTTTATCAAGCTTACAAACCGACCCAGTGGTTAAATTTTATGTTTAATCTCTAACTCTATTTGATAGTGCGAAATAAAGGAGTCGTCCGTAAAATATCCCCATTATGTGAAAGGCAGTAGGGTTTAAAGGGAACTTAGGACGCATGGTCATCAGCCTAGTCCCTGTAGCAAAGTGCGCTTGGTGTGCAGGAGTATGAATGTTTCGGGTTTGAGACGGGCTATTGCAAAAAAACATTTGGAGATAAATGTTTGAATTAACAGTTGTTTTCCAATAGAGTTAGACATAGCATACACTAACTTTCATCTTAAACTTACCTCAGTATTAAATACATATATTTGAAGAGGGGAATTAATTATTAAGACAGGTGGAGGGAAATTACGTTATAATCCCGGGGATTATGTGATAATCCCCGGGATAATACATCCACATAGGAATTACTGAGTATAATGTTATAGGCAGTATAGTGTCGTGACGTCACTGGAGGTTTGTAATGGTAAGAGATATCACGAACAAATAGTTCAAGGATTCCTGATAGTGTGAGGTACACACCTTCACTTCAAGCAGCTTCTCCCACTGAGGGATGGCATAGAAGAGGATACCGTCGATAGCACCAGGAAGCAGAAGGCCGCGGACCATGAGGGCTATTAGTATTGCATAGGGTAGAGTTGCAGCAACATACACCACCTGTATAGAACATATATAGAGGATATAAACGACCTTCTATTTAATACCATTTTTTTTAAACGAGTTAAGGATTTTATATAAAACGAGCGAAAATGAAAGTAAATTGTATTACAAACTTTCTTGTGTAATACCTATGTTTATTACTCGCCCGTGTAATATACTGCAGTGTAATATTCATACGGCAATATTAAACTAGTGTAATACCGCCGCACGTATGACGTCACAATAGTTTGCGGTGATGACGTCATAATGGGAATAACGTCGTCACAATGGTATCGGACTTGCGGGAATCATAGGTTCAGAGCCATGTCGGCTATTTCGCTGGTATATTGTTGGGCGAGTAATAAACAGAATACTAAAATTCCTTCTATTTAATACCATTTTTTATTAAACTCGTGAAAGATTATTACACGAGTAAGTTTGTAACACAATTTAATCTCATAAAAACTCAGATCGAACGCAACACTCCTGTATCTCGCTGCTCGAGTACTGCTCGACAGCCTATGAGCTTGGTTTTGAAACTTACACTTTTTTATATTCAACCAATCACAGTCCCGCTGATATCATCAAGAATGTCCGACTATCCTTGTCACTGATTGGCTTGAGAGAGAGTTCACAAGACATGAACCTTGCCAAGCTGTAGGCCTACTCAGACCAAACACACACCCAAGTATGAGTGCGACGTTCGAGCTGATCATAATGAGAGTTTTAAGAAACCACCGATGAATTAGGTTCTACTGAACGAAACGTCTTCACGATAAACTCACTATTACCATGTTCGTATGTTGTAGACTTGTTAGGTTAGGTGAGTTAGGGTTTAACGCCGCTTTCAAGAGTATTTCACTTATATCGCGGCTGCTAGTATTATGGCAGGGAGAAAGCCCGCAACGCCACGTGGCTATGCACTGCGGTAAAACCTGCGAGCAACGGCTGGAACTAGCGAACCAAAGGTGGTACTACGCTGAAATTCAGTGTAGCATTGCACCCAAACCTTCCTGCGTGTAGAACAGTTCTCTACTGCAAACAAAGTTGCCGTGCCCCTGGCGGGATCGATCCCCGGATCTCTTGATCCGAAGCCGAACGCGCTAACCACTGCGCTCCCCTGCCCCCTTGTAGAATTGTCAATGACGTGTTAATATTTCATGATGTCACAGACATTGAAATACCGATATTCGTACAGAATCCACAGCTGATAAGATAGATCGATAATTGCATTTCACAATCGTATCATCTTACTTCGGAGTTCCTATTTGATGTTTCCATGTTGATAGCGGTCATTATCCAAAAATCATTTTTCAAGAGACGCTTCTGATAAATTCAATGAAATAAACGACAGGACTGACAGTCTGAACATAAGACTGTGGTTACCTCTCTCATATGTTCCCAGACTTCATTGAAAGAGTATTTACACATTTTCACTGCGTTGTCTTACAGTGTCTAGAAGATAACCATCTCACCTTCCCTGAAGACTTGATGCCCTTGATAAGACTCAGGAACACAGCGAGCCACGCCCCCAGGAGACACAGGACCAGCTGCCATCGGATACTTCCGGGTTCCTGGATACCCGATGACATTTCCAGCACGTGTCGTCTACAAACAAGTCATAAAGGTTCAAACCGGTGACATTTGCGAATATAGATTATCACCCGGGATTGTGAAGCAACTTTTGCCTACCATAGCTCAACTTTACTGCATGTTGAATTAAGGATCAGGATGCACATAATGGTGTTTATGTTACTTAGTTTATTATCCATATGGTTGAAAATAACCGAGTTAATATTATTGATATGAGAAACGTGTACATATAGAGAATCTCACCCAAGTGTCTTCTGATATCAAATATATCAACACGAGTTGATTAAAGTTACAAATATCTGAGGCTTGCCGAGGATATTTTTACTTTAATCAACGAGTGTTGATATATTTGATATCAGAAGACACGAGGGTGAGATTTTATTTATCATTCAAAGTCATTCTTCAACAAATATTAGCCGAAGAAAAACATATCTGAAACACAAAACTGCCATTTTGCTTCTTCAGCAGTGATCTCAGTGAGGACATAGCATTGTGACGTCATAAGCATTATGACATCATAGCATTGTAACGTCATCACCATTGTGATGTCATAGCAATTTCAGCAGTGTTCTCAGTGATGCTAAAGCTTTGTGATGTCATTAACTGATGATGTAATAGGATTATGACGATTTGATTGTAGCGATATCTACAATGTAGATATCGCTTGTAGATATCGCTTGACCTCACACAAGCGATATCTACTGTGGGAGCCAGTTTTGGATGATAAATCACGTTTGCCTAGCAACAATTGTTTGACGGCGACTTCCCGTATAACGTCGTCTGTGACGTCATAAAACGATTATTCGTGCCGTCACTGTAGCTCGCCGTCGAAAGTGAAGTGGGCCGTTTCCTGGCTAATTTTACGCGAAGCAAATTGCCTCGAATGGGTAATAAAGAAATTATTACACTCGAAAGTGTGTCATATGACTGTTACGAAACTCGTGCAAAGTGATGTATAACCCTCGCTCTCGCTCGGGCAATACAAAGAATTATACTCGTTTCGTAAAAAGTCATATGACACACTTCCTCGGATAACAATTTCTATTTACATCTACTTAATATTTAAATGTCAAAGGTGACAATGGCAGAAAAGTGCTCAGCTAAGAGTAATTCATCCCGTTGAAAGATTGGTCACCTTTAGTTAGCGGCAATCATAATGTTAAGGAAGCCTAAGACCTGGATCCAGATCGATATTGTTAGCTAATATTCCATACCTTAAATACCATGCCCTCCGAACAACGAAAGTTATTATATTAATATACAAACTATACCAATTATGTTGTTATAGTCCTTAAATATTCAGTGCATGTCAGGCAACTTGATACCTTGGTTCTTGTAGTCAAAATATACTCATCCGCTTATCATAATATTAGCCAATGCAATCGATAAAATATACATGTATTTAAAAAAATAATCTAAAGCCCTGTTTATACGGCGAGCGTTTGCATATGAGTAAAGCATTACACATATGCAAATTTGCTCATATGAGCAAAATTCGCCGTATGGACGATATACTATATTATAAGGATAACCCATGAAACCGAGGATATGGTAAGGTTGTAGACCCTGATAGGAAGGAAAAACCCGAGGATGCAAAGCATCCGAGGGATTTTTCTGACTATCAGGGTCTACAACCTTACCATATCCGAGGTAGAATGGGTTATCTATATCATCAACCGTTTTTAAGTGTAAAACAGGCTTTTTACTTGTTATCGCGATATATTGAGGATCTTGAGAATCCCCGGCGTTACATTGAGGATCCCTGGGTGATATCAGCCTGTTAACAGCCGCGCTATATGAGTTTCTTTTGTACAGTGACATTTCGTCTGTCCCCTTAGCGCAGTAGTCTAAGGCGTTGACTCAGTAACTACAGGTGATCGTCGATACGGGTTCGAGACGCACTTTCTGACAAACATTTGCTGTACATATTCTGTTGTAAATTAAAGAAATTTTTCAAAATTAGTCTAAGTTAGTTTCTTTTGATCTTTACTTTCAACCGTCATCTTAACAAATATATCAGGGTTTACAATCATTTTAATTCCTTATAACAAGGTTTACAACTGTCTGTGTTAACCCTCCTGGCGGGAATTACAATGTTGTAAGTCCCTCGTACCGGGTGATACGGTTTAGAAAGGTCGTTTCAAGTATCACGTTATATGGCTGGTAGGTTGATAAATATGTATATTTTACTACCGTAAGCAAATTTTTCACTACCGTAAGTAATTTTGCACCTTGTCAGGGGTGCAAATGTTTGCTACCGTGAGAAAAAATGGTATTTTCACTATTCTAGTAAACGTTCGTCGTATTCAAATATACATTGTATATTGACTTCACACAGGTTGAGAAAATATATTAGAGAACTTTAAAAACTCTTAATAATGTATAAAATTGTCCTTAATCTCCTTCTTGCGCGCTATGACCATCTGACTATCCGATTTCATTTTAAGTATGGTGATATAGCCAAATCAATATTGACAGATGTCATTTATTTAGTTAACATCTAATAAATATTAATTGGCATGTTTTAGGAATTCTCTATCCATATATTAAAAGAGTTGGAAGCCCATTTGCTTAGGCAGAAATTTAACACGTATGCATGCATAGTAGATTTACTTTTACTCACGTGTGTATATTACTACCACAAGCAATATTGCATATGTGCAAAGTTCGCCTTATAAACAGGGCTTTAGTTTCTACAAAATGAACCTACAATTATTAGTATCTACACATTATATCACGGATTGGTTTTGTTTATAACCATCGTCTTATATACCGCCTTTATAACAAGATAGTTGGCTGATGTTAGCGATGTGTTGTTTGAGAGGTGCCACATGAATCAACCGCTATACCAGTGACGTCATTCACTTTAGCACGGTGGCACGTGGTCCTGTGCATAGCTCAGTCGACAGTGAAGTTCAGCAACAATTGGCTCGGCTTGCCGCATGGGTGAATTAACTGAGAGTTTGAAGGGTGATTCCCTGCCCCACACTGAGACATTAGTGGGTAAGTGGGTCTGTTCACCCAGCAGTAAGTGAGTATCTGGTGTAAGATGTGTAGGGGGTGACCTTTAAGCGCTTTGCGGCAGCTTAGGTTAGACCAGGGTAATAATGTTGGAAGCGCCCTGAGCCAACAACGTGGAGATTTGTGCGCTATATAAAACTATCCATTAAAATTAGTAATATTTACCATCATCTCACCTCCAATATTCCTCCGACGGAGTGACAGTCATGTTGCTCAACACTACCGACCTGTTCACACTGTAGCTTGCTTCTGACGTTTCATTAAGCGAGCTAAAATTCAGCAGTGACGTCATATTTTCATGGAATGACGTATTTGAGCGGTCAGTGATCTTCTGGCACATCGGCGTATTCCATTCGTTATCACACCTACTCCAGGGTAACTCCGCACTGAATGACCCCGCCAGGTAGAACAGGGCCCAAGCGAGAATAACGTTGTAATACACACTGACTATACCCGTCAGTGCCACCATACCGTAACCGATACCTGTAAGTGGGACCTTTTGATGAATATACTTGCTCAATAATCGTTCAGAAAGGAATTCCGAACTTCAGTGTCGACAAGGTGAAATCTGTCACATGATATCACAGACAATTCTAATACTTTGCATCTAGATATGTGCCTGATTCAATGTAAATTCAGAATGACATATATACATGATTGATATTTCAAATGAATTAATTAAATGGAGGACCACGATATACATTTACATACTATCAAAATACCATCTAATGTTTATAATCACATGAGATAACTATTGCATAATCATGTATTGTACCAACTTCCAAACGCAAGGCATAACTCTTGCCAGTCTGCATTACTGGCTGATTTAACCCTTGCGGTATTTCCCTAGCTTTCTTGTGTCGAGGCAGTGAATAGCTGCACTGGAAATGCATAGCGGGCCTGGATTTCTAAACACAGATTTCTTAAGGAAATACTACAATGCAAGGCCTAAATCAGCCAGTAATGGAGACTGGCAAGAGTTATGCCTTGCATTGGGAAGTTGGTATTGTACCAGCCGTGCACAAGCTTTAGTTGCAGTCTCTATCCGATTACCTTGGAACAAAGGGCAGATAATCCATACCCTCCCCGGTCCCAGATTTGAATATTGGCAGTACGACAACTCCAGCAATATGGCGGGCATACCACAGACGAACATGGAGATGAAATAGGGTATTAGGAACGCAGCTGAAAACAAATTGTTATTCATAACATAATAATCCATTTACAAAGGGTGACGAATAGACAATGTCATTAGAAATAAGTAAAGTATTTGGTATAATTTGATGTCAAGCATAATTAAATTTAAGTGTAATTATGAAAACAGTTCATGAACGCTTTAATGAAATTGTAAATCAGTTTACCCGTGATCCCATTATAAAAGGGTATGATATGTGCGTAAGCAAACCAATAACAGTTGCAGTAACGTGATACACATTAAGTTAGATATTTTAAAAACGAACGCTGCCGAACACTTTATCCAAAATCACGGGCAAAGGAAACGCTGCTATATGCATATATAAGAAAACAAACGAAACGGTATCCAAACAATTATGATTTTATTCAATAGTCAAAACAATCGGGGAAAATAAATCTGATATATGACAAACTCCATTAATTATTCTCATTTAACCTTCATCTATAGTGTACATGTACTTGTGTTTATTAACGTGTTCAACATGTAAAATGTGTAACAACTGTACACTTAAAATGTGTAACCGTATAGCTCTGATTAACCGAGTCAAGTCTGTTTTTGTATCTACAAATAAGAACGTTTCTTTGCCGTCATGGCATGTCAACTAGAGGAACTCTGTGATTATCTGACTTCAATATTATAACGTTTTCCTATTATCGGCTGATATCAACACTAAATGACCGGGACCGTGACCGCTTATTATAAATTCGCAAGTTAAAGGGCAGTAGCACGTTTTTTCGGTCAAATAAGTTGATGAAATGAATTTGAAAAATAATGTCACCAATAGTAAAACACTCTTCTCTCTCCGGAAAATCAAATTGAAAATGAGTGTATACATGTTTCGGTAAAGCCATGGGGATCGTTTTTGTAATGCGAAATAATAAATTGTGTTCACAATAAAATGCCGCCATGCAATTTTTGCTTTATACGCAGCACAGTTATTACCACCACGGATAATTGGTTTATGTAATAAGATGATTTAGCCTGAAAAATAAATTTAAATGACATAAACTATCATTATAAATGGGAAATTTGAAAAAATAAAATTTGCAAAAAACGTGCTACTACAAATACTGGCCGAGAATCGTAAGTATGCGCGCGTACCGCAAACTTCCAAACGCATAACTTTTGCCAGTCTACTAGCTGATTTAAGCCTTGCGGTATTTCCCTCGCTTTGCTGTGCTTAGATAGTGAATCGCTGCACAATAGATGCATAGTGGGTCTGGAGTTCTAAGGACAGCTTTCTTAAAGAATACTGCAAGGCCTAAATCAGCCAGTAATGTAGACTGGTAAGAGGTGTGCCTTGCATTGGGAAGATGGCGTACCGCTTACCCCAAAAATGTTATGGAATGATGATTTTATATGACCAAAAGGGGCACAAGAACTGGGTAAGTGATTTAAAAAAGTTCTCAACAGGTTTTAATCACAAATGGTATGAACAATGTTGAATTTTCTACAACTTCAATAAACCCCTTACGCAAAGGCTAATCTATATATACCAACAAAACTGGCTTCTTAAACTCTCCCTCTCTACCAAATGTGATTTTTATTCAGCTTTCAAACCATATATTTCTACTGAATATCATCTATCATGTGTAACTATAAGAACATTCAGAGTAAGCCTAACACGTTTCCGATGAACATCACATGATTTATGGATTGAAAAGGCAGGTAGTCCAATATAAATAGAGAAGATAGATTATGTAATATAAACAGGTTAACGTATTACAAAATGAATTAAAAAATTGCTTGTGTGTCCATTATATGATAAATTACATAGAAAATACCTTAAAGCATTATACTACACCTATCCTTCAACAGATAATTTTTCATCTTTATTAAACTGTAAATATTAGAATGTAATTTAAAAAATCTTGCTATGTTTATATACCATGAAATATCAGAAGTGACTAGTGTAATGTCATAATACTAGTAATATGTCATCGTGTATAATAAAAGCCATATATATTCAAGTATATTCAAGTGTATTATGTACTGTTGGCCTGTGGCGTTTGAGTGTGGAATAAAGATTGAGTGTAATGAGTGCATTTTTACCGGAGGCGTATCGTCTACATATCAAAACACTAACGGTTTAGTGGTGATGTGCCCCGAGGTCCTATCTTGTCATATCGTAGCATATCATATCAACACTGTTTCGCGCGATACTTACAAAAGGGTAATATCGTCATTTATACTCATAATGTCAAAACGCGGAAGGTCGAACAAATGCTCTGAGAAGAGATGATACTACTGATACCAGTAGTTATAATTGATATATGCATTGGATACCGTGCCAGAATGTCGCCTTTAAAGATGGACATCGCGAAGCGTTAATCTTGGTTTTGATTGATGTCGTGTTTGACATTAGTTATAAGAATGTTAAAGAACTACTGTATGTGTCACTTTTCTTCGGACCTTAACCGATGTGTTAAAACGAGTGTTCAGTGTCGATGCGAATATAAAGAACTGATGCATTGCCTTAAATCGTTATTGTATATCTTATTGGTTCTGGGTACCGTTCCACTAACCGATCTTGGCCCAAACATCAATCTTAGCCAATGATAAAAGATGGCCTTACGATTGATACACAAGTAATTGTCACAAACGTGACCATGTCCCCCGCCGCAATTAAGAAATGAGCTAAAATAATAGACAGCTTGTACCGAGTAGTTACCATTACATGTTTGATTCAATTATTGTTATATCAGGCAAACATTGTTTTTAAATGGTACCAAATTTGAAGACTCTAGGTGCAGCAGTTCATGAGATATAGTGCTAACAACATTTGACAAACAAAGAAAGTCTCGTAGTGACCATGAAAATGATGTCAAGGTCACCCAAATCGATGGTGTCCATGTATTCCCCAAATAAAGACTGGTACCAAATTTGAAGCATATAGGTGCAGTGGTTCATGAGGAATCACGCTAAAAACATTTTAAAAACTGGTTAAAGTCTCGTAAACCTCGAAAATGAGGTCATGGTCACCCAAATCGACTGGTGTCTGTGTATTTTCCTAATGAAGACTGGTACCAAATTCGAAGGCTCTAGATTCAGCGGTTCATGAGATATCGCGCTAACAAGAAACGGGACGGACGTACGGACGTGCGTACAGAGCTGAATACTATATCCCCCGCTCCGCGCGGCGGCGGGGGACAAAAAGCGTGAGACGGAAATGTGCACCCCAAAGCTGGGAGCACGACGCGACCAGGTTGCTGGCATTTCAACTGCGACAAAACCACCAATACGAGGTTTCAACATCGAAGGGTACAAACAAACAGGCCAAGAATCGGAAACGGGAGTCATCAACGCCATCGGAAACTTACACCGCCGTAGGCCTACTGTACATCTGCGTAATCATTCCGTCACAGTGACGTCATCACCAGCTTTGATCTAACATCATGTGGGCAGCAGAGACAGTTAGCAGGCCTGTTTTGGAACACGGTTTTAAACACCACCGCTCCATCTGTGTATGACGCGTACGCCAACCCGATGTAACACCAGTACACCAGGATCACAAGAAACTTCCTTTCCGCGAATAAAGTCATTATCTTGCAAGATTGTTCGATTTATCACTTTTCGAGCGACTTGTTGAACCATCAGCATTGACAAATAAGGAGGAACAAATCCGCTTTAGCGAAGTCCATAAAATACTTATTCAAGCACTCGTTGGAGACATTCTCAATAACGTCATCTGGCGACTAGTAAACTTTGTAAATCGACTTTTAAAAGAGTTAAATTACATCACTGGTACCATAAGGGATACTGTATGTTTTTCAGACATGTAATTGTGAAAATACGGCCTTCTGTTTGGTTTTTAAAAAAACCGTTTGTTTTACAAATTGACATTTACCACCAACCACCAAACGTTTTTGAGGAAATGTGTACTCTGCTGTTTTAATGTAAACATATTTTTTATCAAGTACAATGAATACATATTTATGATAAATCCCGCGTATAATTAAATTAATCAATTTTGTCAGCATTGATGAATAAACATCGTGAAATCAGATGCATGTGATGTATATGAATATAAATAGTGAAATTATGTCAGTTAAACACAAGCTTAGAGAATTGGCTTCGGGTCAGTTGATAGGTGTGTCGATTGTATTTTGTATGGCTGTATGGCAAACTATCTCTGGAATGTAATTCAATAATAATCTCTCTAATCTAATAGCTAATACTGAAGCCTGCAAACATACAAGGTAGTTTAGCGGAAAAACTCACGGCCGTGACGGACAGGCAGACATAAGATACGTTTAAACAAAACCATAAAACAAGCTGGTCTACTTCAGTTAACCAGAGTATCAACCGGCCAGCACACATAAAATCCGATGGAGTCAAATCATTTAAGACTTTTAGGTTCATAACCAACTTAAAGTAAACGTCCTTTCGAACAATTTCAGTTTACTTCAAAGCAAATGTATATAATCATGTATTCCGATGTTTAATTTTTTTTTTTTTTTAAACTAGGTATTTTTTTTCTTTCAAATGAAAATACTCACTCAAATGATGAGATTTTTCAGAGTTGAAACTATAGGGATAGTCTGCACATTATGTAAGTGTACCCAACTGTGGTGACTTACCCCCTCCACTGTGAAAGCAGACGTAAGGGAACCTCCAGATATTTGCTAGCCCCACCATACAGCCGATGACGGAGAAGAAGAACTCGAGCCAGTTCGACCATCGTCCTCGTGATGTCGCCATTGTGCCGGGGAGTATTTGCTGAAACCAGCCGGCTGTTCAACAAAATGAAGCGCTTCGTAGCGCTCATTGATCGCTCAATGTGGCGCTCAATGAGCGCTTCTTCTCTCTTGAACGACACAGTGCAAATTCCTTGAAGTTTGCTCGCCTTGCTACGTAGCGCTTCATTTAGCAATCGCGTTCAAGAGAGGTTTTAAAGTAATCGCTAATGGAGCGAAATAAAATTTTATGAAACACAATGGATGCACCTTTAACCATTTAAGCTTTCACAACTTCACACAGTTATCGATTTAATTAATAATTGTAAAATTATTTCATCAAAATAAGCTTTCACTTGGACACCTTCAATTTGATTCCAGTACTACGAATGTACCAGCAGTACGAATACAATTATGTCTCTTTCTGGCTTTCAGCTGTGAGCTACCTATAGTATACTGGTGAACCACAGGAGACACAGTCATCATACGCGGGCATTTCAGTTGTCAAATAGTTTGCGTATCTTCCATTCAAATAGGTTTATTGTTCTTGATTAAAGGGATTAATGACCGTTCCATTATTACTCAAATGTTCATTCATACATAATGCAAACAATTTATATATCATACAGATAGAACATGCTAAATGCATCAATGAAAATACGCAAAACCTACCAGATTGCTCTTCGACTGTCTCTCGAGCCACAACAATGAAAGTTATATGGCATGTACAGGGCTGTGCTCGTTGGTTTATGTGCAGTAATTTAAACCGTAACCAACCGTGAAAACCACACCACAGTAAACAAACTAGTTTTTTAAATGATATCATATGACTGTGATTCGAGTTGAAACAGAAACTGAATACAAATCACCTGTGTCACTTTCAACATGGCCAAATCATGGGCGCTAGACCCTAAATACATAAAGCTTCATGTCTAATATAGATATATCATATATAACGAAGGTTGGGCACAGTCGGCCATTGTGGATCCTCGCATGTTTAAGGACAGTATTTGTTACAGAAAATAGAGCCATTGGCTTTGTACCTCATCAGGCTTCTAATAACAAACTAAAAACTTCCAGAAGTACCTTTTCTAAGGTGTCCATGTCAACGAAAACTGACAGAATCGAATTGTTTCTATGCCTGAAATAAATGAAAACATCTGCAATGGCTAAAACAATACTTTCATTTGTAAACATGTACTCTATTTATTTTACGTTGATTAATAAGATTTCAAATTGGTTCATGTTCTATGTCCATGCGAAAAGAATCAACTCAATTTAGAATAAGGTGTTCGATTTTTGTGACACTATACAAGAACTTAAAATTTACTTAAGAATGAACCGTTTCTTAAACTTAACGCATTACCTTCATGTGTAATAATTCAAGTTTTAAGGAAATTTAAAGAGATCTATGCATCGTTACTGTAAAGACATGATTTAGTTACAGCAGAGACTCTGCGGAAGATTATTACTCAAATAATAAATCGGAATACGGGACGTACTGACGAAGCGCTTAGTAGCAGGGTAATAATTGTAGCGCTTTGGGCATATTTTAGGTGTGGAAAAGACGCAATATAAGTATCCAAATAATATATCATATTATTATTGATAGTAGAAGCAGCCCCGCTGAAAACTAATCAGATAGGTGCATTATTTGTTGGCATCTACAGCCAGCAAAACACCATGTACACCCCGGCCTAAAGAAAAGCCTACTTTATGTTCCTTAAAATGAAAGATAAGGTGTTAAATATAATTAATGGCGGTCTCCACGTTATGCTGAAGCAATAACTAATATGAAAGTCCATTGAAATCTGTGATTAGAGTCAATAACAATCATGAAAACCACGCCCAATGAAAACTGCTATTTTCGGTTGATTCACTTGCGCACCTTAACCACGTACATCGGTAGCATCATCACCAAGTTAACGCGAATGCGTGCCTGTATTGCTGTTCGTGGTTGTATGCAAATCTTTTTAAAATGTTTTTCTGATCAAGCACTGATCGAAAACTGAACAATTATTGTTTTCCCATTTCAACAATCGCCCTTCTTTCGTGACATGAACTTCTGAAATTCAATATATAATGCAGAAATGGTGCAACTTTATTATGTTATAATATTGCTAAACTGTTCATAACAGTTTTTACAATATCTGATAAGATATCTAGTGGGCGTTTCTTTTGGCCGGGGGTGTACTTCTTTAAAGTCGGTTTAACAATAATTTTGAATAGTTTTACATTATAACTTAATTAAAACATTTTTACCACAAAACATAACTGTTACAGGAAAGAGCCTCATGGTCACAATAGCTGATTAAGTCAATTGTCCACAGACTTAATATTCATCATTCATCCTCAATTTTACATCGTTAACGCAATATCGTAATTATATATCTTCTTATTTGTGAAAATAAAATTTTGAAAACTATCATAAAAATGTTCAGATGTTTGTGTCCCAAATTGTTCCTATTTTAGAATGACTCAACTGAATGGTAACTGAAATAAATCACCAGTCCGGAAGAAAACCTACCAGTCTGATTTTCAACACTCACATAGAATTAACTGTACAAACGTACCAAACAGTTGTTATACATCTGGTTGAACATGTTCCTCGTATTTCACTAATCAACAGCTGGCCTATTTACTAAATGTCAGTCAAATTTTCATTTGATCATATATCATCATTTTGAACCATAAGTCCTTCTTTGAAAACATATATTACGTATTATATCGGCTAACATGACATGACATCTGGTCGACAATTATAAGAATTTCAGATTAGGTTAATTACACCAGTAGTCGACCCTCGACGCAATTAATTATTTCTTGACATTGACGAGGCATTTTAAAAATATACTTATTGATGGTATGTTGACATATCCAACTTAACTCATATTTATTTGTATCGTCATATTTACTGAAATGGATTCACAAACA
The DNA here is from genome assembly GCA_936450465.1 of Gibbula magus. NCBI lineage: Eukaryota > Metazoa > Mollusca > Gastropoda > Trochida > Trochidae > Gibbula > Gibbula magus. The sequence continues at coordinate 54,336,241 of OW388305.1, forward strand.
CGACGGATTTACAAACATTGCCCATATATGCCTTTCAAACGATGACTTTGGTTTTTAAAGGTACATCCATTGTGTTGTTTGGGGTCAAATATGCCAAACGTTATAAATGGTCTTACTTTATCGAGAAGTACCAATTGTTACCGAAAACTACCGTTTTGATAATACTCGACTAAGTATATTGACGATATGAAGGTAAAAGTATCGATTTCTGATCGAAAACCGGACAATGCACCGCGTGTGGCGCGCGCCAATGAGTCAAACGTAATTTTGGACTCTTATTTAAACCACACACAATAACAAATGTGGGTTTATAATGTTTAATAGGTCATATAACAACTGTGCATGTAAATAGGACGTGCACTTTCGGTTTCTGCACATGAATAATGATGTTACTCGATTTTAATTGGAAACTAGTATTTATGATATATTTGGCGATTGGGGATGAATATACAAGCTGAGTGCAATTGTTTGTATTGTAAACATCACAAATGGTGTGTTGGTACGTATTAAAGCCAGATAAAAAATTATGAAACACAATGGATGTACCTTTAATACATTGTTCATGGAGTTGTCAAGTAAATAAAGATTATAAAATATGCATTCAGCAATGTGCCTTTAAGTAAGATCTAGAATGTTGAAAGTAACTAAATGTTTATATTTTGCGACAGACTTTTCATTTTACAAGCAAGCTAGACTATCGCTTTGTAATCAGTACTTACATAAAAGACAGTACAAAGAGTTTATATATAAAGCGTTCAGTTACGCTGGTTATCGTAATTTGGACTTAAAGATCTGGTGAAATGCATTTTTTTTCAAGAATGACAGATGATTACCTCTACGTATATTGTATATCGGAATCAATTGAGCATAAACTCGAGACAATATACACTTGCAATTGATTATTAAGACGATATAAATTTACCCATTTTAACAATAACTCGATTAACGCCGCGAAACGTTTTAAGAAGAATCATTGAGGCGTGACTGATTAACCACAGACGACGGGTCGTCTGTGACCAGCGGACCGAACCGCTCCGTGGAGCCTCATTAATTAATCAATGATGATTATCACTGCCGCTAGATGAATTTATGAGATGTGTTAAATCGCCAAATCACATGCAATAACTATGTAATTGTCATCTGCGGAATTACCTAGTTGGATATCTGAAAATTCGATATATATAGAAAATTTAAGTTGTTTGATTGAAGATTTGTTAGTGAAATTAATAATCAAAATGTTGCGAATTTATGTTGAATTATGACTATCGCCGATAATGAGATTACTCCATTGACGTCACAGAAATCATCCCTTCAGGGGCCACACCCCCCGCAGACTTTCATTCTGGTCGTCGGGGCTAAATTAGGCGGGTTTTTTAAAAAGCCTTATTACTCAACCGTGGTGAGATAACTCATTAGATAACAATGAGTTGGTTACACACATGTGTGATACCACCGCGTGCTGCCGTAACGTCATAAACGGCGCGTGACGTCATAGTCGTTTTTGATTGACGTCACAATGTTTGCCGCGCGACTGGAATAGCGGGTGGCCTATTTGCAAGTGAGCGTCACTAAAAACGATTTTCTTGCAATTCAGCACTATTTACATCATTGAGTAATAAATAAAATACTAAACTTGGTCCCGTTTGATAACATGTTTATGAAACTCGTGAATGGCATCGGTATTTAACTCGCTTTCGCTCGTTAATATACCAAACCATCCACTCGTTTCATAAACATGTTATCAAACGGGACATCGTTAAGTATTCTATATGTATATAAGTAATTTATGGACCGATTTCAGAAATTTAAAATCGAACAATTGTCAAATTGACATCCCATTTTAATGAACCATATGTCATTGCATCTATCCTTTAACTTAAGAACCGATCGAGGCTATATTTAAGATGTACTTTAATATTTCAAAATCCTCACGGATTCAGTGGTATTTATTACTACTGGGATCAGTTGTCATGCGAATAGAGGGCAGCCGCGATCTGCAGGTGCTACACGCCTGCGACGCATGCCGTGCACGGCAGTTGCACGCACTACCTTCGCAAGTATGGCACAATGTTCATACTGGCTGTGCCTGATTCGTTCGAGCAGCGTATACACCGACCACGTGTCCGGAGAACGCCGTTCCTGGACCAGGCATAAGTGGAAACAAGTGTATCGGCGTACAGACAGGAAGACGTCTTCATCCCTCAAACTAGCTTCAATAAACATATGTCATTTATATCATACAATTATTTTTTGAAAGTTATTTCAAAACCTGGATTAAACATTTTATTAGCGTGCAATGCGCTGTTGTAAAGAACCGGCAATATCCTAAAAAATCAGTCAACTATCTAATTGTCAAAAGAAAATTCATTCAAAAATAGTTATTGAATGTCGCAAGGAGAACATTTGTCCGCCATTATACGCCGTCTTCGCCGGTCATTTCAAACCGGCGCATTCGGAGTACGCCTGAGGCATGCGCCGGGTTCCAATCAAGTGATACGCCGGTTACGCCGCTTTCGGCGGCGTGCGCCGGGTCCCGAATCAAGCATAGCCAAAGACAAACGATTAGCTGTGTTATCGTGATGCTTCGGAGCTCAGTTGATACGAGTTGACGAGCGTTGGAAAGCAACAAAAAATTCATGTAATTCTATTCTAATCCTATCCTAATCATTCATTCATATATTCATATAATTATAAGTCTTTAAAGGTAGGGTTCTGTCGCCATATTAGATATTTTGCATAACGTGAAATGAATAGTGTACCCAATTTTCCAACTTTTTGATAACTAAAGTCATAAACTGATAGAGTATTCACATAGTAACACATAACATATAATAAAACCAATAAACAAGTTGCTGTTATACTGTAGCGAAGTTTTCCCGACTCGCAGCGCCGATGAATGGCTTCAGTTCTCATTATTTTATTTTTCAACAAATGTACGCTTGTGTTTATCAAGTTGTGAAATATAAAGTCATCAAAATATTACTTTCATTAGTATATTTCAATTTCACTGTGTTAATGTATTAATAACATATATGTGTAACAGGAATATCCTCTCGAATATCGTTTCCTCAAAAAATACCCCGATAGAACCCTCCTTTTAACATTAGAACTTAATAGCCATTCAAAACACATAGGCAGCGGGCATTCCTACAGAAAGCCCGGGGCTTACCTCAGGAAGTCCCGCGGCTTACCTCATGAAAACCCGGTAAACTACTGATAGAGGTTTAGTCGGTAAAAGAAAAACATGTTGAGACAATAGATTGACGTCCCTGGAGGTTTATGAGACGATTCTAAGCATTGTCCCAAACTCGTGTAAACTTTGGGAATAAATAATCTACCAGTGATATGATTATGTTTCTTCTTAAACGAAACAAGTTGCATGTTCTTGATTACAGTCAAAGGATAAATGCATATATTCTACTGAATGTAATATTCCTAACCATGCTAACAAAAGCTCCTGCTGAAACGTGAAACTTACAGATCCATCTTTAATTTCGACAATGTTGAATATCGATCTGACATATCATTTGTCAATACAAGTTAATAATGGTTATTGCAATAGGTCTAAGTATTTAGTTCTTATACCAAATAATACAGATGGCAATGACGTTGATTTTAGTTCATTTTTCATGAACCTATCCCTCTGTGATTTTTATGAAATAATCATAACTTAAATGAACCAAAGACTATAAATAATGCTGCATGTTTAGTATGAGCCCTAATATACACCACAACAACATAGTTATCAACTATCCTTAAGCATAAAATCTTATTTATTACTCAACCGTGGTGAGATCACTCATTAGATAACAATGAGTTGGTTACACACGTGTGATACCACCGCGTGCTGCAGTAACGTCATAATCGGCACGTGACGTCACAGTCGTTTTTGGATGACGTCACAATGTAAGCCGAGCGCGCGACTGCAATAGCGGGTCACCTATTTGCAAGTAAACGTCACTAAAAACGATTTTCTTGCAATTCAGTGCTATTTACATCATTGAGTAATAAATAAAATACTAAACTCGGTCCCGTTTGATAACATGAAACTCGTGAATGGCATCGGTATTTAACTCGCTTTCGCTCGTTAAAATACCGAACCATCCACTCTTTTCATAAACATGTTATCAAACGGGACATCGTTTAGTATTATATATGTAGCATACTAGTTTTAATACAAAAACATTATTTTGCACTATGCGTGCATATCAACCATATTGCATGATACATGATTCATAGTGGAATACATGACTACATATACTATACTTATAAGCATATTCTAGATCTACCGGAGATATACTAATCTATACAGCACATAGAGAATCTCACCCAAGTGTCTTTTGATATCAAATATATCAACACGAGTTGATAAAAGTTACAAATACCCGAGGCTTGCCGATAAAAGTACATTAAACAGTACAATAATTGGTATATTCTCAGGACATTTAGAAACATTGTTTACAAAGAAGTCATCACATTCAGTAATGTATGACAAGGATAGCCTAACTTGCAAGAGAAGCACGTGCACCACATGCCACATACGTTGCTATGGCGACATCCGCTATAAAGACGAGCCTTCACGCTTCGGAAACTCTTGTTATGTAGTACGTTTTATGCAATAAAGGGATTTCAGTTTATGTGATGTCAGATACTCTTAGCGCGCGCTAGTCGAAGGGGATACATCTCTTTGAAACCAAATTTCAAATTCATTTCATTTTCGTGATATGAAAATTATTTATCACATGTCATGTTGTAGATAAAAGATTTCTCTTGCGACGTTATAAGTATATGTTCCACAAATAATTTTGTATTTTAGACTCAAACATCCTTGATGGCGCTTTAAGAAGTATACTTACCTAACAATAGAGACAACAAAGACAAGAGAGCTGATGGGTACACTGGGAGCACAGTCACACCAGCTAACAATAGACGTGATACTTCATTTAACCTGTGCTGTATCTGCAATGGCACCTAGAAATACCAGAAGTTCTATTGCATATGTTCGTTTTGCAGACGATTTACCACAAACATAAGGTTAGGAGGGTGTAAATTATTAATAATTAATTAATAATTAATAACTCTGTTATAGAAGGCGAAATTCACATTAAACATTATATTATTCCAAATCATTATCTTTCGAAACGTCCGTCAACTGCCTTTAAAACAACTGTCTACCGCATGCCTTTAAATCGTTAATCGTAATCTAGCGGTTTTTGTAAACATGTTTTTCCCTCCTTTATATCTACTTTATTATCTGAATTGTGATTCATGTTATGAAATCTCTGGAACATGTGTTGCATGTAAACGTGTAGTTTGTGTACTGTTAGTCGTGACTAGAATTGTTCATAATTTTACAAAGTAAAAGACGACGCAGCGAGGATTGCAAATAAAAATAGAAACCATTTATCTAACATTTCGCTTGTCTTTTTGTGTGGGCCTTTCAGTCATGTCACATTTCATTATTGCGCAGTGTGTATTAATTAATATACACGTAGATAACTGTATCGTCGGTCAACAGAGGCAGTAAAGGTCGATGAATTAATTCATCTGTGTGTTAGTCTGCGTTTTGTGTTCCGGTATCATCACTATTCAACTTAAGTTTGCACAGCGTTTTTTAAGTTTAAACCTCCATGAACTTAATAAATTTTGAAGTCAATACTTATAATTAAATATATTCGTAGCTAATGTTTTGAAAAGGTTTCATTGCTACAAATATACAAATTTGCAACAATTAGAGCTGTACTATTTGCGCGTATGAAGACACCAAATATTAACCCCGTCTACAACGTGTTCATCACCCAAGGATAAAGCACAACGCAACTATCCATGAACCTGACGTCATGGGGGGCGTGGCTAAATGTGATGTTACGTCACGAAATTAAGTTCATGCAGGTATAACCTGAATCTCTATGACAGTGTTCAGAATATCCGAGTGGGAAATCAGCTCCGCTGAAAACCGCTCGTAAAATCTCCAAGAGAAGAAGAAAAAGTGTTCAGCGAATCAGATTCACGCAAAGCAATTGCTATTTAGTTATTCTCGCATCGAAAAAACACTATAGCTTATCATGTGTGTATGTTCCATTTTACTCGTGTAATATTTCGCTGAGAATCACTGCGAGAAAGTAGGATGTTATTGGTGACATTTTAAGACGAGGACATATGAAATTTCTATAAAACATGCATTTATTTCACAATTGTACATCTTAACAATCGTGTCTGTCAATGGCATCGGTTCTGATCAGTCAGTTTAAAGGAAGCATTAGTGGTTTAGTTGCTTCACATCTTCATCCTGACAACCGTACAACTCTATTCCCTTTTACCTAGCTGATGATCTCTTCCCGTCGAAAGTTGGTTTGTACAACTGCTATTATTAGTACATGCTAGAGAAACGCTTCCCGGGTCCAAAAAGGCGTGATTTTCACTGATCACCGGTGTGTTTCGGTGTGCCGACAGAAAATCTTCTGTGCACAAAAGTCGATGCCCTGATTTCCTTGAGTAAATATCCAAACACAAAATCTGTCCAGAAACATCAACACAGTTTCCACGGCCTCCATACAGCAATGTCTCTCGCCATCAAGTCACTATACACACACTTTTCAACATGTTCTTTTTTAATCTCAGACTCCGTCAACATATACCTCGAATCTTCTCTTCCACAAACAGCAGTCCCAGTTGTACCATCACAAGCAGCGGTCTCTATAACAGGCTCATAAGTTATCTCCCTTTTACAATTTGGCGACCTTGACCTTGGTCTTTTATAGGGACTTTGAACTTCCGGAGCATCTGTTCCGAAATGCTGCAGTGTTGATGACGAGGTGAGGTTGAGAGGGGAGACGTTTGGTAGAAAGGTCACGTATGTGCCTCCATTGTAAGACGGGAGGCCGAAACATTGGCCAGTTGAGTCAGCGGATAGTCCTAAGTACTGCTGTTGGAGAACTTGCTGTTGAAGTTGCTGGCCTGTGGAAATCAATGTGTCACAATCAGTGTACAAATAATAGATAACTCGTTAGATTCACGTTAAAGGAGCAGTAGCATGTTTTTTTTAATTTTATTTTTTCCAATTTCCAATAATGATAGTTCGTGTCATTTATATTTACTTAAGAGGGTAAAGAATCTTATTATACAAACCAATTATCCGTAGTGATAATATCGGAGTTGCGTATGAAGCCAAATTGCATTTCGGCCATTTTATTGTGAACACATTTTATTATTTTGAATGACAAAAAACGACTCCCATGGCTATACGGAACCATGTACATGAAGTTTTTAACTTGATTTTCCGAAGAGAGGAGGGTGTTTTACCATTGGTGACATAATTTTTCAAATACATATCATCAACTTAATTGAGCGAAAAAACGTGCTACCTCCCCTTTAAATGCATTGCAATCTAATTACACAATGTGATACACCTTTAAAATGGTTGTATCCATAAATAAATAAGGCGTTGTGAAACCAGACCTCTTGGTTGATACTTACTTTTAGATTTGACAACTTTAAGGTACTCCACAGTTTTCTCTAGAAGCTCTGCCTTCTCCATCTTGACAGGATTTCCCTGAACGTAAAAGAAAGGACACACTGATAAAACAAATCTATTGAACGTACCATCATACAAACATTATAAAATAAGTACATGTACTTGGAAAAGTACGATTTCCAGATGTGCATTCACTTATTTTCACAGAACAGGACAATGGTTAGTCTTACACTCAGACTCTGAAAAAAGTAATTATTCAGACAATATCACCATTTTATCAAATATTGAAAAGGAGACTGTAAGAAATGGAATTTTCTATAAAGAAGGCTCCTTTTCAATAATTTTTTCAGAGTCTAATTGTTAGACTAGACACTGATATGCGGAGTAAGTATGAATAAAGTATATATAGTATACATTATTCTTATAGAGAACACTATAATATAAAATAATGCTGCTTCACTTGGTGAATGATTCATCACAATATCCTTACATCTAACTTGACTTTAGATGACTGTGTATACAGTAAAGTGACGTGAACGTTTGAGTGACATCATTGAGTGACATCATTGAGTGACATCATTGAGTGACATCACCGTCTCTGATGGCATTGTAGTTTTGCATGTTTGAAGAGCATTAGAGCACATGCACATCATCGCGACAATAAGAAACACGTAAATCACTTTGAATCTCTTATATTCTTAAACAATAACACCTTTTATATAAGATGCAAATTGCAAGTCACTTTGTCGTACATGCCACTCAGACAGAGAAATTTACAACCTATTTGACTCGCATAACCATTTCTGTCATTAAACAAAATAGCTCATCTACGAACAGTCGACATAGGAATGAGGAAAATACGATGTATCCATAAACTAGTAAGTCTTTGTTCATCGTTAAATTCAACAAAATCCGCAACACCCAAAGCCGCAACACATCGTGCGGTACTACATAACCAGCAGGTAATTGCAGCTGATGTCTCCAGCACAGAACACGGATTATGTTGGTATCTCCACTACAGATCTTGCACAGTAATCAGCGTCACTCGACCATCGAGATCAGATCACTGGATACAATCACAATGTGATCGGTATATAATCAAGCCAAGGGGGACACACGTAACAAACCGTGGCTCGTCAGTCAGCAGGGGATGGTCACTCTAATTGTTAGTGGATATTGGCTGAAGGGCACTGTGCTTAAGGGAGGTACGCTCGTGCCATTCGAAGGGGTGTTGAAGAAATGATTGTACTGTTTTATACTCTCTTATGCATAAGTTCTATACGTAATTATAAACACATGTAAGTAGTTAGTTGTTTCCTTCTATCTCGTAAACTGAAAAATAGGAGCTTTTCTACTTCTATGTGTGCAACGTTTGCTTATATTGTATATTGGTGCTTTTTAATTTATTCTTATTGGTAAAATATATTAAGACCGTTAAACTATTAGAATTTTCGTTCACAGTTTGTGCATCAAAAACTTGAGAATCAGACAAAAACGTGCATGTTGCATTAATGAAGAACATTTTATTTTCTTAATAACATTTTGCCATATGCATTCATTTGAAGGACACAGAAAATGAAAACCTTTTTCAATATATGTCACTTTGTAACCCTATTCCTTATGTAAAAATATACACGAGAAACCAGACGAGCATCGACCGTCCTGCGTAAGCATAACAGTTTCAATAACTTGCTAAGCTCAGCCAATGATGGAGACTGACGCGACTTATACTTTGCGTAGGGAAGTCGGACACAAACCGAAACTTACCTGTTCACCAGGCGGCGAGATCAAAGCTTCTATCTCGTCCAGGTAATGGTTTATCTTGGCTCTACGGCGACGCTCAGCTAAGTGCTTACGTGTCTGTAAGTAACACGATAATATCAACATCTATCACGTTCAGATAACGACATTCAACAGTGTAATTGTTAGCACAGTATGTTTGTTCTCAAGGTCCTGGGAGTTAGTGTACACCCTGTATATCATAATCAACACTGAACACTAAACAAATATTAAGAACATCTAAAAACATATTATTTGTAATGAAATGTTTCATAGCATATCATCATATACACATCTTAATGATACACGTACCCCCTACTCTTGTTATAATCCATATGGATATCGCTTATGAAATCAGGTTATATCGCACTTTTATGTAAATTATCACATAAATAGATACATTGTTTACTATGAATATCTGTATGTATTTTCTCTATATCAGTTTGTACGTTCTATAAGAATCAAATTCTTTCCTGACATGTATCTATTTAGATGAACGTGCACTTCACTATTCTCGTGGATCAGCCTCAGTTTAAGTGTAAGTTGATTGACTATACGTACCGTAAAGGGGTTGGTATGGTATACTTATGTAATAATTCTAGCTTAAGGAGTGTAAACTGTGGAAAAGGTGAAGAAAATCAAAATATTTTGATAGTCACTTATCAATTTGCTTGATAACGATGCTAGTATCTACACCGAAACGTCGCATTTATTGCAATAACGAAGTTGACTATCAATATGGTTTGGTTTGTCTTTATCTCTACAACTTCGAAAATGCATCTCGGAGAAGTAATATGGAATAGGTACAATTAACAGTCTGATTAATTGACCTTGTTCCGAGGAATAGAATTAGCAAAATAATGCATCTACCGGACACGAACAGGTTCTGCAGATTGAGGAAACCTCTGAACGATAGGAGTTCGTATCGCGGGAGATGCATTATTCCTTATAAACCAATCAATAATTAAAATATGAAGAATTTACACTAAAGAACTAGTGTATTCAACAGTAGGCTATTGCTGGCTGTTCGAACCTGAACGAAAGTTGATAATTGTTTTTAATATGGTTATACCTCAAAATGTTTTTTTCTTAAAACTCATTAAGTTTCGTATATACCATAAAGTAAAAGAAATTATTGCTAAAGTCAGGGACTCTATAAAAAGGAACAGAAAACTCGGGCTTGTTATAAAATTATATCCTTATTTTCTATTGAACTCTGATTAAAATGTCCTTGCTAAAATATACCAGCTTCAAACTGATTACAAAATTATTTATTATTTAGAAAACGAATCTTACATCATGACATAAATAAAGCGTAAATAATTCAATTTGTCCTAGTATACCAGAGAAATCAATGAGTAGCAGGAATGCTCTGTAACATTAAAATCTCTAAAATTAAAATTTACAGATTACGATCACTCACCAAACTCTCTCTCCTCTGCGTGTCCATCACGTAAGGTGTCCCGATACAATCTGACCCTTGGTCAGTGAAATCTTGGACAGGTCACCCGAGCACCTAATGCGCGTGAAATCCTTTAGACACCATTAATTCATTCTCGACTTTTTAATGAGCGAACGTCAAGGCACTGGGACCCCCTGCACGATTGTAAAGAAAAGGCGTTACGCGAATGTAGGTAACATTGTTGTAGGTGGGTGTGATTTAAGGAGACGTTTTACGTCCGTGCTTTTATTGTTACAGCGCGAGATGCACTAATAGGGATAAGGGGATGATACAATGTGTGTAGAAATTAGCTCCTCATGCGTGAAGAGATGGAAATTTAAACGGTTTTTGTAAGATTTGAAATGACTGGAATCGGAGGGGGTGGGAGGGGATGTCCGGTTTGTGGCTATCTAATTGCCCCCTTCTAAATCTCGAGCCGCGTGCGCGACACCATTACAATGAGGCTTTGGAAATCTACCTGTGACCATGCTGACTTGATGCGATGTTAAATATTTACCTCAGCTACCTTTGCCTTTAGTGTATATCTTTCATGGTATTGTTTCCACGAGTGACGCTTTCATTGTCCTAGCATTCAACAAATTCTCATTCTGTTTTTTTCTTTTGGTGTATATCAAAATTGAGCCTCAAAATAAATATTGCTCTAAAATATAACGCATGTACTATTACGACTTAAGTGTCTTAGATTCAATAGAATGTTATTTTATGATTTCGGCCTTCAACCATTGACGTTAGTCTAAATACATATTTGATGAATATGTTGATGGCATTTCTGTGTATTTCTTGCGAGTCAACGTTCTGTTTTCACTTCACAAGGTATGGTAAAGTATTTTGCCTGATTGACAATCAGAGGCTTTCTCAAACACGCCACTTAATACAATAATGTGTGATACTACCCAATGTTTGATTTGAATGTTGTACTTTGCAGTTTCTGTTTTATGAACCTATCAGAATAGCGTCGGTGCTTTATATTAATACAATTGAGACAAAATATTAACATTTCTTACTTTTGATTTTGCTATCACTGCCGCTTACGGTGCAATTTTGATTTTGATTAAAATCTTCACTATATTTTCAACAGTCTAAACTAGCGTATTCAACATGTGTAAAGCTTCCCTGTTATTTGAAGTGTAGAGTTCTTGATACTGGAAAAGGACAACACATTTATTGTCTATATCTATTGTAAGGTAGATTTACCCACACGTTTAAATAGCTTTTTTAAAGAGTTTTGATTATTGATAACCTTGAAGTATTTGGTATTTCATTGTTACTTAAACGTAATTTAAGTGCAGTATTCTTGTTATTATTTCCGCGTTCTATGATCAGTATTATTTGTAAGCATTTACGCACAATAATAAATTTGAATGTTTAATTTGCACTGAGTGAGTTTCTCATTACAACTCGTTATCATTCGCAAAAATTGTGATTATATAATGTTGATATGTATTGTATTACTCATTGTTAAGGGTGCATCCATTGTGTTTCATAAAATTTTATTTTGCTTTAATACGATCCAACTCAAACATGTGCTATCTACAATACAAATATATTTAGTCAGCTTGCATATTTATCCCCAATCGCCAATTATATCATAATTACTAGTTTCCAATTAAAATTGAGTAACATCATTATGCATGTGCAGAAAACGAAACTTCACGTCCCATTTACATGCACAGTAGTTATGTGACTTATTAAACATTATCAACTCAAATTTGTCTTTTTGTCTGTTATAAATAAGATTTAAAAATTACGTTTGACTCATTGACGCGCGCCACACGCTGTGCATTGTCCGATTTTCGATCAGAAATCACTACTTTTACCTTCATATCGTAACTATGCTAAGTCTAAGAAATGATAGTTTTCGGTAACAGTCGGTACTTCTCGATAAAATAACACCATTTATAACGTTTGGAATATGTGACCCCAGACAACACAATGGATGTACCTTTAAGGGTGTAAACTGAGGTGCAAAAGAAAGTATATCACTCAGTTGTATTTATCATATGTATAATTTTCAAAGTCACATATCTCGAATTTTCGACGTCGTATTCAAAAACTGACTAGTTTGGCAAATTAGTCCAAAACATTAAATCAGTCAAAGAAAACCCGTACGCGTTTTTTTTTTTTTTAAATTAAAATTAAAAAAATTAAATTTTGAAATTCCCCCAAATTAATTTTGACAAAACACAATTGTTAATCGACATATAAGACATACTCTGTGTGAAATTCAATAAATGTGCCTCGTCCTGCACACATTTACAACATTTTGAACATGGTAGGGGTCATGTTGGTGTAAATTTCATTTCTTACCCCCGTCTACTTTAAATAATGATATTTAAGTTAAAAAGTAAAACAGTCACTAATAAAGTCATTCAAACTACTGCCGAAAGGTGTTATTGTATCGTGCCATAATCAGATGCATATAATTTCTTTAAAATATTGAATTAATGGAAAACAACTGAGTGATATACTTTCTTTTGCACCTCAGTTTATATTTGAATGTTTACTTCTCTGGACCTTTACGGTCTCAGCAGAAAGGCTCACATGTCAAGTATTGAACCCAATGTGTATTGTAGCTCGTTTAAACTAAAGCAATGGGACCAACCGTGTCATGTGATTAGTAATCTAATTGTTTTCACAAATACCATGTATAATTTACCGTTTAATATTATACTTTCCCCACCCCTCGCATCGAGGTACAAACTCTGATACATTTTAAAAGGATATAAGAATGACATATTGGCAAAATTTTATTAAAATTATGAAATATAAGTCGAATCATATATTTAAAATGCATGTGTTCAATTTCTGAACATTTGTAATATCATTTGGCATTACTTCACCATAGTCTACATATTTATACTAAACTTGATACAGTCCGCCCGTGTCTTGTCGATATGGCCCGCAGGCAACTAAACCTCGCAATTTTCTCATTAAAATACATACAAAAGAAAACATTTTTCAAATATCTTAATTCTAATGTCACTGATCATCACAATCTTTATCCATATACCAACATTGTGATGTACATGCTTTATTCATATACCAACATTGTGATGTACATGCTTTATTCATATACCAACATTGTGATGTATATGTGTTTTCATATACCAACATTGTTATGTACATGCTTTATTCATATACCAACATTGTGATGTACATGCTTTATTCATATACCAACATTGTGATGTACAAACTTTATTCATATACCAACATTGTGATGTACATGCTTTATTCATATACCAACATTGTTATGTACATGCTTTATTCATATACCAACATTGTGATGTACATGCTTTATTCATATACCAACATTGTGATGTACATGCTTTATTCATATACCAACATTGTGATGTACATGCTTTATTCATATACCAACATTGTTATGTACATGCTTTATTCATATACCAACATTGTGATGTACATGCTTTATTCATATACCAACATTGTTATGTACATGCTTTATTCATATACCAACATTGTGATGTACATGCGTTATTCATATTCCAACATTGTTATGTACATGCTTTTTTCATATACCAACATTGTGATGTACATGCGTTATTCATATTCCAACATTGTTATGTACATGCTTTATTCATATATCAACATTGTTATGTACATGCTTTATTCATATTCCAACATTGTGATGTACATGCTTTATTCATATACCAACATTGTGATGTACATGCTTTATTCATATACCAACATTGTGATGTACATGCTTTATTCATATACCAACATTGTGATGTACATGCTTTATTCATATACCAACATTGTGATGTACATGCTTTATTCATATACCAACATTGTGATATACATGCTTTATTCATATACCAACTTTGTGATGTACATGCTTTATCCATGTACAAATAGTGTGATTTAAATGCTTTATTAATATACCAACATTGTGATGTACATGCTTTATTAATATACCAACATTGTGATGTACATGCGTTATTCATATACCAACATTGTGATGTACAAACTTTATTCATATACCAACATTGTGATGTACAAACTTTATTCATATACCGACATTGTGATGTACATACTTTATTCATATACCAACATTGTCATGTACATGCTTTTACAAACTCGACTGGTCGAAACAAGAATTTACAATTCTTGGCATAACTTTCACACACAACTTGGCAGAAATTGTAGAGAGAAATTATAAAGCCAAGCTAAAACAGATTAACATCATTATGAATCAATGGCTTAGAAGAGTTATATCGCCACTTGGAAGGATAACAATTTTAAAAAGTCTTATCCTACCTAAACTAAATAACATTTTCTCTATACTCCTAAATCCTAGTGAAGGCATCTTAAAGGACCTTGAAAAACTATGTTATAATTTTATTTGGAAAGGTAAACCAGATAAAATAAAACGAAAAAGACGGTGGCCTTAGAGCTCCTGATATAAGGAATACAATCCTTTCACAAAAAAGTATGTTGGGTTAAAAGACTTTTCAATTCTGATAGCAACTCAAAATTATATTATATTAACTTATCACCAGCATACAAGGAATTTTATCAAGATAGTGCAACAACCCTGATCGAAAAGGTGTGTACACCAAGAACAAACGATTTTTATTACGCAAAAGGGGTTATTTGCAAAAAAAAACAATCTGAATTACTCTCCCAGCCAATATGGAATAACGACAACGTAAGAATAAATAACAAGACAATACATTATAAGCACATGTCAAAATCGGGCATTCGTTTCATAAACGACGTAATCAATAAAAACGGAAATTTTCATAATTACATAGAATTATTCAAATGTATCAATGCAAAACGAACTTTCTCGAATACGCTGGTATCATCAATTCAATCAAAGTGTATTTAGTCAAACTCAACATTAAAATAGAGAGAAAACTAGAAATGCCGTTATTCCCATATTTTATTGAAAACATTGCTAGTAAGAAAAAAGGATGTCGGATATTTTACGATATATTACAATATTCAGTAAAAACACCGAGTTGGTACAAAAACAGAAAAAAGTGGGAAAGAGATCTCAAATGCCAAATAAACGAAAGTGAATGGAACACAATAAACAAAATGCCTTTTGTGTGTAATCTGTCTTCGAAAACAAAATGGTTTCAATATTCCATGATACATAGACTTCTCCCGACAAATGATCTTTTGCATAAGATGAAATATAAAGACGAATATATATGCAGCTTCTGTGAGGAAGAGATAAAAACAAAAAGTCATCTCTTTTTCGAATGTCCAATTGTTAAAGATATTTGGAGTAAAGTAAAAGAATGGATAGAGACACGTTCACAAGCAAACATAAATCTATCAAAAACAAACGTCTGTCTTGAATATCCTGAATATAGGAACAGAATACTTAACACGATAATCACAACCATTAAGTACACCATTTTCAAAAAAAACAAAAAAAACGGCTTGAAACCATATTTAACCTACATTCAAAATGACGTTACGAAAACATACAATATCGACAAATATAACTCTTATTCTACTTGCAACTACTCCAAATTTATGAAATGTTGGTCATTTACTTTTTGACTAATTAAAAACATCATTCTATCTTTACCTTTGTTCCTTCTTTAACTGGAAACCCTCACAAATTGTAACACAAAACGGAGGGTTTGATTGCTTAGAATTCATGTGTGTTATTATAATATGTTGAACTCAGAATGTCACTTGTAAATTCTTATGTGCATGTACCACAAAAAGAAATTCCACCAGTTGTAGGCTGCCGTCCGGAAACGAAGTGTGGCGAGAAAACAACCCATTCCAATATCACTTTTTCACTTTAACATAGAACAATGCATAAGTATAGTGTAAAACAGGCTTTTTACTTGATATCGCGTTATATTGAGGATCCCTGGCGTTATATTGAGGATCCCTGTCTGATATCAGCCTGTTAACAGCCGCGCTCTATGAGTTGCTTTTGTACCGTGAAATCTCATCTGCCCCGTTGGCGCAGTAGACTAAGGCGTTAGCTCAGTTGCTATAGGTGATAGTGGATACGGGTCGAGACGCACTTTCTGCAAAACATTTGCTGTTCATGTGCTGTCGTAAATTTAAGAAAATATTCAAAATTACTCTAAGTTAGTCTCTTCAGATCTTTATTTTCAAGCCGTCATCATAGCAAATATATCAGGGTTTACAATCATTATAATTCCTTCTAACAGGGTTTACAACTGTCTGTGTAAACCCTCCTGGAGGGACTTACAATGTTGTATGTCCCTCGTACCGGGTGATACGGTTTAGAAAGGTCGTTTCAAGTATCACATTATATGGCTTGTAGGTTGATAATGACAGATATCCAGTTTAGAGGATATACATTACAGAAGGAGATTGTGTTCATTGCAAATGGAAAGAGATACCTTCAAATAGGCCAAGGGTAAATCGTGAACATTGTTTTGCCTTCAATGAAACCAGTACCGTAAAGTAACGTATGAACAGATCTATTCTGCGTTGTTGAAGTACTTTTCTTCTATTCGTTATATTTAACCAAGAACGGCAAGTTTTTCTGAACATAACATGCTATCTTAAAAACACTATTAGAGGTTTTCATTGGGTTCCAAATGCACCTGTGATGATCATATATATATATGTATAAATAATAAAATAATAAAAATAAAAAATAAAAATAATAAATTATGCCCGGTGTCATACACATTCATGTATTGAATGGTTTGGTATCTAACGAGCGCAGTTTTCCATTACATATTAACCATGAACTGTGCATTCAAATTGCAGTCAGATCAACTAAATGTTTCTTTGCTGTGAGACTAATCTTGCTGTAATGTTATCAGATAGTCAGTCGTATATGATCAACCAAGCATAAGCAGTATTTCTTCACCTCGGGGGACCAGGTGTACTAGAATGAGAACGTGTACAAGAGAGGTAGGTACATGTTTTAACGATCACACCCTTGTTATATCTGTAACATTATACCCCACTTCCGGTCTCGTTGCTATGGTTTCTTTTGTTACAAGTGTAGGTGTTTTTATCCGATACACCTACACTTTTTCTGATATACCTATACTTTTGTCTGATATACCTACACTTTTTCTGATATACCTACACTTTTCTAATATACCTACACTTTTTAACAGCTGAGAAACAATGTAGTCAATTTTCTAAATTTTCAAATTCTAAGTGATGATACTTTATAAAATGTCAGGTTTTAAATGAACATATAAGGAACCTAGGATCGAACCCGTGTCCTGTTGCTTTCTGGCCGAACGACCTAACCATTACACCACGAAGCCAGTTGAAACTCTGAAAAAGTTTTCATGACCAAATGAATAAGGTTCTTATAATGCGTGAAATAATATCACAAATTTATGTTTTTCTTTTTATATAAGAATGTCATTTAATTTTGAGTGAAAAATATTGCGAAAGTTGTTTCTGTTTTCTCTAAGCTTTGGCCACGTTAACACTAGCCATGCTGTTTATAGCGTTAGCTGTACATTTCAGTTGTGCTTTTCATGCACCAGCTTGTTTACAGCTGTATTTGTTTTGAAATATTATGAAATAGTATCCGCTTACACTCGACCGTAAGTGGGGTATAAGACAGATATACCCATACTTTTCCTCGTGTATCAAATGATACCCAACACTTTTCCCCGTTGGAGCCTTACTCGGCTCCGCCTCGTAAGGGCCCCACGGGGAAAAGTGTAGGGTATCATTCGATACACGAGGAAAAGTATGGGTATATCTCTCACATGTATCACTGATGTTTGTATACTTATACATTACATATAATTTTCATCATGTGTTTAAAGACGCTCTAGCACGCCGTTGCCGTTCTTACTGAAATAAAGTGATCTTATGAAAACGTAAATTAGTGTTACCAATCATGAATGGCAAGATAATATTCCTCAATCAATAATGAGTTATAAACGAATGTACATGGTTCGGTTCGGTTATGTGTTCACATTAAAATGGCCGCTCGAAGGTAGTTCAAGTGATCTGACTGATGTTGCGATACCTAAACACTCAAGTAAAATTTTAATTATGGCACCATGATGGAATGGCCAGTCATCTTGCTGTCTGAACTCTCAAATTCGCATCAGTCCTACAAGTCTACCTCTCACACTGAAGAGTTCCACACCACTGTCGCTTAATACGCCGCACAATTAATGTTCTTCCAGTACGGATAACTATTATCTATGGATACGGTTTATCGGGTAATGAGATGTTATACCCTCTAACGTAACAATATATTGTATAATCTTTAATGATAAATTAAGATTTTGAGAGAAAAAAAATGCATAAAACGTGCTACAGCGCCTTTAATATTAACATAACGAGGTAGCATGTATAGCGCCGATCACGGGTGAAATTTAGCGCTAAACTTCACCTGTGCGGCGATTTAGGCGCATGTTCGATCTCATGCTTGTTATATACTTAAAACAGTGTATCACTGATGTTTCTATACGTATTTATTACCCATATGGTTGAAAATAACCGAGTTAATATTATTGATATGAGCACATGTGCACATATCACGTTTGCCTAGCAACCATTGTTTCATCGCGACTTCCCGTTTTTTGTCGTCACTGTAGCTTGCCGTCGCAATAGAAGTGGGCCGTTTCTTGGCTATTTTTACTCGAATCAGACGGAATAAAATGGGTAATAAAGAAATTATTACACTCGAAAGTGTGTCATATGACTTTTACGAAACTCGTGCAAATTTGTGTATAACCCTCGCTCTCGCTCGGGCAATATAAAAATTCACACTCGTTTCGTAAAAGTCATATGACACACTTCCTCGGGTAATAATCTCTATATACCTTGCATATAAGTTCCATCATATGTTTGATATTAACAGAACAAGGTATTTGACCAATTAGTCCAGATTTTTCCACAAAGATTCCCCGATAGAACCCTCCTTTTAATAGTGTGAGCTGAGATTGACACACGCAATCAACTTCTCTTTATAAACAATTGAGCCGATAAAATCCTCCTTTTAACCTTACAGGTTTGTTAATAGCTACATGAGGTGAAGATCACTATGTCGAAACACATTATGTATTTAAATTAGCAAATCGTTCATTTGGAGACTTTTTATAACATACCGATATGTTTCTGTATTATGTCTTCACTCTTCTTACACTGCTGTCAGTGTCAGTCTCTTCTGTCAAAACACTACACATCACTATGTACATACCGACGGGAAGTTATTCGAAGTTGGAGAACGTCTTCATTGAATAAAATATTATGTTTAAACCAAACACAATATTTTTCATGATTAAGCTTATCTATTAAGACAATTTCTAACATTAAAGATAATGCTATATATCAGTGTTGAGACACCCTTTGATCCACGAGAAATATAACTGCGATACGTAAGAAACTATTATTCATACAGTGAGTTGTTAGTTGAATAGCACATAGAGTGGGAGCAAGGGGTCAATACGACGATCGGTTGCCTGTGCTACTGTTAGTGTCGTGCAGAACGGAAATGACGAGGTACGTTGGTTAAATAGATATTTAGATACAGGTTATTTCAGACGCACTTGTTTGGTTATCATTTATGATGAATCAATATTGAATTATCGATTTAACCAATAATCTTGTCCCGACACTCATCGGATGGCTACCAGTAACGTAGTCAATACTTCTTTCTAAATCCATAATATACACCTCTGTGGAAAAAAATATAACATGATTTATTTCTTTTGTAAATTAAAATAAATTTCTTAAATTTGTTCACTTAGCAGTCGCATTTTAATGCCATGAAAAACGTAAATACGTATTGGTCCAAATCGAAACCGAAAGTAGATTTTCTGGGAATGGTTCTGCCAGTACTACTTTCCATGCGACGTATTAGAGTGATTGTAAGCTTTCACGCGCGCTCTGTTGGACAACGTTTCATTGTAAGTTTTAAAGGAGCAGTACAATATTATTTTCTTGTGAAATGAATTAAATTAATTATTGTATCTGAATTAATTATGAAAACATTCTTAAACTTTTATAATGTTCGACTTCTCATCATGAACCACTGACCGTAGAGAGCGGAATTTATTTATAAGGTACATAGTGACATGGCTCATTAATTAAGACATTTTGGAAATTTGTAAATATTGAAAAAAACATTAATCACATACATGAAATATTCAGTTGTTTAGTCATATCTTGTAGTGATACATGATAAATGTAATTTTATCATATACTTGGCTGCAAATACACAGAGTTAGCATGTGTGATGGCACCTTTAGCGAGCAGCCTCTATCGACACAGAGGTTAGCTAGTCTAACCAGCCCTTCACCACTGACAAAAACTACCAAAAAAATCTTCCACTTAGAATAAGAATGTGCAACTTTTCAGGTCGAGTTAAATACAAGATGTGATGTGAAAACATTGATGTTATACTACCTTAATCTTCAATATAGCAATATGATCCCTTTGCTGTTAAATGAAACCACATAGTAAATGACACGCTACATGTTTTCCATTCGGTGAATCATGGAGTACCGGAGAACATTATTCAGGACAAATATTCTGTAAATACTATATCTAGTATGTTAAAGGGACACCGTGTCGGGGTAAAAATCAGATTATGTGTATCTACCTTTGCTAATTAACATGTCTTCTAACAAGTCACAGACACCCAATTTCAGACAATTGACGTAATTGGTAATAAAAACTTCTTCATGTAGACAGTGAAGCGAAGCATAACTCATTAACAGACACTCTAATCAGCTTAGTTAGATAAAGATGAGACTCATTTTTATCCTCGACGCAGTGTCCCTTTATGTTTATTATTACAGGATGATCATTTACATTCTGATAAAGCTCTAGATAGATAGATATCTGTGTAACAATAACATGGATAATTCAGATATACGAGTGACAATATTGTTATGCTTCATTTCATTATATGCGATCTTTACATACGTATTGAAGAGAAGCTTTCTCCGAATTGTTTTTATCATTATCCATGTTCAGGTGACACTTTCTTAAACAGAAAGCTCTGATACAATGTTAATACAATGTTAATATCATGACATTCTACTGTTCATATCGTTAAAAAGCAGGTAAAAAGTAAGTTCTTGCAAATACAATCTTGAAAGTGATGAAATACTCTTGTTTATTAATTTGCTACTTTACTCCTCAATTTAAGCTTGGATGAGTGAAATACCTCTGAATCAAAACAATTATTTGGAGTCCTGCATTCATATTTCAATTAATATATTGATCTTTTTGTTTATCCAAGGAGTCATGGACCGGGCTGAAGCGATCGTTCAAAACACATTTTCGTGTCCGATTTGCCTTGAAGTCCTGAGACAACCGAAATCCCTACTTTGCGGCCATAACCTCTGTGGGAATTGTCTTCACTCCTACATTCACAGGGAACACAAGCTTTGCCCAAGTCTTAGAAACATTAAATGTCCACAGTGCCGTGAAACTACACCCATTCCAGATCCTTCCAAACCTGTTTCCGATTGGCTAAACCAGTTTAAGACAAACTGTGGAATTCAGAATATCATTGAAGACCTAACTGAGAAGACCAACAAAGGTAACTGGTCACAGAGGCATCGTTTTGTTGTTTTTGCATATATTTTTTCAGACGTTTCAGAAGATTTGAAATTGCAGTAATTACAATAGTGGCTTAATCAGAATCAAGTGTCAGTGGCAGAAATCATGACATCAGAGTAAATTTATCTGAACTATCTGAATTTGTACTATTGAAGGTAGTGTTATCCCAAATATAACCATGTTATTTATCTGAACTTGATAAGAAATGAGTAGATAGATTCATGATGAAAAGATATTTATGTTATTTGTGTTGTTTTGTGTTGGCCAAACATTACAGTGAACACACAAGTATGTATGAAAAGAAACAAGAAGTCAGATAACTATCATCTCAATTAATGTAAGTTTATATATGTATTTTCAGACTGTGATGTTTGCAGAAGAGAAGGCAGAGAAGTTGAAGCTCAGCATCATTGCAAAACCTGTAACCTTCTCTTTTGTCAAAGATGTCAGGTAGTTCACAGACAAATCCCTGCCTGTTAACTCCACGACATACAGGATACAGGTGCTAGTCAAGCACCTGCCCAGAAGATATACGAGTTTAGAGTCCACCTAAATTCAGCAACAGGCTCCAGGAAAAGGAAACAACTGTCTCTCAACCTAAAGAAGCAGCTCAGACATCACATTGCAATCCTTTGCGAACGTATGAAAAACTCCTTGAAGGAGAAGGAGGAAGAGCTCAGCAAACAGGTTGATGTCATTGTGGACGAACTGTTTGAAAGGTTTGTCTCACATCATCCAACATTGTCATTATCGGAAGATGGAGGATCCATGAAAAGAGGGGTTGATTCGGGGAGAGGGACTGATTCAAGTCTTCCGAGGCAAGCATGTTCTGCAGAGTTTTCTGAAGAAGGAGCTTCTTATTGTAGTCACAGGTTTTGCACGGTCATCAGACTGGCTTCAAAGGTGGAACCTTTCGTCCGAAGCAAATACAATGAGTCCCTTGGGAATCTTCAACATCAAGTTGACTTTAGAGATGAAGAAAACACAAGTGTGAAACAAGTTGCCGGAAGTTTATCAATAGTTCCAGATGAAAATGTTGAGGTTGTACAGATTGATATCCCCTCTGTGGATGAAGAGTCGTCCAGTTCATCCGATGAAGATAGTGATTTCATCCCTGTGTATGATTGTACGATTCAGTCGAAGGTGGCTGGGGATGACAATGATCCTTGGATCAGGGATATTGCCATAATGGACGCCAGTGATCTTGAGACTGTGGTTGTGACGGATTTCAACAACAGTTGTGTCAAGTCCTTCTTCAAATCAAATGAAGCAGCGTCAGCTGAATATGAATCCAGTCGACTCATTCTTCCAGGAAAACCATGGGGTGTAACTGAGATCCAGAATGAAAGAGTTGCAGTTACTGTTCCCAGCAGGAAGACTATATATATCATCAGAGTCAATCTGAAGCTGAAGATGGTCTCTGATGTCAAGATTAGCAAGGAATATTACGGCATTGCTAAAATTGACTCGACAACTCTGGTTGCCAGTGCACCAAAAGAGAAATACCCAGGGGTATTCATCATAGATTTCACCGGTCGAACTCTGAAAACTATTACAACTGATACACGAAGGAGAAACATCTTTGAAGCACCATATTACATTGCAATGGCATCGTCTGGTGACATCATGGTCGCTGACGAAAAGTTAAAGAGGGTCATATTTGTCACCACGGAAGGTCTCCCCAAGGCAAGAGATAAGTCGAAGGAAAGCTACCGACCGAAGACCCTGTTTGGAATAGCTGGAGACTCCAGTGGCAACTTGTTCCTTGTGGATCGGGAAGCATCTAACGTAGTGTTGGTCAGCGAGAAACAGGACGAAGAGATGTTTCTCACAAAGAATGTTCACGGGATCAATTTTCCCAGATGTATTGGGTTATACATGGATGATTCATTGTATGTTGTTGAGGAAGGAAGCGCCATTAAGAAGTTTCTGTTGTCGGACAAGTGAATACATTGTAATAAACTTTGGACCAACACCTGAATAAACCTGTAATGTATATATACATATTTGTTCTTCTGATAGAAACATTATTGTTTTCCATGAATGTTTTTAAAAGAATAATCTATGTGTTGAAAGGCCCGGTGGGAGGATGTTTCTGCTGCTTGGTCAGTCTTGAGGGCCAACGTTCTTCTGAAGTATCTCTTGCTACAGGCAATTGAAAACATCGTTTCTGTTATGTTGTATACCTTAGCCTTAATTTATTTGTTTAGGTGACCCAATCAACGGCTATGTAGGCACAAATGTGCAATCAGACTTTGCATTGTAACCAATCACATGAATAAATGCAGTTTGTCAGGCTACTTATAGTGTTGATTATGTTGCATGCCCATACACATCCTATATCATCCTTGGGAAACTTTATCCAAGAAATCTGTACTCAAATTGCCAGACGTAGTCTCCAGCATGTTATGTTAACTGTATACATAATTTCACCTTCACAACGTCACAGGCATAACGAAAAGATTTCCAATATCATCTCTTTCCGCCCTTGACCTCAACCCTTGCATTTTCAGTGCTAAGATTTTAACGTACTGCAGGCTAATCATGTAAGCCAATCAGAAGACAGCTTGTATTGCCTCTGTGACTGTGTCGATCGTTGCTTTTTTTAATTAGTTCTGAATGTAAACAGCGATTTCATTGGCTGTATGTTAGCAGATGGTAAGGGACGTAACTCGTGATCACAATAGGTGTCGCTGATTCGTTTCACACTTCATGCCTGTTACATTTTAGACTTGGGTGGCTGTCTATCATTTAAGGATGTGACCCCTGGGGTCACAGGGTCACGAAATCTACAATTTAGAATCCCCATTGGCCAAGGAGTATGCACATAAAATTTCAGCTCTGTGGAGTGATTGGTTCTGGAGAAAAAGTCGAAAAAGCGAAAAGTTTACGGACGGACGCCATGCCATGCCATGCCATAAGCCCATCGGACCTTTCAGGCCTGATGAACTAACAAGAATGATTACCATTTACCCCCCCCCCCCCCCCCCCCCCCCAATACAAAACACAAGAATGATTACCAGTATATCTGCATTTATTTCTTTTCAATGATAACAACATTCAAGTTAAGACTACTACATGTGAATATATCAGCCAAGTTTAGTTCACCAAGGCAAATCTTTAACAATCTCGAACTAGTGTACGGTAGTCTTCTTGAAGAACCAAAACATTTATCTACTTCCGCAATACTTTATAAATATTTGTGGAAAGCGAACAAACATATTAATGTTCCTTTGTAAAGTTGTTAAAATTTAAAAGTCAAATAAGATGAATTCAACCTTCTGGTGTAAGAACCAATAACAATAAAGATGAAGCAAACATCATAAAACCCATTACAGGAAATTTAATTAATTCCAGAAACAAGTTTTTGCAATTATGAGCAAGTGTTATGCAAATATTGACAAAACTGACATTCATTCTTCAAATTTGATGTGGAAAATGCTTATGTTGTTTTTATTCGACTGAAAATTTAGAATAACATGTAATCAGTCTCGTCTGGTCCAAGCAGTAAAACGGCAGTCATATTGTGATCCATTCTCTCCTCACAGAGGTGCTCAAATATTTCCACCTTACAATTGAGACCATCTTCACAACGTAACAGGCGTAACGAAAAGATTTCCATATCTTCTCCTTCCGCCCTTGACCTCAACCCTCGCATTTTCAGTGCCAAGAGTTTAACGAACAGCAGGCTAATCGGATAAGCCAATCAGAAGACAGTTGTATTGCCTCTGTGACAGTGTCGATCGTCGCTATTTTGAATTGGTTCCGAACATAAAGGGCTGTTGCATTGGCTGTATGTTAGCAGATGGTAAGGGACATAACTCGTGACCACAATAGGTGTCGCTGATTCGTTTCACCACTTCTGGCTAGGTTGAAGGCAAGGTAAAACATATAGAGATCTCGATACATTTTCACTTTGCCGTGGGAAGATGAATTGAGACATACTCTTCAGTTCTCACTAAAATACCCTTGTAGTGAAAATTTGCAACAACGTCCTTATACTTAACCAATTTACAGTTTCGACCTACTTCTGTTTGAAAAAATGTTTGAATCAAATACGTGAAGATCTAGCCTGCACGACTGTTACGAGAACAGATCATTGCTTAGTTTGAAACAACATCGCTGATTGAACAACTAACTTTGACTGCAAAACATCTGGATTCTCTAATCCTGGCACAAGAAAACTCTTGCATTAGAACAGAGGTGACATAGGAAGATTTGAGTTACCACTGAGGTGAGGTGAGTTGGGGTTTAACGCCGCTTTCAAGAGTATTTCACTTATATCGCAGCTGCTAGTATTATGGCAGGGAGGAAGCCCGCAACCATGGGTCAAACAAACCATGGGTGGTACTACGCTGAAATTCAGTGTAGCATTGCACCCAAACCTTACTGCGTGTAGAACAGTCCTCTACTGCAGACAAAGTTGCCGTGCCCCTGGCGGGATTCGAACCCCGGACCTCTTGATCCGAAGCCAAGTGCGCTAACCACTGCGCTATCCCGCCCCTCCACTGACGGGAGAGAATGTTTTAATATGATCAAGACAACAAAATGGACATATAGAGGTTATTACCCGAGGAAGTGTATCATATGATTTTTATGAAACGAGTGTGGATTTTTGTATCGCCCGAGCGATAGCGAGACCGAGGGCTATACACAAATTTGCACGAGTTTCGTAAAAGTCATATGACACACTTTAGAGTGTAATAATTTCTTTATTACCCATTCTATTTCGTTTCATTTGCGTAAAAACAGGCAGGAAACGGCCCACTTCCCTGGCGACGGCAAGGTACAGTGACATCTCGAACAATCTTTTATGACGTCACAATACGGGAAGTCGCGGTGAAACAATGGTTGCTAGGCAAATGTGATATGCGCACATGTGCTCATATCAATAATATTAACTCGGATATTTTCAACCATATGGGTAATAAAATATGATATTGAATGACTGACAACCTTATGATTGAAACAAAATCTGTTTGAATTAAACATAAAGTCAACTCAACATATAAATAAATTCATTTTAATTTTCCCCAGATACTTAATAATTTCAATGTGATTTTAATAAACAAGATAAGGCTGTGAAAATGACTAGAAACATTCAACTAACCTAACCACTAAACACATGGTTTCATACATGTCAAACACAATGTTTATACATCTCGACCATTATGGAAGCATTCTGTAATCATTTCAACAGCAACTGGAAAACTTAACACAACAGATTTGTAAAATTTGAATAATATTGAATTGAATATGAATAAAATTTCAAATTCAATTATTTATGACATTCTGTGTTCATCAGAACGAGGTGATGAATCTAGAGAAATACAACACTAACAATATCCCTCTTGCATCCTACTCTACGGTTCACTCAGTTTAGTATCCTACATATATAGAATACTAAACGATGTCCCGTTTGATAACATGTTTATGAAACGAGTGGATGGTTTGGTATAATAACAAGCGAAACACCAATGCCGTTCATGAGTTTCATAAACATGTTATCAAACGGAACCGAGTTTGGTATTTTATTTATTACTCAATGATGTAAATAGCGCTGAATTGCAAGAAAATCATTTTTGGTGACGCTTACTTGCAAATAGGTCATCCGCTATTTCAGTCGCGCGGCTTACATTGTGACGTCAACCAAACACGACTATGACGTCACGCGTCGATTATGACGTAACTGCAGCACGCAGTGGCATCACACATGTGTGTAACCAACTCATTGTTATCTAATGAGTGATCTCACCACGGTTGAGTAATAAATATATTTATTACATTTTCCACTGCAATACTCATCACACGACTTGTGTATATAGTTTGGCTGTTGCCAATATACTCTGTTACAATCAAGATTCAATTCAAACAATGACATTAACTGTTATTTGTTAAGTTAATCACTTCAAAGTTGACAATGGAAGTGTGTCAATGTCTTTATAAAAGAAACCACTTGGTGGTGAACACAACTTCCTTCTCGTCAATCAAGCTATTAAGTTACAACCAAGATGCAGTAGAAATATTTGCCATTAACTATCTCATTTGCTGTGCTAATCAAATTGAAAATGTTAATTTTGAAAATTTGGAAGCAAAACACTGAAACAAGATTAGTTGTCATAATGAATTTATAATCTGTTCTGTTTTCAACACTGACTTTTCAATTAGCTATCACAATAAAACTAAACATACAATAAAATCGCTTCTTACTTTTGAAAATTTAAAAATCATTCTTTTTTAACTCTTCTAATTGAGATGAAACATTTAAAGGCTGCATATGTGTATGTCAAACTGATAATGGGTATTTATTAAAACTATGAATAAAATGTTTCAGTTTTATCAGATAATATGACATACAGTTTTAGATGACAAAAGGGGAAGTGTGTCCGTACTGAATATGATTGCATAAGTTTGGTTGAATATATTACACGAAAAGAGAAAGAGACCCCATAATAATTACACAACACCAATTTTTGAGATGAAGCAGTCAGAGTTATCTCCCTTCGTATTGATATGCAAATTTATATGTTTAAATGCAAGTTTAAGACATCACATTGAGGCAATTAGATATGAACATATTTTACAACTATGTGTTGAATGAACATAACTTTAAACTAACCCTACAAATGAGTTTTTTTTCATTTGTTTATTTCCAGCAACCCTGTATCTGATAGATACACATAAACACATAAGCACATGATACTGACAACAGCAATGCCTGCACTCAAATAATTTTAATATCCAATTCCTTTCCCCAAAGTGAGTTCACAGAATGAGATTTGAAAATTTGGTTTAATAAGATTTTATGTTTTTCCTTTCATTTTTCTCTCATTCTGAAGGTATTTTCGTATCATAATGTTGAACTCTCTTTGCCAATGCAAACGGGTCCAACTTAAACGACAATTTTCTTACAAATATTCATATTATATCTTAATCAATGAATAAGAAGACATGAAAACAATAAGGAATGAACAATCTAACAATAACTAAAACAATTGTTTCTTCGTACAATGTCATATTTTCTTCTGAATATGTAAGTTTTTGTCAATATGTTGGTTTTTTTCAAGCCAAAGCAACTAAGAATCAACGTAAATACAACAAGTTCCTTCTATTTCTCCTTCTTCAATTCTGTATTTTCTTCAGAATCGTCATCATCAAAGTCATTTTCTTCATCATCGTCATCATCAACTTCCTCCTGATCATCATCATCAACCATCTCTTCTTCAACCTCCTCTTCTTCCTCAACCTCAGCTAACTCTTCCTTTTCAACAATTTCAAATTCTCCATTTTCACTTTTATCGCTTCCCGAGTTTTCTTCCTTTTCAATTTTATCTTTCTTTTCCTCAGGTTGATTTTTCTTTTCCGTATCCTGTGTATCTTTAGATTTGATGTCTTTTTCTGAATTTTCTTGTGCGGAATCTTTGCCGAAGTAGTCATGTTTATACAAAGGCTTAAAGGAGTCGAAGAAGCCGACATCTTCAGTCAAGTTGGGCAGGAACCAGAAGTGATGTTTCCCGAGCGTGAATACCCATACAATACAGAAGAGGACGAGGCGGACTGCAAGTAAAGGAGTTGATAGGTGATAGAATAAAGAGTCATTGAAACTGCTGAATGCAAGGAGGTTGAAATTTTGTAATTTTATTTTCAAGGATGTTGATGAACATATCGGAAAATTGCCAAAAATCTATCTCCGTGAAATATAATACCAGTACACTTAATTTTTCGACCCAGAATAAACCAAGAAATTGCACTCATTAGTAAAGGTGTTTTCCAGTCTAAATATAGATTGAGTCTATTATTTTCAAGCACAAAGCATTGTGGTCTAACTCACACACTGTATACAAAGACACAAAAGAATAACAAAGTTTATGAGTAATGAAGGAATTAAAATTATTTTTTTTTGGCGGTTATTTATTTACCATTTCATTTAATTATGTATTTGCTACAGATATTAGAATATTTGTCTTACCAAACTAGGTATTTTGTTTGAAGTTTATAATCAATAATATGAGAGTTTGTCATAATTTGCTGGTCTTATCTATAAAAAATAGAGCCATGGCCTCTGTAGCTCATCAGGAGATAATAAGTGGGGTATGTTATGGAGTGGACTTTATAGCAATGGTCAGATAATGGAATGTAGTAATAAGAATCTAGGCAGTGAAACGATTAAAGCAGTTTAAAAATATTTTGTTACCATAACTTTGCCAGTCTGCTATATATATGTGTTGAAAGAGCAACGCAAAGCTTGGAAATAAATTGCTGGTATCAAACATATAATAATGTGGTGGAGAGATCATACTATTTTCTAAGATCGTACACACATTATATAATAATGAATACCCCGGGTACAATTCTTTGCATACAATTCACCACTGTCAGCTATTGCAATAATGGCCTGGGGCTGTAGAAGAAAATGAAAAAAACCTCTTTAGGTCATGACCCCTGCTAATTATTATCAAAATTGGTTACACATAAATCAACATTCGTTATGAATATCATACACCTTTGCATTATATTGTTTTAATTCTTAATTGCATTATGGCAATACCAACATTTATTACATAATGAATA
Organism: Gibbula magus; assembly: GCA_936450465.1. Taxonomy (NCBI): domain Eukaryota; kingdom Metazoa; phylum Mollusca; class Gastropoda; order Trochida; family Trochidae; genus Gibbula; species Gibbula magus. The sequence continues at coordinate 54,367,056 of OW388305.1, forward strand.
GGAGCCTCAGTTTTTGAAAATCCCATTTCTCTTAGGCTCCATTTCAATACTTAATAAATTGGTGAATTTTTTTTTAGTAAATTCTTTTTCACCATTTCTTATAGGCTCCCTTTCAATATTTGATAAAATGGTGATATTCTATTCTTTTTTAGAGTCAGTGGAAGACTAAAGCAGTCTCATGCACAGTCTATGATAACACAGTGCTGCACAGTAGTTTGAAGTAACCTGAAACCTCTGTGTAACTATCAGTTTTCATCCTTCTGCCAGGAAGAGGTCAACACAATGCAATTACATAACATGCAGACACTGGACTCACAGCCAGTAAAATTTATATGTTAGATGCAGTTTTTCCTACAATTAATTATTTTTCTGTACTGGAGAAGATGATGAAAAAAGGTGTGATGTCACAATCTCATATAGCTACTTCTTTTATAGTCCTATGTTATCACCAGTCATCACTAGTCATATTCAGTTCACATATCTCATGTAAAATGAAAAAATTTAATTCCTCTTCAAGTTATTCCTTCAAAGGGTATTCATTATTCAATAGTTCTCATTTCAAATAGATTCACATTAAACATGTCCATGATGTAGACATCTATCTCATTTCTTGTTCCTATTGAATAAAATTAACTGCAAAGTTAATAGAAAACTAAATCAGTTATAAAGTATAAAATATGATATAAATAAGGTATACCAAATTGACTCGTACTGGAAATTCTCATTAATTAATTAATTAATTCTCCAAATAATTACACAATATCATGAGATATTAAAAAACTCCATTATTTACTCTTAAATTACAAAGAACATTATATTAGATTTAATAAAAGATTATGTATTAAGTCTCTAGAATACTTTTAGACTTGTGTACCTTTATCAGCAAATTCACTTGCAAAATACAAATAATTACTCATATGTGAAATGTGAGACAAAGATAAAATATGACTTATAATTTTTGTTAGACCTCCAATTCTAAGTTTTTAATTCTCAATATCTCTTTTTCATCAGACATATTATATTCTCAAAGCACATGTTAGAACTCTCACATCAGAAAGATGAAATGCCTTTAACTCAGCTGTTTTCTTTAAAATTACCTCCCTTACCTACTTTACTGATTGAAGTGCACATATAATCTCAGAAAGATGCTGTAAACTGAAATAGGCTTTTAGGTTATGATCCCTGTGACCCATATTTGGGGTCACAGACTCACCAAATTTACAATTTAGAATCCCTTACAGCCAAGGAGTCTGTACACAAAATTTCAGCTCGCTAGAGCCATTGGGACTGGAGATGAAGATGAAAATAGCATTTTAGGTCATTGCCTCTGTGACCCAATATTTGGGGTCTCACTGTCACCAAATTTACAATTTAGAATCCCCTTCAGTCAAGGAGTATGTACATAAAATTTCAGCTCTCTACGTTCATTGGGACTGGAGAAGAAGATGAAAATAGTTTTTTTTAGGTAATGACCCCTATGAGCCACACTTGGGGTCACAGGGTCACCAAATCTACAATTTAGAATCCCTTTCAGCCAAGGAGTCTGTACATAAAATTTCAGCTCTCTGGAGTCATTGGTTCTGGAGGAGAAGATGAAAATAGCTTTTAAGGTTATGACCCCTGTGACCCACATTTGGGGTCAAAGGGTCACCAAATTTACAATTTAGTATCCCCTTCAGCCAAGGAGTCTGTACATTAAATTTCAGCTCTCTGGAGTCATTGGTTCTGGAGAAGAAGTCGAAAAAGCGAAAAGTTTACGGACGGACGCCATCCCATGCCATAAGCCCATCGGGCCTTTCAGGCCAGATGAGCTAAAAACCAAGAGTCATCAGAAGATGACATATCCCACCGGTTCCACAAAATTTGTAAGACACATCTTGTGTATCTACTACCGTACTTCAGTTAGTGGGTATTACAGATGCTGAGTTTCAGGTATGTTAAAGGTTTTAGACTTCTGCTCCAGAAGCAGTCAAAATCAACAACAACCAACATCCCTCTCATGTTTCTATGGAAACAGAACAAAATGAATTTTTCAGAAAAAATCTGAAAATATCAAAAGGCACCACTTCAGTTAGTGGGTAATACACATGCAAAGTTTCAGGAAGATATGATGAACGGTTTTGGAGCTGTGCTCCGGAAACAAACCTGTCTCTGAACAAAGTCCAAATTCAACAAGTTTCTATGGAAACGAATTTTTTTTCTTTCTTTTTTCAGAAATCTTAAATATCAAAAGGCACCACTTCAGTTGGTGGGTAATACACATGGAAAGTTTCAGAAAGATATCATGAACGGTTTTCGAGTTCTGCTCCGGAAACAAAATGATTATATACGGACGGACAGACAGACAGACGGACGGACGGACGTACAGACGTACGGGGCAATGACTATATCCCACAGTATTACATACCGGTGGGATAAAAAGTACATGAAACAGGCAATAATTTGTATATTCTCAGGACATTTAGAAACAATGTTTATAAAGCAATTGTCACATTCAGTAATGTGTGACAAGGCTAACTAAGAGGAGCACGTGCAGCATGTGGGTTGCTCTATCGAAGAGCCTTCATGATTTGGAAATGCTTGCTGCTGTGTAGTACGTATTACGCAATGAAGTGAATTCTGTTTATAAGATGTCAGATACCCTTGACGCACGTTACTCGAAGGTGTACTTATCTTTGAAACCAAATTGCATTACATTGTCGAGATATGAACATTATTTATCACTCGTCATGTTGTAGATAAAAGATTTCTCTAGCGTTATAAGTACATTTTTCACAATAATTTTGTATTTGAAATACTAACATCCTTGATGGCTCTTTAACAAGATATATCCATATAACTGCTACTTACCAACAACTAGTATAAGGATGAAGCCCACAAAGCCGGCGGCGGCCAGACTGAGATAGTAGACTCCGATTCTCACTTCCTCCGGCCACAGTGGGAACAGACACAGAGCGATAGCGCCGAACACTGCAAGCAGAGGTGCTGGATCATCATACCTTTATCTTACCATTCTTCATCCTATAATTCTACCCTGGGGCTACAGTCCAATATTCATTTGTTTTTCTACATTTATAACAGCTAATTGCAGAGCTGCCTACCATCCTTTCAGGTAAAGTGTAGTTATATAGCAATTTTGGAGTATTTTGTAATTTTTAGGTGTATAACTCGATGAAGTTAATATGATACTTTTAGTTCCAAGATATCATGATTTGGTTTGACAACAATAATCTTTGTCTGACTTCGTTTACTGGGGTTATCTCTGGAACTTAGTTATAATTTAACTCTGTAACAGTTCAGAACTCCCATCACTCTATACAGAAATGTATGAAATGAACATTTAATACCAGAGAAGAGGTGTACAATTTGCAGCATTGGTGTACAATCATATTTCAGGATTGTAAAGTGTACAAAATACTCCAAAGGTGTACAAGTAGGCAGCCCTGTAATTGCCATATTGGCCATTTTCTTAATTATTCATTTTATTAGAAGGTGTGTAAAGCCAGTACAATAGCAAATGGAACTTGTTGACAAAAATTTAAAAACTGTTGTTGTTACAGTTACACCTTGAAATTGACTACAAAGTCCAATCTAAACTCTGTGATCAATCCCTTATGAAAAGAGAGTTCACCATGAAGGCAGGGACAAAGAGAGTTTGTGTTACCTGTGGATGGCTACAAATCAATAGCAATTAAATAATTGTGGCACATTTGTGCTCACATGGTTACAAATGAAAGTCAAACTGTTGACAATACGTACACATCAGGAGACCAATCATGAAGGTTTTTAGAGGTACGGGGTCATAGATCCACACATACACCTGTAAAATACATACAGAGAATTAATTTATGGTTAGAACATAACATTAGTTTTGATTATGTTGTCAGTTTTTACGTACTCCAGTTTAATGAACAGTAGACTGAAACAGCCAATCAAAGGGAGGTAATTCATATAACTATAGCTTGTCTCCAGCATCATGACTGAAAGATTGCAATTTTTTTAATAAAAGATATTAATGAATCAGTGACTTGAGCAATAAAACAACCGAAGCCATATTTATTTTTTTACATTTTCAGTGACTGACAAAGGAAAATACTGACAAACAATTTTTTCAAGAATGAAAAATATCAAATTCTTCTAGTTTAGTACAATGATAAACAAGCTCAGAATGACTCTTTCTGGTGACCACAACAGATAACGTATGTCATAATGACCTCCTCTCCGTCCACGAACCACTGGTCATCACTCATGTTCAATCTCAGTTTCTTCTCTTTCTTCTTCTTTTCTTCCTCCTGAAGTAAAAAAAATGTAGTTACATATAATCACATCCAAAGGAATTATTCTTCTTTAACCTTTTAAATATAAGAACACATATTTGAGACCATTTCATTGCCATACTAAATTGATTACATCCTGAACATGAAGACATAACCCAATTAATCGAAACAAGGGCAATAATTCGAGAACAAATAATTGTGCGCTTCTCATTTTCATTCCATCAAGGTATCAATACCCTCAAGCCACACAATTGATTTGATCTTAAACAGTTTCTCAGAAAAGCTATCCCCTTTGAAGATACCTGGAACAGAGTCGAAAAACAGAACAAGGACAGTAACTCCGGAAAAAAAATCATAAAAAATAAAAAAACAAAAAATAGTTGTGTGCTTCTCATTTTCATCCATCAAGGTATTTATTTCCTCAAGTCGCACACCAAATTTGGTTATCCCATTTTAAATAGTTTCTGAGAAAAGCTGTCCCCTTTGGAGATACCTTGAACACAAATGAACAGAGTCCAAAAATACAGAACAAGGGCAATAACTCCGGAAAAAATTATTACATGCTTCTCAGTTTCGAACTCCATCAAGGTATTTATGCCCTTAAGTCTCACACCTAATTTGGTTATCCTATCTTAAACAGTCCTCTTAGTCTTGGACGCACAGATGGACGAACCGAACTCAAACCTACCGGTATATCCCCCTTCAACTTTGTGGCGGGGATAATAAACTGGATTTGTTCCCTAATATTTTGCCTCTGGCCAATACAGGATTATCTAGGGCTTGATATCAGACCAAATTTTGTATCGCGGTGTATATTCCAATACATTGAATGAACTATAGTTTTAATGTTTTATACTTCTATATGCAGTTTAACATTACTTTAGATAAAATGCCTTGTAAAACTTTCAAAGCATAGATTATTACTCAAAAAGACGAAATTTTCATACAAACAGCAGATTTCAAAACAGCAACAACCTATTTTTTTTAAGCAAAATTTATGCCAGGTATACGGAAATGAGGAAACATAGGACTGGTCTTAAAGTTTATAAGGGATGACAAAACCACTTTAAGCATACTTTCCCTTGCCAAATCACATAAGATCAAGGTGAGGTGAGATGAGTTAGGGTTTAACGCCGCTTTCAAGAGTATTTCACTTACATCGCGGCTGCTAGTATTAATGCAGGAGAAAGCCTGCAACGCCATGTGGCTATGCATTGCGGTGAAACCTGCCAGCAACGGCTGGAACTAGCGAACCATGGGTGGTACTGCACTGAAATTCAGTGTAGCATTGCACCCAAACCTTACTGCGTGTAGAACAGTTCTCTACTGCAGACAAAGTTGCCGTGCCCCTGGCGGGATTCGAACCCTGGACCTCTTGATCCAAAGCCGAACGCGCTAACCACTGTGCTATCCCGCCCCTACATAAGATCAAGAAGTCAATATTTAAACAACATTATACAAATTCACTGTTACCTTTTCTGGTTTCTTCTCTTCCTTCTTCTCTCCATCCTCCTTCTCTTCCTCCTCTTTATCTCCGTCTCCCTCTCTCCTTCCTTTCTTCTCCTTCTTCTTCCTCTCCTGAAACAGTCGTATCCATACTGTATACCCTACAGTGATTTAAAAGGAGGGTTCTATCGTAGTATTTTTTGTGTACATATATACATACATACTACTGACCCAAAAAGGACTATTGTGATAGCAATCTTTCGTCACATGGCGATAGTTTAGTAATAAGCCAAGACATGAGTTGAGAGATTTTTGGTGTCACGCTGGTAACTGACTTTATTCAAAATGTGCCTCTGTTCACCCAGCAGCAAATGGGTACCTGGTAACGATTGTGGAGGTGACCTAGCGACAAATATGTCAGCTTGGGTTGGACCAGGGTAATAATACTCCTATAGCGCCTTGAGCAACCACTGAGTGGATGGATACGTGCGCTTTATAAATGGACATATTATCATTATATTACATCCCAGTACATACCCTGAGAGTCTGATCTATCGTTACATCCCAATACATACCCTGAGAGTCTGATCTATCGTTACACCCCAATACATACCCTGAGAGTCTGATCTGTCGTTACATCCTCAATACATACCCTGAGAGTCTGATCTATCGTTACACCCAAATACATACCCTGAGAGTCTGATCTATCGTTACACCCCCAATACATACCCTGAGAGTCTGATCTATCATTACATCCCCAATACATACCCTGAGAGTCTGATCTATCGTTACACCCCCAATACATACCCTGAGAGTCTGATCTATCGTTACACCCCCAATACATACCCTGAGAGTCTGATCTATCGTTACACCCCCAATACATACCCTGAGAGTCTGATCTATTGTTACACCCCCAGTACATACCCTGAGAGTCTGATCTATCGCTACACCCCCAATACATACTCTGAGAGTCTGATCTATTGTTACACCCCCAATACATACCCTGAGAGTCTGATCTATTGTTACACCCCCAGTACATACCCTGAGAGTCTGATCTATCGCTACACCCTCAATACATACCCAAAGAGTCTGATCTATCGTTACACCCCAATACATACCCTGAGAGTCTGATCTATCGCTACACCCCCAATACATACCCTGAGGGGCTGATCTATCGTTACACCCCCAAAACATACCCTGAGAGTCTGATCTATCGTTACACCCCCAATACATACCCTGAGAGTCTGATCTATCATTACATCCCAATACATACCCTGAGAGTCTGATCTATCGTTAGTATCCGTTACACCCTCAATACATACCCGGAGAGTCTGATCTATCGTTACACCCCCAATACATACCCTGAGAGTCTGATCTATCGTTACACCCCCAAAACATACCCTGAGAGTCTGATCTATCGTTACACCCCCAATACATACCCTGAGAGTCTGATCTATCATTACATCCCCAATACATACCCTGAGAGTCTGATCTATCGTTACATCCCCAATACATACCCTGAGAGTCTGATCTATTGTTACACCCTCAATACATACCCTGAGAGTCTGATCTATTGTTACACCCACAGTACATACCCTGAAAGTCTGATCTATTGCTACACCCCCAATACATACTCTGAGAGTCTGATCTATTGTTACACCCCAATACATACCCTGAGAGTCTGATCTATCGTTACACCCCCAATACATACCCTGAGGGGCTGATCTATCGTTACACCCCCAAAACATACCCTGAGAGTCTGATCTATCGTTACACCCCCAATACATACCCTGAGAGTCTGATCTATCATTACATCCCAATACATACCCTGAGAGTCTGATCTATCGTTAGTATCCGTTACACCCTCAATACATACCCGGAGAGTCTGATCTATCGTTACACCCCCAATACATACCCTGAGAGTCTGATCTATCGTTACACCCCCAAAACATACCCTGAGAGTCTGATCTATCGTTACACCCCCAATACATACCCTGAGAGTCTGATCTATCATTACATCCCCAATACATACCCTGAGAGTCTGATCTATCGTTACATCCCCAATACATACCCTGAGAGTCTGATCTATTGTTACACCCTCAATACATACCCTGAGAGTCTGATCTATTGTTACACCCACAGTACATACCCTGAAAGTCTGATCTATTGCTACACCCCCAATACATACTCTGAGAGTCTGATCTATTGTTACACCCCCAATACATACCCTGAGAGTCTGATCTATCGCTACACCCTCAATACATACCCTGAGAGTCTGATCTATCGTTACACCCCAATACATACCCTGAGAGTCTGATCTATCGTTACACCCCCAATACATACCCTGAGAGTCTGATCTATCGTTACACCCCCAAAACATACCCTGAGAGTCTGATCTATCGTTACACCCCAATACATACCCTGAGAGTCTGATCTATCATTACACCCTCAATACATACCCTGAGAGTCTGATCTATCGTTACACCCCCAAAACATACCCTGAGAGTCTGATCTATCGTTACACCCCAATACATACCCTGAGAGTCTGATCTATCGTTACACCCCCAATACATACCCTGAGAGTCTGATCTATCGTTACACCCCCAAAACATACCCTGAGAGTCTGATCTATCGTTACACCCCCAATACATACCCTGAGAGTCTGATCTATCATTACATCCCAATACATACCCTGAGAGTCTGATCTATCGTTAGTATTCGTTACACCCTCAATACATACCCTGAGAGTCTGATCTATCGTTACACCCCCAATACATACCCTGAGAGTCTGATCTATCGTTACACCCCCAAAACATACCCTGAAATTCTGATCTATCGTTACACCCCCAATACATACCCTGAGAGTCTGATCTATCATTACATCCCCAATACATACCCTGAGAGTCTGATCTATCGTTACATCCCCAATACATACCCTGAGAGTCTGATCTATTGTTACACCCCCAAAACATACCCTGAGAGTCTGATCTATTGTTACACCCTCAATACATACCCTGAGAGTCTGATCTATTGTTACACCCACAGTACATACCCTGAGAGTCTGATCTATCGTTACACCCCCAATACATACCCTGAGAGTCTGATCTATCATTACATCCCCAATACATACCCTGAGAGTCTGATCTATCGTTACACCCCCAATACATACCCTGAGAGTCTGATCTATCGTTACACCCCCAATACATACCCTGAGAGTCTGATCTATCGTTACACCCCCAATACATACCCTGAGAGTCTGATCTATTGTTACACCCCCAGTACATACCCTGAGAGTCTGATCTATCGCTACACCCCCAATACATACTCTGAGAGTCTGATCTATTGTTACACCCCCAATACATACCCTGAGAGTCTGATCTATTGTTACACCCCCAGTACATACCCTGAGAGTCTGATCTATCGCTACACCCTCAATACATACCCAAAGAGTCTGATCTATCGTTACACCCCAATACATACCCTGAGAGTCTGATCTATCGTTACACCCCCAATACATACCCTGAGGGGCTGATCTATCGTTACACCCCCAAAACATACCCTGAGAGTCTGATCTATCGTTACACCCCCAATACATACCCTGAGAGTCTGATCTATCATTACATCCCAATACATACCCTGAGAGTCTGATCTATCGTTAGTATCCGTTACACCCTCAATACATACCCGGAGAGTCTGATCTATCGTTACACCCCCAATACATACCCTGAGAGTCTGATCTATCGTTACACCCCCAATACATACCCTGAGAGTCTGATCTATCGTTACACCCCCAATACATACCCTGAGAGTCTGATCTATCATTACATCCCCAATACATACCCTGAGAGTCTGATCTATCGTTACATCCCCAATACATACCCTGAGAGTCTGATCTATTGTTACACCCTCAATACATACCCTGAGAGTCTGATCTATTGTTACACCCACAGTACATACCCTGAAAGTCTGATCTATTGCTACACCCCCAATACATACTCTGAGAGTCTGATCTATTGTTACACCCCCAATACATACCCTGAGAGTCTGATCTATCGCTACACCCTCAATACATACCCTGAGAGTCTGATCTATCGTTACACCCCAATACATACCCTGAGAGTCTGATCTATCGTTACACCCCCAATACATACCCTGAGAGTCTGATCTATCGTTACACCCCCAAAACATACCCTGAGAGTCTGATCTATCGTTACACCCCAATACATACCCTGAGAGTCTGATCTATCATTACACCCTCAATACATACCCTGAGAGTCTGATCTATCGTTACACCCCCAAAACATACCCTGAGAGTCTGATCTATCGTTACACCCCAATACATACCCTGAGAGTCTGATCTATCGTTACACCCCCAATACATACCCTGAGAGTCTGATCTATCGTTACACCCCCAAAACATACCCTGAGAGTCTGATCTATCGTTACACCCCCAATACATACCCTGAGAGTCTGATCTATCATTACATCCCAATACATACCCTGAGAGTCTGATCTATCGTTAGTATTCGTTACACCCTCAATACATACCCTGAGAGTCTGATCTATTGTTACACCCCCAATACATACCCTGAGAGTCTGATCTATCGTTACACCCCCAAAACATACCCTGAGAGTCTGATCTATCGTTACACCCCCAATACATACCCTGAGAGTCTGATCTATCATTACATCCCCAATACATACCCTGAGAGTCTGATCTATCGTTACATCCCCAATACATACCCTGAGAGTCTGATCTATTGTTACACCCCCAAAACATACCCTGAGAGTCTGATCTATTGTTACACCCTCAATACATACCCTGAGAGTCTGATCTATTGTTACACCCACAGTACATACCCTGAGAGTCTGATCTATTGCTACACCCCCAATACATACTCTGAGAGTCTGATCTATTGTTACACCCCCAATACATACCCTGAGAGTCTGATCTATCGCTACACCCTCAATACATACCCTGAGAGTCTGATCTATCGTTACACCCCAATACATACCCTGAGAGTCTGATCTATCGTTACACCCCCAATACATACCCTGAGAGTCTGATCTATCGTTACACCCCCAAAACATACCCTGAGAGTCTGATCTATCGTTACACCCCAATACATACCCTGAGAGTCTGATCTATCATTACACCCTCAATACATACCCTGAGAGTCTGATCTATCGTTACACCCCCAAAACATACCCTGAGAGTCTGATCTATCGTTACACCCCAATACATACCCTGAGAGTCTGATCTATCATTACACCCTCAATACATACCCTGAGAGTCTGATCTATCATTACATCCCCAATACATACCCTGAGTCTGATCTATCATTACATCCCCAATAAATACCCGAGAGTCTGATCTATCGTTACACCCTCAATACATACCCTGAGAGTCTGATCTATTGTTACACCCCCAATACATACCCTGAGAGTCTGATCTATTGTTACACCCCCAGTACATACCCTGAGAGTCTGATCTATCATTACATCCCGAATACATACCCTGAGTCTGATCTATCATTACATCCCCATTACATACCCTGAGTCTGATCTATCATTACATCCCCAATACATACCCGGAGAGTCTGATCTATCATTACATCCCCAATACATACCCTGAGAGTCTGATCTATCATTACATCCCCAATACATACCAGAGAGTCTGATCTATCGTTACACCCTCAATACATACCCTGAGTCTGATCTATCATTACATCCCAAATACATACCCGAGAGTCTGATCTATTGTTACACCCACAGTACATACCCTGAGAGTCTGATCTATTGCTACACCCCCAATACATACTCTGAGAGTCTGATCTATTGTTACACCCCCAATACATACCCTGAGAGTCTGATCTATCGCTACACCCTCAATACATACCCTGAGAGTCTGATCTATCGTTACACCCCAATACATACCCTGAGAGTCTGATCTATCGTTACACCCCCAATACATACCCTGAGAGTCTGATCTATCGTTACACCCCCAAAACATACCCTGAGAGTCTGATCTATCGTTACACCCCAATACATACCCTGAGAGTCTGATCTATCATTACACCCTCAATACATACCCTGAGAGTCTGATCTATTGTTACACCCCCAAAACATACCCTGAGAGTCTGATCTATCGTTACACCCCAATACATACCCTGAGAGTCTGATCTATCATTACACCCTCAATACATACCCTGAGAGTCTGATCTATCATTACATCCCCAATACATACCCTGAGTCTGATCTATCATTACATCCCCAATACATACCCGAGAGTCTGATCTATCGTTACACCCTCAATACATACCCTGAGAGTCTGATCTATTGTTACACCCCCAATACATACCCTGAGAGTCTGATCTATTGTTACACCCCAGTACATACCCTGAGAGTCTGATCTATCATTACATCCCGAATACATACCCTGAGTCTGATCTATCATTACATCCCCAATACATACCCTGAGTCTGATCTATCATTACATCCCCAATACATACCCGGAGAGTCTGATCTATCATTACATCCCCAATACATACCCTGAGAGTCTGATCTATCATTACATCCACAATACATACCCGAGAGTCTGATCTATCGTTACACCCTCAATACATACCCTGAGTCTGATCTATCATTACATCCCCAATACATACCCGAGAGTCTGATCTATTATTACATCCCCAATACATACCCGGAGAGTCTGATCTAATCGTTACACCCCCAATACATACCCTGAGAGTCTGATCTATTGTTACTACCCCAATACATACCCTGAGAGTCTGATCTAATTATTACATACCCTGAGAGTCTGATCTAATCGTTACATACCCAATACATACCCTGATCTATCATTACACCCCCAATACATACTCTGAGAGTCTGATCTATCGTTACACCCCCAAAACATACCCTGAGAGTCTGATCTATCATTACACCCCCAATACATACCCCGAGAGTCTGATCTATCGTTACACCCTCAAAACATACCCTGAGTCTGATCTATCATTACATCCCCAATACATACCCGAGAGTCTGATCTATTATTACATCCCCAATACATACCCGGAGAGTCTAATCTAATCGTTACACCCCCAATACATACCCTGAGAGTCTGATCCATCGTTACACCCCCAAAACATACCCTGAGAGTCTGATCTATCGTTACACCCCAATACATACCCTGAGAGTCTGATCTATCATTACACCCTCAATACATACCCTGAGAGTCTGATCTATCATTACATCCCCAATACATACCCTGAGAGTCTGATCTATCGTTACACCCCAATACATACCCTGAGTCTGATCTATCATTACATCCCCAATACATACCCGAGAGTCTGATCTATCGTTACACCCTCAATACATACCCTGAGAGTCTGATCTATTGTTACACCCCCAATACATACCCTGAGAGTCTGATCTATTGTTACACCCCCAGTACATACCCTGAGAGTCTGATCTATCGCTACACCCCCAATACATACCCTGAGAGTCTGATCTATTGTTACACCCCCAGTACATACCCTGAGAGTCTGATCTATCGCTACACCCCCAGTACATATCCTGAGAGTCTGATCTATTGTTACACCCCCAATACATACCCTGAGAGTCTGATCTATTGTTACACCCCCAGTACATACCCTGAGAGTCTGATCTATCGCTACACCCCCAATACATACCCTGAGAGTCTGATCTATTGTTACACCCCCAGTACATACCCTGAGAGTCTGATCTATCGCTACACCCCCAATACATACCCTGAGAGTCTGATCTATTGTTACACCCCCAGTACATACCCTGAGAGTCTGATCTATCGCTACACCCCCAATACATACCCTGAGAGTCTGATCTATTGTTACACCCCCAGTACATACTCTGAGAGTCTGATCTATCGTTACACCCCAATACATACCCTGAGAGTCTGATCTATCATTACACCCCAATACATACCCTGAGAGTCTGATCTATCATTACATCTCCAATACATACCCTGAGAGTCTGATCTATCGTTACACCCCCAATACATACCCTGAGAGTCTGATCCATCGTTACACCCCCAATACATACCCTGAGAGTCTGATCTATCGTTACACCCCCAAAACATACCCTGAGAGTCTGATCTATCGTTACACCCCAATACATACCCTGAGAGTCTGATCTATCATTACACCCTCAATACATACCCTGAGAGTCTGATCTATCATTACAAACCCAAAACATACCCTGAGAGTCTGATCTATCATTACACCTCAATACATACCCTGAGAGTCTGATCTATCATTACATCCCCAATACATACCCTGAGAGTCTGATCTATCGTTACATCCCCAATACATACCCTGAGAGTCTGATCTATCATTACACCCTCAATACATACCCTGAGAGTCTGATCTATCATTACAGCCCCAATACATACCCGAGAGTCTGATCTATCTTTACACCCTCAATACATACCCTGAGAGTCTGATCTATCATTACATCCCCAATACATACCCTGAGTCTGATCTATCATTACATCCCCAATACATACCCTGAGAGTCTGATCTATCATTACATTTCCAATACATACCCGAGAGTCTGATCTATCGTTACACCCTCAATACATACCCTGAGTCTGATCTATCATTACATCCCCAATACATACCCGAGAGTCTGATCTATTATTACATCCCCAATACATACCCGGAGAGTCTGATCTAATCGTTACACCCCCAATACATACCCTGAGAGTCTGATCTATTGTTACACCCCCAATACAAACCCTGAGAGTCTGATCTAATCGTTACATACCCTGAGAGTCTGATCTAATCGTTACATACCCAATACATACCCTGATCTATCGTTACACCCCCAATACATACTCTGAGAGTCTGATCTATCGTTACACCCCCAAAACATACCCTGAGAGTCTGATCTATCATTACACCCCCAATACATACCCCGAGAGTCTGATCTATCATTACACCCCCAATACATACCCCGAGAGTCTGATCTATCGTTACATCCTCAAAACAAACCCTGAGTCTGATCTATCATTACATCCCCAATACATACCCGAGAGTCTGATCTATTATTACATCCCCAATACATACCCGAGAGTCTGATCTATTATTACATCCCCAATACATACCCTGAGAGTCTGATCCATCGTTACACCCCCAATACATACCCTGAGAGTCTGATCTATCGTTACACCCCCAAAACATACCCTGAGAGTCTGATCTATCGTTACACCCCAATACATACCCTGAGAGTCTGATCTATAATTACACCCTCAATACATACCCTGAGAGTCTGATCTATCATTACATCCCCAATACATACCCTGAGAGTCTGATCTATCGTTACACCCCAATACATACCCTGAGAGTCTGATCTATCATTACATCCCCAATACATACCCTGAGAGTCTGATCTATCGTTACATCCCCAATACATACCCTGAGAGTCTGATCTATCATTACACCCTCAATACATACCCTGAGAGTCTGATCTATCATTACATCCCCAATACATACCCTGAGTCTGATCTATCATTACATCCCCAATACATACCCGAGAGTCTGATCTATCGCTACACCCCCAGTACATACCCTGAGAGTCTGATCTATTGTTACACCCCCAATACATACCCTGAGAGTCTGATCTATTGTTACACAAACAGTACATACCCTGAGAGTCTGATCTATCGCTACACCCCCAATACATACCCTGAGAGTCTGATCTATTGTTACACCCCCAGTACATACCCTGAGAGTCTGATCTATCGTTACACCCCAATACATACCCTGAGAGTCTGATCTATCATTACATCCCCAATACATACCCTGAGAGTCTGATCTATCGTTACATCCCCAATACATACCCTGAGAGTCTGATCTATCATTACACCCTCAATACATACCCTGAGAGTCTGATCTATCATTACATCCCCAATACATACCCTGAGTCTGATCTATCATTACATCCCCAATACATACCCTGAGAGTCTGATCTATCATTACATCCCCAATACATACCCGAGAGTCTGATCTATCGCTACACCCCCAGTACATACCCTGAGAGTCTGATCTATTGTTACACCCCCAATACATACCCTGAGAGTCTGATCTATTGTTACACCAACAGTACATACCCTGAGAGTCTGATCTATCGCTACACCCCCAATACATACCCTGAGAGTCTGATCTATTGTTACACCCCCAGTACATACCCTGAGAGTCTGATCTATCGCTACACCCCCAGTACATACCCTGAGAGTCTGATCTATTGTTACACCCCCAATACATACCCTGAGAGTCTGATCTATCGCTACACCCTCAATACATACCCTGAGAGTCTGATCTATCATTACATCCCCAATACATACCCGGAGAGTCTGATCTATCATTACATCCCCAATACATACCCTGAGAGTCTGATCTATCATTACATCCCCAATACATACCCGAGAGTCTGATCTATCGTTACACCCTCAATACATACCCTGAGTCTGATCTATCATTACATCCCCAATACATACCCGAGAGTCTGATCTATTATTACATCCCCAATACATACCCGGAGAGTCTGATCTAATCGTTACACCCCCAATACATACCCTGAGAGTCTGATCTATTGTTACACCCCCAATACATACCCTGAGAGTCTGATCTAAACATTACATACCCTGAGAGTCTGATCTAATCGTTACATACCCAATACATACCCTGATCTATCATTACACCCCCAATACATACTCTGAGAGTCTGATCTATCGTTACACCACCAAAACATACCCTGAGAGTCTGATCTATCATTACACCCCCAATACATACCCCGAGAGTCTGATCTATCGTTACACCCTCAAAACATACCCTGAGTCTGATCTATCATTACATCCCCAATACATACCCGAGAGTCTGATCTATTATTACATCCCCAATACATACCCGGAGAGTCTGATCTAATCGTTACACCCCCAATACATACCCTGAGAGTCTGATCCATCGTTACACCCCCAATACATACCCTGAGAGTCTGATCTATCGTTACACCCCCAAAACATACCCTGAGAGTCTGATCTATCGTTACACCCCAATACATACCCTGAGAGTCTGATCTATCATTACACCCTCAATACATACCCTGAGAGTCTGATCTATCATTACATCCCCAATACATACCCTGAGAGTCTGATCTATCGTTACACCCCAATACATACCCTGAGAGTCTGATCTATCATTACATCCCCAATACATACCCTGAGAGTCTGATCTATCGTTACATCCCCAATACATACCCTGAGAGTCTGATCTATCATTACACCCTCAATACATACCCTGAGAGTCTGATCTATCATTACATCCCCAATACATACCCTGAGTCTGATCTATCATTACATCCCCAATACATACCCTGAGAGTCTGATCTATCATTACATCCCCAATACATACCCGAGAGTCTGATCTATCGCTACACCCCCAGTACATACCCTGAGAGTCTGATCTATTGTTACACCCCCAATACATACCCTGAGAGTCTGATCTATTGTTACACCAACAGTACATACCCTGAGAGTCTGATCTATCGCTACACCCCCAATACATACCCTGAGAGTCTGATCTATTGTTACACCCCCAGTACATACCCTGAGAGTCTGATCTATCGCTACACCCCCAGTACATACCCTGAGAGTCTGATCTATTGTTACACCCCCAATACATACCCTGAGAGTCTGATCTATCGCTACACCCTCAATACATACCCTGAGAGTCTGATCTATCATTACATCCCCAATACATACCCGGAGAGTCTGATCTATCATTACATCCCCAATACATACCCTGAGAGTCTGATCTATCATTACATCCCCAATACATACCCGAGAGTCTGATCTATCGTTACACCCTCAATACATACCCTGAGTCTGATCTATCATTACATCCCCAATACATACCCGAGAGTCTGATCTATTATTACATCCCCAATACATACCCGGAGAGTCTGATCTAATCGTTACACCCCCAATACATACCCTGAGAGTCTGATCTATTGTTACACCCCCAATACATACCCTGAGAGTCTGATCTAAACATTACATACCCTGAGAGTCTGATCTAATCGTTACATACCCAATACATACCCTGATCTATCATTACACCCCCAATACATACTCTGAGAGTCTGATCTATCGTTACACCACCAAAACATACCCTGAGAGTCTGATCTATCATTACACCCCCAATACATACCCCGAGAGTCTGATCTATCGTTACACCCTCAAAACATACCCTGAGTCTGATCTATCATTACATCCCCAATACATACCCGAGAGTCTGATCTATTATTACATCCCCAATACATACCCGGAGAGTCTGATCTAATCGTTACACCCCCAATACATACCCTGAGAGTCTGATCCATCGTTACACCCCTAATACATACCCTGAGAGTCTGATCTATCGTTACACCCCCAAAACATACCCTGAGAGTCTGATCTATCGTTACACCCCAATACATACCCTGAGAGTCTGATCTATCATTACACCCTCAATACATACCCTGAGAGTCTGATCTATCATTACATCCCCAATACATACCCTGAGAGTCTGATCTATCGTTACACCCCAATACATACCCTGAGTCTGATCTATCATTACATCCCCAATACATACCCGAGAGTCTGATCTATCGTTACACCCTCAATACATACCCTGAGAGTCTGATCTATTGTTACACCCCCAATACATACCCTGAGAGTCTGATCTATTGTTACACCCCCAGTACATACCCTGAGAGTCTGATCTATCGCTACACCCCCAATACATACCCTGAGAGTCTGATCTATTGTTACACCCCCAGTACATACCCTGAGAGTCTGATCTATCGCTACACCCCCAGTACATATCCTGAGAGTCTGATCTATTGTTACACCCCCAATACATACCCTGAGAGTCTGATCTATTGTTACACCCCCAGTACATACCCTGAGAGTCTGATCTATCGCTACACCCCCAATACATACCCTGAGAGTCTGATCTATTGTTACACCCCCAGTACATACCCTGAGAGTCTGATCTATCGCTACACCCCCAATACATACCCTGAGAGTCTGATCTATTGTTACACCCCCAGTACATACCCTGAGAGTCTGATCTATCGCTACACCCCCAATACATACCCTGAGAGTCTGATCTATTGTTACACCCCCAGTACATACTCTGAGAGTCTGATCTATCGTTACACCCCAATACATACCCTGAGAGTCTGATCTATCATTACACCCCAATACATACCCTGAGAGTCTGATCTATCATTACATCCCCAATACATACCCTGAGAGTCTGATCTATCGTTACACCCCCAATACATACCCTGAGAGTCTGATCCATCGTTACACCCCCAATACATACCCTGAGAGTCTGATCTATCGTTACACCCCCAAAACATACCCTGAGAGTCTGATCTATCGTTACACCCCAATACATACCCTGAGAGTCTGATCTATCATTACACCCTCAATACATACCCTGAGAGTCTGATCTATCATTACAAACCCAAAACATACCCTGAGAGTCTGATCTATCATTACACCTCAATACATACCCTGAGAGTCTGATCTATCATTACATCCCCAATACATACCCTGAGAGTCTGATCTATCGTTACATCCCCAATACATACCCTGAGAGTCTGATCTATCATTACACCCTCAATACATACCCTGAGAGTCTGATCTATCATTACATCCCCAATACATACCCGAGAGTCTGATCTATCGTTACACCCTCAATACATACCCTGAGAGTCTGATCTATCATTACATCCCCAATACATACCCTGAGTCTGATCTATCATTACATTTCCAATACATACCCGAGAGTCTGATCTATCGTTACACCCTCAATACATACCCTGAGTCTGATCTATCATTACATCCCCAATACATACCCGAGAGTCTGATCTATTATTACATCCCCAATACATACCCGAGAGTCTGATCTATTATTACATCCCCAATACATACCCTGAGAGTCTGATCCATCGTTACACCCCCAATACATACCCTGAGAGTCTGATCTATCGTTACACCCCCAAAACATACCCTGAGAGTCTGATCTATCGTTACACCCCAATACATACCCTGAGAGTCTGATCTATCATTACACCCTCAATACATACCCTGAGAGTCTGATCTATCATTACATCCCCAATACATACCCTGAGATTCTGATCTATCGTTACACCCCAATACATACCCTGAGAGTCTGATCTATCATTACATCCCCAATACATACCCTGAGAGTCTGATCTATCGTTACACCCCCAATACATACCCTGAGAGTCTGATCTATCATTACACCCTCAATACATACCCTGAGAGTCTGATCTATCATTACATCCCCAATACATACCCTGAGTCTGATCTATCATTACATCCCCAATACATACCCTGAGAGTCTGATCTATCATTACATCCCCAATACATACCCGAGAGTCTGATCTATCGCTACACCCCCAGTACATACCCTGAGAGTCTGATCTATTGTTACACCCCCAATACATACCCTGAGAGTCTGATCTATTGTTACACCCCCAAAACATACCCTGAGAGTCTGATCTATCGCTACACCCTCAATACATACCCTGAGAGTCTGATCTATCATTACACCCCAATACATACCCTGAGAGTCTGATCTATCATTACACCCCCAATACATACCCTGAGAGTCTGATCTATTGTTACATCCCCAATACATACCCTGAGAGTCTGATCTATCGTTACACCCCCAATACATACCCTGAGAGTCTGATCTATCATTACACCCCCAATACATACCCTGAGAGTCTGATCTATCGTTACACCCCCAAAACATACCCTGAGAGTCTGATCTATCGTTACACCCCAATACATACCCTGAGAGTCTGATCTATCATTACACCCTCAATACATACCCTGAGAGTCTGATCTATCATTACACCCCCAAAACATACCCTGAGAGTCTGATCTATAATTACACCTCAATACATACCCTGAGAGTCTGATCTATCATTACATCCCCAATACATACCCTGAGAGTCTGATCTATCGTTACACCCCCAATACATACCCTGAGAGTCTGATCTATCATTACACCCTCAATACATACCCTGAGAGTCTGATCTATCATTACATCCCCAATACATACCCTGAGTCTGATCTATCATTACTTCCCCAATACATACCTGAGAGTCTGATCTATCGTTACACCCTCAATACATACCCTGAGAGTCTGATCTATCATTACATCCCCAATACATACCCTGAGTCTGATCTATCATTACATCCCCAATACATACCCTGAGAGTCTGATCTATCATTACATCCCAAATACATACCCAAGAGTCTGATCTATCGTTACACCCCCAATACATACCCGAGAGTCTGATCTATCGTTACACCCTCAATACATACCCTGAGAGTCTGATCTATTGTTACACCCCCAATACATACCCTGAGAGTCTGATCTATTGTTACACCCCCAGTACATACCCTGAGAGTCTGATCTATCGTTACACCCCCAATACATACCCTGAGAGTCTGATCTATTGTTACACCCCCAGTACATACCCTGAGAGTCTGATCTATCGCTACACCCCCAGTACATACCCTGAGAGTCTGATCTATCATTACATCCCCAATACATACCCTGAGTCTGATCTATCATTACATCCCCAATACATACCTGAGAGTCTGATCTATCGTTACACCCTCAATACATACCCTGAGAGTCTGATCTATCATTACATCCCCAATACATACCCTGAGAGTCTGATCTATCATTACATCCCAAATACATACCCAAGAGTCTGATCTATCGTTACACCCCCAATACATACCCGAGAGTCTGATCTATCGTTACACCCTCAATACATACCCTGAGAGTCTGATCTATTGTTACACCCCCAATACATACCCTGAGAGTCTGATCTATTGTTACACCCCAAGTACATACCCTGAGAGTCTGATCTATCGTTACACCCCCAATACATACCCTGAGAGTCTGATCTATTGTTACACCCCCAGTACATACCCTGAGAGTCTGATCTATCGCTACACCCCCAATACATACCCTGAGAGTCTGATCTATCATTACATCCCCAATACATACCCTGAGTCTGATCTATCATTACATCCCCAATACATACCTGAGAGTCTGATCTATCGTTACACCCTCAATACATACCCTGAGAGTCTGATCTATCATTACATCCCCAATACATACCCTGAGTCTGATCTATCATTACATCCCCAATACATACCCTGAGAGTCTGATCTATCATTACATCCCCAATACATACCCGAGAGTCTGATCTATCGTTACACCCTCAATACATACCCTGAGTCTGATCTATCATTACATCCCCAATACATACCCGAGAGTCTGATCTATTATTACATCCCCAATACATACCCGGAGAGTCTGATCTAATCGTTTCACCCTCAATACATACCCGAGAGTCTGATCTATTATTACATCCCCAATACATACCCGAGAGTCTGATCTATTATTACATCCCCAATACAAACCCTGAGAGTCTGATCCATCGTTACACCCCCAATACATACCCTGAGAGTCTGATCTATCGTTACACCCCCAAAACATACCCTGAGAGTCTGATCTATCGTTACACCCCAATACATACCCTGAGAGTCTGATCTATCGTTACACCCTCAATACATACCCTGAGAGTCTGATCTATCATTACATCCCCAATACATACCCTGAGAGTCTGATCTATTGTTACACCCCAATACATACCCTGAGAGTCTGATCTATCGTTACATCCCCAATACATACCCTGAGAGTCTGATCTATCGTTACACCCCCAATACATACCCTGAGAGTCTGATCTATCATTACACCCTCAATACATACCCTGAGAGTCTGATCTATCATTACATCCCCAATACATACCCTGAGTCTGATCTATCATTACATCCCCAATACATACCCTGAGAGTCTGATCTATCATTACATCCCCAATACATACCCGAGAGTCTGATCTATCGCTACACCCCCAGTACATACCCTGAGTGTCTGATCTATTGTTACACCCCCAATACATACCCTGAGAGTCTGATCTATTGTTACACCCCCAGTACATACACTGAGAGTCTGATCTATCGCTACACCCCCAATACACACCCTGAGAGTCTGATCTATTGTTACACCCCCAGTACATACCCTGAGAGTCTGATCTATCGCTACACCCCCAGTACATACCCTGAGAGTCTGATCTATTGTTACACCCCCAATACATACCCTGAGAGTCTGATCTATCGCTACACCCTCAATACATACCCTGAGAGTCTGATCTATCATTACACCCCAATACATACCCTGAGAGTCTGATCTATCATTACACCCCCAATACATACCCTGAGAGTCTGATCTATTGTTACATCCCCAATACATACCCTGAGAGTCTGATCTATCGTTACACCCCCAATACATACCCTGAGAGTCTGATCTATCGTTACACCCCCAATACATACCCTGAGAGTCTGATCTATCGTTACACCCCCAAAACATACCCTGAGAGTCTGATCTATCGTTACACCCCAATACATACCCTGAGAGTCTGATCTATCATTACACCCTCAATACATACCCTGAGAGTCTGATCTATCATTACACCCCCAAAACATACCCTGAGAGTCTGATCTATCATTACACCTCAATACATACCCTGAGAGTCTGATCTATCATTACATCCCCAATACATACCCTGAGAGTCTGATCTATCGTTACACCCCCAATACATACCCTGAGAGTCTGATCTATCGTTACACCCTCAATACATACCCTGAGAGTCTGATCTATTGTTACACCCCCAATACATACCCTGAGAGTCTGATCTATTGTTACACCCCAATACATACCCTGAGAGTCTGATCTATCATTACACCCTCAATACATACCCTGAGAGTCTGATCTATCATTACACCCCCAAAACATACCCTGAGAGTCTGATCTATCATTACACCTCAATACATACCCTGAGAGTCTGATCTATCATTACATCCCCAATACATACCCTGAGAGTCTGATCTATCGTTACACCCCCAATACATACCCTGAGAGTCTGATCTATCGTTACACCCTCAATACATACCCTGAGAGTCTGATCTATTGTTACACCCCCAATACATACCCTGAGAGTCTGATCTATTGTTACACCCCCAAAACATACCCTGAGAGTCTGATCTATCATTACACCTCAATACATACCCTGAGAGTCTGATCTATCATTACATCCCCAATACATACCCTGAGAGTCTGATCTATCGTTACACCCCCAATACATACCCTGAGAGTCTGATCTATCATTACACCCTCAATACATACCCTGAGAGTCTGATCTATCATTACACCCCCAATACATACCCGAGAGTCTGATCTATCGTTACACCCTCAATACATACCCTGAGAGTCTGATCTATTGTTACACCCCCAATACATACCCTGAGAGTCTGATCTATTGTTACACCCCAAGTACATACCCTGAGAGTCTGATCTATCGTTACACCCCCAATACATACCCTGAGAGTCTGATCTATTGTTACACCCCCAGTACATACCCTGAGAGTCTGATCTATCGCTACACCCCCAGTACATACCCTGAGAGTCTGATCTATCATTACATCCCCAATACATACCCTGAGTCTGATCTATCATTACATCCCCAATACATACCTGAGAGTCTGATCTATCGTTACACCCTCAATACATACCCTGAGAGTCTGATCTATCATTACATCCCCAATACATACCCTGAGTCTGATCTATCATTACATCCCCAATACATACCCTGAGAGTCTGATCTATCATTACATCCCC
Source organism: Gibbula magus (assembly GCA_936450465.1). Classification (NCBI taxonomy): domain Eukaryota; kingdom Metazoa; phylum Mollusca; class Gastropoda; order Trochida; family Trochidae; genus Gibbula; species Gibbula magus. Next base: position 54,391,660 of record OW388305.1, read on the forward strand.
AATACATACCCGAGAGTCTGATCTATCGTTACACCCTCAATACATACCCTGAGTCTGATCTATCATTACATCCCCAATACATACCCGAGAGTCTGATCTATTATTACATCCCCAATACATACCCGGAGAGTCTGATCTAATCGTTACACCCTCAATACATACCCGAGAGTCTGATCTATTATTACATCCCCAATACATACCCGAGAGTCTGATCTATTATTACATCCCCAATACAAACCCTGAGAGTCTGATCCATCGTTACACCCCCAATACATACCCTGAGAGTCTGATCTATCGTTACACCCCCAAAACATACCCTGAGAGTCTGATCTATCGTTACACCCCAATACATACCCTGAGAGTCTGATCTATCGTTACACCCTCAATACATACCCTGAGAGTCTGATCTATCATTACATCCCCAATACATACCCTGAGAGTCTGATCTATTGTTACACCCCAATACATACCCTGAGAGTCTGATCTATCGTTACATCCCCAATACATACCCTGAGAGTCTGATCTATTGTTACACCCCCAAAACATACCCTGAGAGTCTGATCTATCGCTACACCCTCAATACATACCCTGAGAGTCTGATCTATCATTACACCCCAATACATACCCTGAGAGTCTGATCTATCATTACACCCCCAATACATACCCTGAGAGTCTGATCTATTGTTACATCCCCAATACATACCCTGAGAGTCTGATCTATCGTTACACCCCCAATACATACCCTGAGAGTCTGATCCATCATTACACCCCCAATACATACCCTGAGAGTCTGATCTATCGTTACACCCCCAAAACATACCCTGAGAGTCTGATCTATCGTTACACCCCAATACATACCCTGAGAGTCTGATCTATCATTACACCCTCAATACATACCCTGAGAGTCTGATCTATCATTACACCCCCAAAACATACCCTGAGAGTCTGATCTATAATTACACCTCAATACATACCCTGAGAGTCTGATCTATCATTACATCCCCAATACATACCCTGAGAGTCTGATCTATCGTTACACCCCCAATACATACCCTGAGAGTCTGATCTATCATTACACCCTCAATACATACCCTGAGAGTCTGATCTATCATTACATCCCCAATACATACCCTGAGTCTGATCTATCATTACTTCCCCAATACATACCTGAGAGTCTGATCTATCGTTACACCCTCAATACATACCCTGAGAGTCTGATCTATCATTACATCCCCAATACATACCCTGAGTCTGATCTATCATTACATCCCCAATACATACCCTGAGAGTCTGATCTATCATTACATCCCAAATACATACCCAAGAGTCTGATCTATCGTTACACCCCCAATACATACCCGAGAGTCTGATCTATCGTTACACCCTCAATACATACCCTGAGAGTCTGATCTATTGTTACACCCCCAATACATACCCTGAGAGTCTGATCTATTGTTACACCCCCAATACATACCCTGAGAGTCTGATCTATCGTTACACCCCCAATACATACCCTGAGAGTCTGATCTATTGTTACACCCCCAGTACATACCCTGAGAGTCTGATCTATCGCTACACCCCCAGTACATACCCTGAGAGTCTGATCTATCATTACATCCCCAATACATACCCTGAGTCTGATCTATCATTACATCCCCAATACATACCTGAGAGTCTGATCTATCGTTACACCCTCAATACATACCCTGAGAGTCTGATCTATCATTACATCCCCAATACATACCCTGAGAGTCTGATCTATCATTACATCCCAAATACATACCCAAGAGTCTGATCTATCGTTACACCCCCAATACATACCCGAGAGTCTGATCTATCGTTACACCCTCAATACATACCCTGAGAGTCTGATCTATTGTTACACCCCCAATACATACCCTGAGAGTCTGATCTATTGTTACACCCCAAGTACATACCCTGAGAGTCTGATCTATCGTTACACCCCCAATACATACCCTGAGAGTCTGATCTATTGTTACACCCCCAGTACATACCCTGAGAGTCTGATCTATCGCTACACCCCCAGTACATACCCTGAGAGTCTGATCTATCATTACATCCCCAATACATACCCTGAGTCTGATCTATCATTACATCCCCAATACATACCTGAGAGTCTGATCTATCGTTACACCCTCAATACATACCCTGAGAGTCTGATCTATCATTACATCCCCAATACATACCCTGAGTCTGATCTATCATTACATCCCCAATACATACCCTGAGAGTCTGATCTATCATTACATCCCCAATACATACCCGAGAGTCTGATCTATCGTTACACCCTCAATACATACCCTGAGTCTGATCTATCATTACATCCCCAATACATACCCGAGAGTCTGATCTATTATTACATCCCCAATACATACCCGGAGAGTCTGATCTAATCGTTTCACCCTCAATACATACCCGAGAGTCTGATCTATTATTACATCCCCAATACATACCCGAGAGTCTGATCTATTATTACATCCCCAATACAAACCCTGAGAGTCTGATCCATCGTTACACCCCCAATACATACCCTGAGAGTCTGATCTATCGTTACACCCCCAAAACATACCCTGAGAGTCTGATCTATCGTTACACCCCAATACATACCCTGAGAGTCTGATCTATCGTTACACCCTCAATACATACCCTGAGAGTCTGATCTATCATTACATCCCCAATACATACCCTGAGAGTCTGATCTATTGTTACACCCCAATACATACCCTGAGAGTCTGATCTATCGTTACATCCCCAATACATACCCTGAGAGTCTGATCTATCGTTACACCCCCAATACATACCCTGAGAGTCTGATCTATCATTACACCCTCAATACATACCCTGAGAGTCTGATCTATCATTACATCCCCAATACATACCCTGAGTCTGATCTATCATTACATCCCCAATACATACCCTGAGAGTCTGATCTATCATTACATCCCCAATACATACCCGAGAGTCTGATCTATCGCTACACCCCCAGTACATACCCTGAGAGTCTGATCTATTGTTACACCCCCAATACATACCCTGAGAGTCTGATCTATTGTTACACCCCCAGTACATACCCTGAGAGTCTGATCTATCGCTACACCCCCAATACATACCCTGAGAGTCTGATCTATTGTTACACCCCCAGTACATACCCTGAGAGTCTGATCTATCGCTACACCCCCAGTACATACCCTGAGAGTCTGATCTATTGTTACACCCCCAATACATACCCTGAGAGTCTGATCTATCGCTACACCCTCAATACATACCCTGAGAGTCTGATCTATCATTACACCCCAATACATACCCTGAGAGTCTGATCTATCATTACACCCCCAATACATACCCTGAGAGTCTGATCTATTGTTACATCCCCAATACATACCCTGAGAGTCTGATCTATCGTTACACCCCCAATACATACCCTGAGAGTCTGATCTATCGTTACACCCCCAATACATACCCTGAGAGTCTGATCTATCGTTACACCCCCAAAACATACCCTGAGAGTCTGATCTATCGTTACACCCCAATACATACCCTGAGAGTCTGATCTATCATTACACCCTCAATACATACCCTGAGAGTCTGATCTATCATTACACCCCCAAAACATACCCTGAGAGTCTGATCTATCATTACACCTCAATACATACCCTGAGAGTCTGATCTATCATTACATCCCCAATACATACCCTGAGAGTCTGATCTATCGTTACACCCCCAATACATACCCTGAGAGTCTGATCTATCGTTACACCCTCAATACATACCCTGAGAGTCTGATCTATTGTTACACCCCCAATACATACCCTGAGAGTCTGATCTATTGTTACACCCCAATACATACCCTGAGAGTCTGATCTATCATTACACCCTCAATACATACCCTGAGAGTCTGATCTATCATTACACCCCCAAAACATACCCTGAGAGTCTGATCTATCATTACACCTCAATACATACCCTGAGAGTCTGATCTATCATTACATCCCCAATACATACCCTGAGAGTCTGATCTATCGTTACACCCCCAATACATACCCTGAGAGTCTGATCTATCGTTACACCCTCAATACATACCCTGAGAGTCTGATCTATTGTTACACCCCCAATACATACCCTGAGAGTCTGATCTATTGTTACACCCCCAAAACATACCCTGAGAGTCTGATCTATCATTACACCTCAATACATACCCTGAGAGTCTGATCTATCATTACATCCCCAATACATACCCTGAGAGTCTGATCTATCGTTACACCCCCAATACATACCCTGAGAGTCTGATCTATCATTACACCCTCAATACATACCCTGAGAGTCTGATCTATCATTACACCCCCAATACATACCCGAGAGTCTGATCTATCGTTACACCCTCAATACATACCCTGAGAGTCTGATCTATTGTTACACCCCCAATACATACCCTGAGAGTCTGATCTATTGTTACACCCCAAGTACATACCCTGAGAGTCTGATCTATCGTTACACCCCCAATACATACCCTGAGAGTCTGATCTATTGTTACACCCCCAGTACATACCCTGAGAGTCTGATCTATCGCTACACCCCCAGTACATACCCTGAGAGTCTGATCTATCATTACATCCCCAATACATACCCTGAGTCTGATCTATCATTACATCCCCAATACATACCTGAGAGTCTGATCTATCGTTACACCCTCAATACATACCCTGAGAGTCTGATCTATCATTACATCCCCAATACATACCCTGAGTCTGATCTATCATTACATCCCCAATACATACCCTGAGAGTCTGATCTATCATTACATCCCCAATACATACCCGAGAGTCTGATCTATCGTTACACCCTCAATACATACCCTGAGTCTGATCTATCATTACATCCCCAATACATACCCGAGAGTCTGATCTATTATTACATCCCCAATACATACCCGGAGAGTCTGATCTAATCGTTACACCCTCAATACATACCCGAGAGTCTGATCTATTATTACATCCCCAATACATACCCGAGAGTCTGATCTATTATTACATCCCCAATACAAACCCTGAGAGTCTGATCCATCGTTACACCCCCAATACATACCCTGAGAGTCTGATCTATCGTTACACCCCCAAAACATACCCTGAGAGTCTGATCTATCGTTACACCCCAATACATACCCTGAGAGTCTGATCTATCGTTACACCCTCAATACATACCCTGAGAGTCTGATCTATCATTACATCCCCAATACATACCCTGAGAGTCTGATCTATTGTTACACCCCAATACATACCCTGAGAGTCTGATCTATCGTTACATCCCCAATACATACCCTGAGAGTCTGATCTATCGTTACACCCCCAATACATACCCTGAGAGTCTGATCTATCATTACACCCTCAATACATACCCTGAGAGTCTGATCTATCATTACATCCCCAATACATACCCTGAGTCTGATCTATCATTACATCCCCAATACATACCCTGAGAGTCTGATCTATCATTACATCCCCAATACATACCCGAGAGTCTGATCTATCGCTACACCCCCAGTACATACCCTGAGAGTCTGATCTATTGTTACACCCCCAATACATACCCTGAGAGTCTGATCTATTGTTACACCCCCAGTACATACCCTGAGAGTCTGATCTATCGCTACACCCCCAATACATACCCTGAGAGTCTGATCTATTGTTATACCCCCAGTACATACCCTGAGAGTCTGATCTATCGCTACACCCCCAGTACATACCCTGAGAGTCTGATCTATTGTTACACCCCCAATACATACCCTGAGAGTCTGATCTATCGCTACACCCTCAATACATACCCTGAGAGTCTGATCTATCATTACACCCCAATACATACCCTGAGAGTCTGATCTATCATTACACCCCCAATACATACCCTGAGAGTCTGATCTATTGTTACATCCCCAATACATACCCTGAGAGTCTGATCTATCGTTACACCCCCAATACATACCCTGAGAGTCTGATCCATCGTTACACCCCCAATACATACCCTGAGAGTCTGATCTATCGTTACACCCCCAAAACATACCCTGAGAGTCTGATCTATCGTTACACCCCAATACATACCCTGAGAGTCTGATCTATCATTACACCCTCAATACATACCCTGAGAGTCTGATCTATCATTACACCCCCAAAACATACCCTGAGAGTCTGATCTATCATTACACCTCAATACATACCCTGAGAGTCTGATCTATCATTACATCCCCAATACATACCCTGAGAGTCTGATCTATCGTTACACCCCCAATACATACCCTGAGAGTCTGATCTATCATTACACCCTCAATACATACCCTGAGAGTCTGATCTATCATTACATCCCCAATACATACCCTGAGTCTGATCTATCATTACATCCCCAATACATACCCTGAGAGTCTGATCTATCATTACATCCCCAATACATACCCGAGAGTCTGATCTATCGTTACACCCTCAATACATACCCTGAGTCTGATCTATCATTACATCCCCAATACATACCCGAGAGTCTGATCTATTATTACATCCCCAATACATACCCGGAGAGTCTGATCTAATCGTTACACCCCCAATACATACCCTGAGAGTCTGATCTAATCGTTACATACCCTGAGAGTCTGATCTAATCGTTACATACCCAATACATACCCTGATCTATCGTTACACCCCCAATACATACTCTGAGAGTCTGATCTATCGTTACACCCCCAAAACATACCCTGAGAGTCTGATCTATCATTACACCCCCAATACATACCCCGAGAGTCTGATCTATCGTTACACCCTCAAAACATACCCTGAGTCTGATCTATCATTACATCCCCAATACATACCCGAGAGTCTGATCTATTATTACATCCCCAATACATACCCGGAGAGTCTGATCTAATCGTTACACCCCCAATACATACCCTGAGAGTCTGATCCATCGTTACACCCCCAATACATACCCTGAGAGTCTGATCTATCGTTACACCCCCAAAACATACCCTGAGAGTCTGATCTATTGTTACACCCTAATACATACCCTGAGAGTCTGATCTATCATTACACCCTCAATACATACCCTGAGAGTCTGATCTATCATTACACCCCCAAAACATACCCTGAGAGTCTGATCTATTGTTACACCCCCAATACATACCCTGAGAGTCTGATCTATTGTTACACCCCCAGTACATACCCTGAGAGTCTGATCTATCGCTACACCCCCAATACATACCCTGAGAGTCTGATCTATTGTTACACCCCCAGTACATACCCTGAGAGTCTGATCTATCGCTACACCCCCAGTACATACCCTGAGAGTCTGATCTATTGTTACACCCTCAATACATACCCTGAGAGTCTGATCTATCATTACACCCCCAAAACATACCCTGAGAGTCTGATCTATCATTACACCTCAATACATACCCTGAGAGTCTGATCTATCATTACATCCCCAATACATACCCTGAGAGTCTGATCTATCGTTACACCCCCAATACATACCCTGAGAGTCTGATCTATCATTACACCCTCAATACATACCCTGAGAGTCTGATCTATCATTACATCCCCAATACATACCCTGAGTCTGATCTATCATTACTTCCCCAATACATACCTGAGAGTCTGATCTATCGTTACACCCTCAATACATACCCTGAGAGTCTGATCTATCATTACATCCCCAATACATACCCTGAGTCTGATCTATCATTACATCCCCAATACATACCCTGAGAGTCTGATCTATCATTACATCCCAAATCTGACCCAAGAGTCTGATCTATCGTTACACCCTCAATACATACCCTGAGTCTGATCTATCATTACATCCCCAATACATACCCGAGAGTCTGATCTATTATTACATTCCCAATACATACCCGGAGAGTCTGATCTAATCGTTACACCCCCAATACATACCCTGAGAGTCTGATCTATTGTTACACCCCCAATACATACCCTGAGAGTCTGATCTAATCGTTACATACCCTGAGAGTCTGATCTTATCGTTACATACCCTGAGAGTCTGATCTAATCGTTACATACCCTGATCTATCGTTACACCCCCAATACATACCCTGAGAGTCTGATCTATCATTACACCCCCAATACACACCCTGAGAGTCTGATCTATCGTTACATCCTCTATACATACCCGGAGAGTCTGATCTATCGTTACAACCCCAATACACACCCTGAGAGTCTGATCTATCGTTACATCCCCAATACATACTCTGAGTCTGATCTATCGTTACACCCCCAGTACATACCCGAGAGTCTGATCTATCGTTACATCCTCTATACATACCCGGAGAGTCTCTTCGTTACTCTCCTCCTCCTTCTCTCCCTCCTTCAGCTTCTTCTTCCTCTTGCTCTTGTCTCGGTCTTTACTTCGCTGTACCTTCTCTGCACGGTGGAACAAACCCTTCTGGAGCAGTCTGCAGGTACAACATTCATCAAGGGTTAAACAGTTATGGTTGTTTTTTATTTGTGGAATTAGGAAAAAGATTTCATAATGTGTATGTTCACTGACCTCTAAACGGTTTGATCAATTGGTGTCATGGAATAGGAAAGCAATATTTAAAATGACAGAAACTTTTATTGGGTTTGGTTCAATTCCTGCAAAAAAGTTCCCTCCAAAAAAGTACAATAATTGTCCTATGTGTGATTTCAAATAAAACATTGTTACATTTGCTCACTTTCTAAAAGGAATGTACTATCTAAGTGAAAAGTCCTGTTACAGGATATTTCTGGATTTGGGAATTTGGTAGAAGGGGAATCTTAAACCAGTATTTTCAATACCTAATTTGTGAATTATATTCTCCATAAATCATACAAATTGGAAACACACAACAACTTCTTACATGATAACAGGTGGATTTTCTCTGAACATACCATATTCTCTATATTCTCTATAAGACCAGGGGGCAAGGTAAACAAACATCTTGAAAACATTGGGATAGGCTTTTAGACATGAGAGACCCCCAACTCAGATGAAAATTCATACCGGAGACAGTCAGTCAAAATAGGTTTTATGTAGGTTTTTTACACTTAACTTAAAATAATATTATAGATTTATGTAATGTATGACCATGGAACACTTGACATAATTGGCGGTGGGCTATAACTGAGAATAACCCCAACCAGGACAACGGTCTTTTACACGAGATAATATGGTAAATACATTCGGGAACATAACACAGGTGCATATGAAGAATTGCCTCTGTTTGAGTATTGAGTAATTTAAGATACTCTTCAGGTGTAAGAAGTCCCAGTTTATGTTTTCCAGTAAGACAATCCACTTTATGGTAAAAAGTAATGGGAGGTTACTCTGGTTATTCAATATATTTGCCTTTCACTACAGAGGAGGACAGGTGCAAAATGCACATAATAAATTTCAAATGTTTGTTGCATTGTGGATAGGGCTGTGTACTGCCTAAAATTTTTTAATTGCTATATGTACCACAATATATTGCAAGATCCTCTGACAATGAGATATTTCTCTAGAAAACATTTTCACTATTGCCAATGATATCGCAACATGCTAAATGAACTCTACATTCAACTTTTCTACTTCTTTTTGCAGTTTAAACATGACAAATTTGATAAAATGACTTTCAGATCTTTACAAAGATCATTTGTAGTACTGTCCAACACACATTCTAGCACTTCAAATAATTTTCTTACTACAAGTTAAGCCAGTAAATGTGGCTTTTACAAGATAAATGAATAAATTTGGCTCAATATTTGTTGGTGCAATATAGTGTGATATGAAAATCGTACTGCAATACATGATCATAAACATGTATTGCACAACTCCGTATTGCAATATATTGGTATTGCAATAATATTGCACAGCCTTAATTGTGGAACATAAAGGTTGTATTTTCAGACATTTGTTTAGCACCAGCTACTGTCCACGTGTGTTGATAAAAATTACAGCTGGATGAGATATATATCAAATGTCAGGTAAGGGTGTGCAACCTTTGACCACAAACCAGCTCCCCAGTTCTCAGTGGTCAGTTTCAGGTAAACAAGGAAGTGTGAAGAGGTGGAGTGGACACTGACCACTGGGATGACCGACCACCTGCTAGTATTGTGGTCAGTTGACAAGAATTTGTCCGTAATTGATGCTGATGTCTTTACATGGTGTGATCTCCACCATGTAAAGTGATCTCCAACCAGCAATCATAAATTCTGTTAGCTTGCCAAATTTTGTACTGTAGATTAAAAGTTGTATACTTTAAATAAAAATTGTGACTGTTAATATAACTTTTATTACCGAAAGGGTTGAAAATAACCAAGTTAATATTATTGATATGAGCACATGGGCACAACACTGAGTGCGACTTGCCGTATGGGTGACCCAATCAATAGATTGAATATTAGAGTTTGAAGAGTTGGTTCTCTGCCAAACTGTTTCAAAACTTGTGTAGCCTTGGCGAGTGACTTTATTCAAAGTGTGCCTCTGTTCACCCAGCAGTAGAATTGGGCCACAACCTAAACCTTGAAGTGCCTCAGGTGAATACGTCCAGTGATTTGAGAAAGGAAAAGGAACCATGTTGGTGCTGACACCATAATAATCTGTGTAAATTGTGAGCCTGTTGACTTTGGTGTAGAGTTTAGTAAAAAGTATCTTCACTATATCTAATATTTTGAGGATTATTAATGTAGACAATCTACAACACCTCACCTATTGCAGTAGGCAACACATGAACCTCTGTTTGTGAACAATGGTTCCTTCTTCATCTTGGAGGCCGACCATTTTGATTCTAGTAGGGCGTCTACAGCTTTGTTGGCTTAAAAAGAAGGTCATTCTTAAAAATGAACAATCACAATTATTGTTAGTAATTATAAGTAAACATACCTCTAGATTGAGTTGCCTACATCTCCAAGTCTGGAGAGGTTATACAGAGTAAAAAAATAAAATTTTATGTGGTGTGTGTGTTGTTCTTTCCCTGAGTTATCTCCCCTGGCTGAATTATCTTCCCCTGTCAACCGGATGTTTACCTCATTCTATTCGAAGTATAATTTGGATGACGGGGAGGAGGGTGGGAGTACATCCTCAATCTAGAGGTATGTTTACTTATAATTACTAACAATAATTGTGATTGTTCATAATTATTGCGTAAACTATCCCTCTAGATTGAGTTGCCAGAATAACACATAAGGCTGGAGGGAGTCCAAATTCGTAGACCACTCCAAACCTAGTCCCAATCCTAAGGACTTGATAAGACAAACTCATATCCATGGAGGAATAAAGGGAGATAACTCTTCCAAAAGATCGTACTTTTGTTCCAAATGCCGTAAAAATATCCTATTTTGGTAGTAGATCGTATTTCCAGCATTGAATATCTTCCTATTTAATGCTTAAAAGATCGTATTTTTCCCTTCTTAGGGGTTAAAATAAGGTCTATTTTGGTATAAAATACTCTATTTTACGTAAAATTCCGAGGTAATCGGACATAATTTACCGTTATTCCTTGACTCAGATAAGGAATTCAGGCTTAGAGTGACTTTTGATAATATTGCGGGAATTTCCTCAAATTTACCGTTATATTCACGAAAATAGCCGATAATACTCAGGAATTTACCGTTATTCCTACCCTTGGATCGGTAAAATCATAAACCAGACACGTCTCACTTAGGGGGAAATACGATTCGTTGCCGTATCTCACCAACCTTAGCTCACTTAGAGACTGATAATACTTCCCCTAACGGGATATTTGGTACAATAATAATTAGGTCTTTGAATATGCCCACCTTCTAATGGAATAGAAGTCACCACTTTCCGAGGACAGCTAGAGGCTGGACACTATCCCCGGGTCACTCCCCCCCCCTTTTTTCCCTGGGGAGGGGGTCAAGCAGAGAGGTGCTGAGCCGCCACCAAGGGCCCCAGGGACGATAGGCCCCCAATCATTGGGGCTACGTCTCTTAGGTAAGCTCTGGTGAAAGCTGAGGAGGACTTCCACTGGCACGAAGCAACGACCTGGTCAACTGACACTGACTTCCAGGCGGCCAGGGAGGTAGAGAGAGCTCGAATTTCGTGAGGAGAGTAAGTAGATTCTGCTTCAGAGAACTCCGCATTGGAATACGCTAGCACAATAGTCTTTCTCAACCATGAAGCGATAGTGTTCTTGGATATTTCTGACTCCATAGCTTGCTTGCAGGATAGAAATAGTCTTCTTCGCTTTTTCCTGAAAGTTTGTGTTCTCTCTAGATACCAGCGTAAGGCTCTAACTGGGCACAAAAGGCGATTCTTGTCTAGTTTCCCATTGGGTCTTGGGAGCGCTGGGATGGAGTATACCCTGGTACCCAGGGGGCCTGCTGCTGTTGATTGGTTTTTGGCAAGGAACTCTGGGATTGCTCTAAAAGATACAAACTTGTAATGCTCGGAGAAGGCAACAGATGACACGTCTATGGCATGTAACTCAGACACTCTTGCAGCCGACGCAAAGGCTATAAGAAATGCAGTTTTCCAGGATAAAAACTTTAGTGATGTAGAGTTCAGAGGTTCGTAAGGAGGTTGCTGAAGCGATTTGAGAACCAGAACTAAATCCCACTTGGGGAAAATTGACGGAGATCTGATGTCTTGCAACTTGAAAGATCTGATCAACTTGGTTAGGGGAACGTCTGAGCCAACAGAGAGACCCTCTAGATCCGTAACAGAGGCAATAGCAGATCTGTAGCCTTCTATGGTACCTGCCTTGAGGTTACAGTCCTTGCGAAGATGATTTAGAAAATCTGCGATTATGGGGATGGAGAGGGGGACGAGGGATAACTGGTGCTCTCGTCTCCAGAGCTGGAATCTATCCCATTTGTTGTCGTATAGTGCAGAAGTTGATGGTCTGATAGATTTGGTAATAGCTGAGCTAGTGTCCTTGGCGAACCCTTTCTGCTGTAGGGACTGCTCGATATGCGCCAAACGTGAAGGTTGAATGCTTGCAAGTTGACGTTGTGGGGTTGCCAAAGTGGCTGTTGCAGAAGATTGGGCCACAGTGGAAGACGTAGTGGGGGATCTGACGCTAGATCCAGAAGCGACGGGAACCATGGTCTCTTGGGCCAGAAGGGGGCTACCAAGAATAGGGTACATTGATGTCTCCTGATCTTGCTTAGCACGTCCGGGATTAACTTGAACGGAGGGAAGGCATAAGCCAAGAGATTGTCCCACGGATAAGATAGAGCATCCACTGCTAGAGCTTGAGGGTCGGGCACTGGACTGATGTACTTGGGAAGTCGATAGTTGAGAGCTGTTGCGAAAAGATCTATCTGTGGACGTTCCCATCTGTCCTCTATGAGATCTATGACACTCTGATGCACAGTCCATTCCGAGGACACTACTTGATTCGTTCTGGAAAGTGAATCCGCGAGAAAATTCAGCTTGCCCGGAATATGTCTCGCTTGAATAGACATCTGAAGAGAATCGACTAGGTGGTAAAGATCTCTTGTGCTCTGCATTAGGGAAGGAGATCTGGTACCCCCTTGTTTGTTGATATAGGCTACCACTGTCGAGTTGTCTGTGGCAACCACTACGCTGGTGTGAGACAGAAGAAACCTCCAATGGGTAAGAGCCCGTATCACTGCTAGAAGTTCCAGATGGTTGATATGAAACTGTGATTCCAACTGAGTCCAAGTGCCCTTGACTTGCAGGTCGTTGCAGTGAGCACCCCAGCCCAGATTGGAGGCGTCGGTATAAATGGTCTGAGTTGGTGTCGGCAACACGAACGGGCAGCCTGTCATGACATGTGTTCTGAGTGTCCACCATTGTATCTCGTACAGCACTTGTTGAGTGGGGGAGATCAAATGTGAAAGTTCTAGATTCCGATGCTCGTTTATCCAGGACTGAAGGTGTCTCAGATTCAGCCTTCCTCTCTGAGTAAAGTCCTGCATTGACGTAAGAGAGCCCGCTAGAGACATCCACTTCCTGAGCGTGTGGGGTTTCCCGTCTGTTAGTTGAGCAATCAATGACTGTGCTCCTGTCCATCGATCTTCTGTTGGCCAGGTCATTGACATAGAGGAGTCCAGCATGGCGCCTAGAAACCTTATGCGATATGTAGGCGTGAGTTCTGATTTTCCTGGATGAATGACCCAACCCAAATGGCTGAATACGTGAGCCACGAAGTCTAGGTGGAGTCTCAATACCTCTGGTAGCTGATGACGCAGTAGAAAGTCGTCGAGATAGCCGTGAATGAACACTTGTTTCAGATGCAGAAACTGTAGCACGGGAGCCATGATCATAGTGAATAGCCAGGGGGCGACGGAAATACCAAACGGTAGCACTTTGAATTGGAACCGGCGGCCGTTCACACTGAATCTGAGGAACTTCCTGGAGCTCTGATGAATCGGAACATGGAGATAAGCGTCTTTTAAATCCAGGCTTGCAAACAGAGACTGAGGCTGAATCAGCTTGCGAATGGCCCTGAGAGAGTCCATCGTAAACTTGGGTGGCCTTTTGAGAAATGACTTGTTGAGCACCTTTAAGTCTATTATCATCCTCATATCTTTGCAGTCCTTCTTGGGTACCAGGAAGACTGGTGAGTAGAACCCCTCCGAGCTGTCTGAAGGGTCTAGCTCTGTGACGGCGCCTTTTTCTAAGAGTAGCTCTATAGCAACGAGAGCGGCATCTAGTTTGGGTCCCTTTAGGAAGAAGCGTTTCCCTTGTGGAATTGCCGTAAGTGGAGGTACAAAGTTCCACTGGAGACGATAACCCTCTGATATCACCGAAAGAATCCATGGATCCTGTGTGATGATTCCCCAGTTGCGGTGGTATGACATCAGGCGGCCTCCCACTGGGGAGGGGGAGGTCGGTTGGGGGAACTCGCAATTCAAAATCATGTCGGAGGACGGAAGCGGCCGTAAGGGGGGAGACAGAACGGGAGGGACGGACGAGTCACCGTCGCTGTTGACCCTTGTGGAAGCGACCCCTAGACTGACCCCTGGTCTGCTGTTGTCTAGCTTGGTCTCTGTTGGGTACCGGCTGGTTGTCCCGGTTGTCCCCTTTACTTTGAAAGTAGTTCTTAGTAGGCGCTGGTGGAGCCGACGGCTTGGCATACGACTGCTTGGGGGGAGCCCTGGACCCCCCGTTCCCCCTACGGGATTCGTTAAACTTGCCCTTGTTTAACAGCGCTTGCGAAAGTTTAAGGTTCAGGCTCTTAGTAGTCATGGTCTCCTGCGTGGCGCTCGCTTCTATGCAGGTTCCATTAAACAAGGTGGGGGATTGCACTGGCTGAGACATCAAGGAATCTCTCACATCTTGTGGCAAGTCTCGAACACGAGAAAGTTGGAAGTCCCTTTCGTGGAGAACAGATTTGGCAATCGTGTTAGCCGATGCACTTGCTAAATCTTGGGAAGCTAAAAAGATGCTGTCCAGGAAACCATGAGCCATCGCGGCGTCGTCAGCCCTCATGGTCACTAGCGTATCTGGAGAAATGCCCTCATAGGAAGCAAACTTGGGAGGGATTAACTCTCTAATACCAGCACAGAACCAGTTGATGTACGAGAGAGTGTCCATGGAAAATCTGGCATTCGCATCCATTTCCAAAATGTCAGACCTAGGCATCGGTTTGGTATTCACACTGGCAGGTCGAGGGTTAAGTCTATCGAATTCTTGGTCCAAGGCGGGAAGACCGGTAGACATGTATCGGTTGTGAATAACATAAGGTAACCTTGACTTAGACTTGGCTAAATGCGAAGGAAGGTTGGGAGTGATCCTCTCATTTACTGACGAAAAAGCTGTCTTCACAACAGTAGAATGAGGCAGAGATAATTTAGGAATCTTAGGGGTTGGAAGCAGTCCCGAATTCCCAAGTTCGTCCGGTTTAGTAACTTCCAATTGCTCCGTGGAAATTGGCATAGTTGACGGTTTGAGGTGATGCACAGAGTCCAACTTGTCTACAAAAGACCATTCCGGAACTAAGTCGGCAGCTTGACAATCCGATTTAATAATTAGTTGGCCCTCATGATCAAAGACTGACACATCAACAGAGTCCGTACTGGTAGACACATGTAGAGGCTGAGTCAGGATAGGTATGAAAGGTGGCCTGTTGACATCAACCAAGTCAGCTGCACCGTTAGGTAGCTGGCTTTGGTCCCAGTCACCATCAGCTAGGTTGCCCGTGCCGCACGTGCTAACGCTTGGCTTAACGGGATCGACCTGCTGGGGCACGTGAGTACTCCCGCCTCGGTCGGCCAGCGGCTCAACAGACTGAGTGGCTTTGTCCGTGTCGCCCGTGCTAACGGGACGCGTGACGGTAAGAGCCGGCCCAGTTGTCTTGCCACGGTTAGCCCGTGCGTCCGTGGACACCGTGGCTTCCCCTCTGGCCCGGGAAACCCGTGCTCCGACCTGAGCGTTGGATTCCCCGCCACCCAGGCCAGGATTGGTCGGGGGAGTCCCTGTCCCGTGAGGGACTGAGACACCGTCCCCGACCGAGTCGCCTGGCTGGGTGGTGATGACCGTGGTTGGGTTTTGGGTCTTAATGCGCTCCCCGCGCGACCCGCGGCCCGAACCAACGGCAGGCAGTCCCCATTCCTTGTCCACTGCGCCCAAGGCCAGGGATTTCGGAGGTGGGGAACTGGACCCAACGGTCCCAAGATGACCAGAACCGCGGCCTGCTACCGACGGCTCTGCCAACTTGGCCTCTATCTCCTCAAACTTCTTCTCATTCGTCTCCTTGATAGAAGAAACAGAAGTAGCTAAAGCCACTAACATAGCTTTTAATTCTGATAGTTCAGAGGAGGGTTTATCAAGAGTGGGGGTGACAGATCTCGATCTCTTGCTAACAGACGAATCTGAGTCCTTCTTCCTCTTAGGGGTCTTAGGCTTAGATCTAAGTTGGTTCATTTCAATCCAAAGTTTATCAGGCAAGTCTTTACACAACAAACATCTAGAGTCAAACAAGCAAGGTAGATCCTTAAAGCAAGCATAGCATGATGAATGGGGATCCCCTTATGTAAATACTTCTGACAGGTTAAACACTTGTTTTGATTGGCAGACATCTTGGATGAATGAAAAATGGCGGGAAAGTTGAAGGATAATTTTTTCACACACAAGGTAAATCAAAAACGATCTCACCCAGTTGAATCCACTTGAAATCCAAAGCAGAATGACACAAGGATGAAACCAGAAGCTCTTCAAGTGAAATCCCAAAGGGAGACTCAAGAAGACAGAAAAAATTTTACTCTCTCACTCAGTGAACCTCTACCCAGTCCATACAGAGAATAGAATGAGGTAAACATCCGGTTGACAGGGGAAGATAATTCAGCCAGGGGAGATAACTCAGGGAAAGAACAACACACACACCACATAAAATTTTATTTTTTTACTCTGTATAACCTCTCCAGACTTGGAGATGTAGGCAACTCAATCTAGAGGGACAGTTTACGCAATAATTTTAAATATCCTATCAAATTGTGACAATTATTTTAAATCTACCTTGATTTTAACGATAAAATCTTTCCCACATGATCTAAACACTTAGACGGTAACCTGCTAATACATAACATTCTAGTGTAGTTTGGTCCTACACTATAACTATTGATAACGAGTTGTGCTGCAGGTAACTCGGCCTGTCAGCATGATTCATCAAAGATTATACATGTATTCAGCATTCAGTATCAATAAGTACTCTCAGTGAAGTATTTTCAAATTCTAATGTAAAATTTACATGCAAATGTACCAGATAAGAACTTTCATCTCTTCATACAAAATGAGGTGAGGTGAGTTGGGGTTTAACGCCGCTTTCAAGAGTATTTCACTTATATCGCGGCTGCTAGTATTATGGCAGGGAGAAAGCCTGCAACGCCATGTGCCTATGCATTGCGGTGAAACCTGCGAGCAGCGACTGGAACTAGCGAACCATGGGTGGTACTACGCTGAAATTCAGTGTAGCATTGCACCCAAACCTTACTGCGTGTAGAACAGTTCTCTACTGCAGACAAAGTTGCCGTGCCCCTGGCAGGATTCGAACCCCGGACCTCTTGATCCGAAGCCGAATGCGCTAACCACTGCGCTATCACGCCCATACAAAATAAAAGAGGTATTGTTTTCTTTCAAGCAGTTGGATATATTCCCTGTTTTGAATAAAAGGCTAATGGTGAAATAAGTACAACAAAATAAAGTAAAATATATTTATGGATCTTGTCTTCTGTACTAAACCAAATACTATAATATCTACATTTAACTTAGATAAAATTCCTATCTTCTATATGATAATCATTAATGCAGATTGAAATTAATTTAATATCACAATTTAGAAATTAAATCAATTCATAAACTGAAGCTATACATTACCAAAGAAGCAATGTACAGCCATGCCGACGAGTTTCCCCTGACGGACCGGCACGTTGAAGCGGAGAAACTTGGCCACGGCATACTCTTCTTTAGTGGGTTTCTCATGGATCTGTGGACGTATTGAACAAACACATGGGTCATTTTAAAAAAATGTCCGATTTCAATACCATGAAATATCAAAAACAAATCAGTTGGAATTATTGTTTATTGTCAAAATTGAATAAAGGAACACTTTTGAACAAAGAAATTGAAAATTGCAATCTTAATGTCAATTTGTTTGTAAATTAATGATAGCTGATTAATTATAATTCATAAAATGTTTCCGTGCTGTTGCCATATTAAAAAGGGTTTTTCTGAGAAAATAATAAATTCATTGTACAGGAAACCCTGATTTTATTATAAATTGATTTCAATGTCAACTTAGTTTCATGCAGGAAAGGAGAAATTTTGTCATTTTAACAATTAATTTTAACTTGAACCGAACATTTTTTGTAACAATTGTGACGCAACCAACTTCTATTTCATCTGGCATGTTCTCCAATACTATTTTCCCACCTAATACATACAGACTAACAGGCAATGTGGGGATGTTAGCGTGAGACTAGTCTACAGCATAGTCTTCATTTGTTTGCTTCTCTTGCAAGAAAGCAACATTTACGGTTACCTAGATTGTATATTTGAAATCAGAATGAGTCTGAATTTGACATGAGAGGAAAAATCTGAATGTTCAGACATTAGACAACCTGTATCCCTTAGATTCAGTTCATAACACAAGCTTCTCAACCATTTGATTTGTTGTAAAAAGCTCTTTTCTTACAGTCGGAATATGGGGAAAAAACAAATCCAGGAAAGATATTAAAGATGGATGACATGACTATTTCCACGATGTTGATCTTTCAAAAATGTTCTCACAGAAAATTAAGTCAAATTAAAATTAAAAAAACAAATTAATTCCAAACTACCTCATCCTGCCACGGCATCAATTCCTGGTCACCATGACGACCAAACAGATTCACAAGTTCTCTCACATAACTTGCCATATTGACAGCCAATACCAAATTTCAACAAAAGCTAACAAGCAAATATAAATGTCGTCAAAAATAATTGTGGAATTCTGTCAGTATGCATGTACGTCAATAATCCCAGCATGTTTCAGGAAACGACATCTCAATTTCATGACCTTTTCCTTCACCTCGCCTAAGATAAGACATATTTAATCAGGATTAGAGAAGATTTGTTGACTAGGGTAAAGGTCTTATGCCATGAAATCATTGTGTATGAAGGGATGAACAGAGAAGCATAAAAAGAAGAAAACTGATGTTACATGTGAAAGATGAGTCCTCATGTTGGCAATGGATGTTTATGTTGGAACACCAACATGTTTAAAGTTCAAGGATGGAGATAGTGATTTGAACAGTGATTATATTCAATTTTGCTGAATGCTGAACACTATTAGACAATAACAGAATCTGAAAGTTTGTTGACATACCGATGACAGTTTGTTTATGAGATACGTCCTCTATCAAAGAGGTGAGTGGTGTAGGAGTCATTACCACAATGCTGTGAATATTCATTCAATAATTGTGGACAAAATAAACATTTGCTAGTTTTGAGATGGGACTAAATATGAGCTGCAAATACCTCAATGAAGGCAGAAACCTTGAGCACTGCACCTCCGTGTGAACACTAGTTTGTTGCAGAGGAAGCTTATGTGACACATCTGACTGGCTTTTGGAATCCATAAACATAAAAACTTGAAAAGAAAAGTTCCCAAAAGGACAACATGGTGTCCAGTACATACGTTACAAGGGCTCCCACCGTGCGACCAAGAAAAACTGTTTGTGGTGCAAAGAGCTTCAAAGCTCCAAGACAGAAGCGACCAAAAGGACCTAGAACACTTGATTCAAGGAAGCGGCAGCAATCAATCAAAAAGAAGTCGGGTCAAGATCTTGAATCCCCTGAAGCTCCACGACCCTACAGCACTTACAAATGGTACGTGAAGACAAGAGCACAACCATATCACCCGACTGGTAGCAGAAAGCTCAGGGCCAGATCCTCACATTCTAAACCAGCTGTCAAGAAACACCTCAAGCTGTCACGTCTAGAACCTGGAGAGTACTTCGATGAGCATGAGGATGATTCAGATTCGGATGAACATTTTGTTGACGATTGTTCCACTGACTCGGAAGAAGAAGAGGAAGCTCGAACACCTCTACCACCGCCGAGAAGCACTTCCATCAAGAAACTCCCCGACTCGGAGGATAGTGGTATTGAAGATCTATCAGGCTTAAAAAAGATAGTGGACTTGAAACCTGTTGAAGAAAATAATGAAGATGCATATATGACTGCAGTTACAGAAACATGCAGAGATCCAACGATAGGGGAGTGTCCAGATTACGATATTCCACCAATAAGACCTCCCCTTCTGCCTCCAAAGAAATTAAAACAAAATAATAGTTTTGAAACATTACGGTCAACAACTGCTTTGGACAGAGATGACAACAAAATTGATGAAGATAATTCAGAACCACCAATTTTACCACCGAAAACTTCCAAGAACGAACAGATTGAATCAAAATTTGAAGACATGAGGACAAATGCACCAGAATTGCCACCAAAAAATTCAAGGAGAGATAGTTCACTTATCAATTCTTCTACACTTCAAGCTACAAATCCTAAACAAAACGAAATCAAGACAAAACAATCACTGACAAACCAATCGTCACTGAATGATAATACTTCTGGTTTTCAATCTGTTGCAAGTTTAGATCCTGAAGAAAACGAACCGAAGAACAAGACAAAACTACCACGTCCACCAGCACAATGTGGACAGAACGAAGCACCCCAACCATTGACTGAACTTCAAGAACAGGAAGACGTTAATCACTGTACAAGGAAAGTCTCAGTTCCCATCCTCCCAGCTAAGAAATCACAGAAGGATAACAAGACCCTGCTGACAATATTAGAATCAGATGAAGATGATTCATTGAAAAAAACTGAAAATAAATTGATGCAATCACCAAAAGATGAGGAATTCCTTCTGAAACACCACACTTCAATGCCAGCACCAAAACCCTGTCCTTTACCTTTGAAAAGATTTACGGACGACACAGACTCTGAATCAAGTTCTGACGATTTGTCCCTTCCTGAACCTACCAATATGTTTGAACAGCCAAGGTTTGGCAGCTGCAGGATTAGAGTTTTACCAAATCAAATACCAAACCTGCATCGTCTCCGATCAATCAGAAGAGACAAGCAAGTTCCTTTTGAAGATTCTTTCCAACCAAGACAACCTGTTGTCCTGAAACCGGACAACACCCCTGCTGTCATTCCAAGAAGCCATTTGAATACAAAGCCAAAGCCTTCCACAAGAAAACCAGTGTTAGATTTACAGCCAATGTCAAAAACACCAGATTCAAAGATCTCAGATTCCAGATCAAGAATGTGTGAAGCAACTGAACTAAGATCTTCCAAGAGAATTAGTAAAGGTAAGAATTTGAATTTGAATGATGTGATTAAAGGCAACAATTTGTGCATTGATAAAAACATTATAGAAGACTATGACCTATATCTGAACCACAGTACAGTCATCAGACAAGACACCATCATCCAATATCACAACAATGGGTGTCCTAAACCGAGAAGAAGAAAAAGTATCAAACGTCAAAAAGACTGTCCATCATCTTTACAGTTAGACGATATAACTAAAAACTCGGAAGTCTTCCAAAAGCATCGGACATCAGCATTAGGGCTTGGCTTGTCTTTCAGGAGCAGCAAGAGATTTTCAACTTTACCAGAGATGAGAAAAGAACAATTGGGAACTGTGACCGAAAAAGATTCTGAACAAATTTACAAAGTACCAAACGTGATAGAAAACCAAAACGGGTGCCAATCAGGGACACAGGATGCAAGGACACCAGCGGAGAAAAGAAGTAACACAGGCTTTGACATGAAACCGACTGAGCAAGAACGTGAACAATCTGACATTACAAGTTTAGACTCAGGGGAAGAGCATATTGATAATAATGGTAGAGTCCAATCAAAGACAGGAACATGCAATAAAAGGATGAGTAAAAGAAAAGCTGGGAAGAAACCAAAAGAGAGATTTGATGTCTGCATTGAGGATTCCCCTTGCTGCAACATCAGAAAAGCAGAGAAAACTTTAAAGAAAGAACCACATGATCTCAAAGATGCATCACAACAATACAGGATTAGAACGAGGCCAAAGAAACCTTCCAAACCATCAAAAGGAAGGTCTATAGAAATCACTGACAAGGATGATCATGAAATATACTCTGTTAAGTTGTCTCTCAGAGATTCAAGGATTTTAAGTCTTGGAATAGCTCCCCCCACTCCCCCTGTACCTCCTCGTGATTATGCTACAGACATTCCAAGAGGAGATTTTCAGGGGCACTTTATATCTTCAGGGGGAGAAAGTGTTTACAACTTGAAAGCTTCAGATGATGTTGATTATTTGGAACCAGCTCAGGTAATTCAGAAACTACATTTGCCCAAGAAGAAAAGACCTAGGAGCAAACGTAACGGAAAATTTTCTCGAGTGGTCAAAGTTATCAGCTCATGTGTTGCGATTTCAAGACTGTACAACAGGCTTCGAAATATATGCAGACGTAGATCTGTACGGTGATATATTTCATCGGGGGATAACATTTTCGTCTGGATGGGGACTCTGATCAAATTTTAGTGACAGATGTGGCAAAATTGGTATCTGATGCCTCTTGTTCTAAATGTTATCCAATTGAACTCACCTAAACTTCAGATATTTTAAATTTTAACTGAAATACTCCCTTGGAAAGGTAAACGATGTACAAAAGTGTGTTAAACTAAATTTAAACGAAATAATATTCACTGAAAAGATCAACAGTATCAACTGACACTAGTATCGAATAAATTGTCGAGTTCAACTGAATTTTTGTTGAGCATGTTAACTCATAGAAAAATCTTCACAGGTAAAGCACTACACAAATTACATCCTGCTCCATCCATCAGTATATTTGTATCAACTACCCTTCTACAATACCCTGATTCCAGGAGGCCAATAACTCTTGTATGGTTACAAATAACGAGCCCTGGAACCCCTCGACCACCTCCCCCCCCCCCCCACCCCCCCCCCCCCTCATTTCATTTGCTGAAAATGTATGATAGGCTATTTAGCGAGGAAGTATCCCTCTTACAGCAATACGATAGTTAGGGCTCAGGGAATCAGGACATTGCAGAAGGGTAACGGATACACACACACTGATGGAATAGGATGCACAAAATATGCAATATCATCATTTCGACTGGCTTACATAAAACTCAGAGGATTCATATTTCAAATATTACATGTGACGTCATTCTTATTTCATTGAGGGGAAATTAGGTCAATTTAGCCTTATCTATTGATATTTAAACATCAAGTTAACTTAAAATATATACATGTACATGTTAAGTTGTACAATTTATCACTTAATTAGCTACAGTCTACATATTAGAGGTACATCCATTGTGTTGTTTGGGGTGACATTTGCCAAATGTTATAATTGTGTCATTTTATTGAGAAGTAATGACTGTTGCCGAAAAGTGCCATTTTGATGACAATGGACTCTGTATACTGACAATATAAAGGTAAAAGTAACGATTTCTGATAGAAAACCGGGGAATATGCCGCGTGTGGCGCATGTCAATTGGTCAAACGTAATTCTGGGAACTTATTGACAACAGACAAATAGACAACTTTGGGTTGATAATGTTTAATAGATCTTATAACTAACGCGTATGTAAATGGAACGTGTAGGTTCGGTTTCTACACCTGTAATATGATGCTTCTCGATTTTAATTGGAAACTACTACGGTAATATATATTTGGCTATTGGGGATGGATATGAGTAGGACTGTAACGTTTCATTGATACCTACGATACAATCGTAGCTTGGGAAAACGTGATTATTGTATCGTGAGCTTCCTGTATCGTGATACACTAAAAATAGATTTCACTTACTTAAAAATGAAAAGAAAAACTAAGTGAAAACCAGAAAACCAGCTAGTGTTGTCCAGTTACAGTAACTACAGTAAGCATGAAGCAATCTGATTTATAAATAACAGTTTTTAGAAAAAAGAAATGTTTTAATCTTCGATTTTAGATCATCTCATAACACAAAATTTCCACCATCTTGAAAATTTCACAAAATATGCATGAAGTTATACTTTAAACAATGTATTGTGAAACATTCTGTCTGTATCGTGATATATGTGTATAACGTTTTGTGAGATTTCCCGTGATACTCAGTCCTAGATATGAGAGTTTGGTGAAATTATTTGAACAGAAATCCGCACATATCGTATGTTGGCACGTATATAAATCAAATAAAATTTTATGAAACACAATGGATACATCTTTTACATTTATATATGTAAGTAGTTCTCTTCTTATCAACATGCAGGCGATATCCAGTCCATGTACATGACTACACAGCTGTATAATATTGGACAAGACCATCATCAAATTTCTTCTTTCTCATCCTTGCATGACCGGAAAGTAAGATCTCACCCTAAATTTAACAAAAATATTTCTAAAATTCCTCAGATAATTCATAATTGAAACATGTTTGTGTCTTTTATTAACACACATACATCTGTTTATCATAGCTTTATCTATTATGACATTATTATTGAAAGCATAAGCCCAAAAAATAGATAAATTGATCTATAGCTACAAACTGTTCTTTGTTTTTGTTAGTTCGGGATGGCGTATGAAAACATCTGGTATAATAGACATGATAGAACTTATAAAAAAAAGAGGGCTTTCAAGCGATCATAAACAAAACTGTTTTTAGCAATGGACATAAATTACAATACTGTATAACTCACAAGATTTGGAGTATCAAATGGTTTATGTTAACAAGTGACAACAACAGATGGTTGATCATGGTTCACTTGTAAAACCTTACTACAGTCTGGGGTCAAAAGTTCTTCCCCACACTCGGATTTCCCATAGACTTACATGTTAATTAACCTTTGCAAGAATAATTTTTATAACTTAAGTTTAAGTCAAATTGTTGTAAAATTTAACAAACATCTTTGAAATTATGTTACCTGTGCATCAGTAATTTCGGCCATCTTTATGTTGATCTCTCATCAAATGACATCCGACTGAAGAACGTATATATAAGTTCATGTACCAATGTCCCATTGGCCGCCATGTTAATTAATAAATTATTGACGTATGGTGTATATGCTTTGCTTATATAAAGATAACTTTCTTGACACTCAACGGAAACTAACATGGAAATTACGTGTATGTAGCTGAAGTGATTTCCCATCTTTTGGTATATGTTTGATAACCATTTTACATACAGTTTAATTATGAAAATTATTCTTGCAACGGTTAATTAACATGTAAGTCTATGGAAAATGCGAGGGCGGGGAAGAACTTTTGGTCTCTGGGTGTAGATTCAAACATATTCTGTTCAATTTACAACAAGGTGTGTGTGATCGAGCATTCAGGGGGCACAACTTATGAAAGATGTTTCTAGCTGCAATCTAGAGTTTATAAAATAAAATTTTTAACCTCATATTCCCAATAAAAAACAACAACTTTAAACTGGTCAAGCGATACATATGCATCTACATTTCAGTGGAAATTCCTACACCATTATATTAAAGATACATTTTTCTGATTTGGCCTATAACCTGTTGATAATAATTTTAAGATAGATATCAGTTTATTTTGTTTCCCAATCTGTTATCAGTGTCAGATCTGACAGCTCGACTACAGACCATGTGAACATTCCCGATCCTATGTCCCATTAACATACTCAAGTATACACGGGTCTAATCACTCTTTGATTTCAAAATATTTAGATTCACTTCCTCAAAAGCAGTAAGCTTCGTTGTTTTGTTTGAAAGATCACACGCTGCAATGTTTACAAAATTCAGACAATATGCTACGATCCAAAATGATAACCAAGTGAAATCTGACTGAAATCGCAGAAGAAGAAAAAGATAGACGCAATATGTTTGACAACAGTATCTTTGCTTCAAAGTTGGGTCAAATATAACCCAACTTTGAGCCTGATAATTTACCTCATTGAGTTTTCTGCGATTTTTCGTCTTCCTTTCGACCGCCATTACGTGGCTTTGACCTCGCTTTGGTTTAAGTGGGGAAATCCCCCCATGTGATCTCTAAAGGGAGGTAATAGGGAATCCCCCAGTCTGTCAATAATTTGGTCTCTTTTCGGATCACTGCGTACACAATTGTACCTGTTCGAAACCAACCAAAAGGGTTATAGTTTCATTTGTAATAATGTTGGTGTTTTGAATAGGAAAATTAAAAATAATTTGTGTTGTAGATTTGAAGTAATTCGTAGTTAAGGATGTTCGGTCCTCAAATTTATAGTATTAAACTTTTTTTCTAACTTATAGTTCTTAAAAGATCAAAGTAGGCCTATATGATTGAAAAATCAGCATTAAAAATAGGGGGTAGTGTTTTTTTTTCGAGATATGATGCCTGTAAGATAGTGGGGTGAAGTACAATTTTGACATGGGAGTCTATGGGAAAATGAGAAAAATACTGCTAAAAACTTTAAAATACTAAATTTCTAGTATTAAACTTTTTTTTATATGTTACAAAGTTCATGTTCCCCTACCGAAATCGATGAACAAATATATATGGTAGTGTGTTTTTTTTTAAAGCTTTGACACAAAATGTACCTGAAAAATTTAGGTCATATTATGCTGTTTAAGCACTTTTTAGAGGTTTTAACGTCACACTTTCTTTTTATCATTTGTTTTTTTTAAAGTATGAAGATGGTATAGAATATCATGAAGTAAATAAAAATGACAATTTTTTTTTACTTACATGTAATCATATTTCATTTTTGAAGTTCAACAGGAAGGAGCGAACGATTTGTTAAAAAGGAACTGGAAAATTACTTTTTACGAAACACTCGTGTTGTTTTAGATGTTAGTTAATGTATTCGTATCTAACTGTTTAATGAATATGTTTACAACGCAAGGTTATTTACTCATACACTACATAATTGTTGTTAATTGATTTTTACCATTGCAAATAAGAAACCCTAATAACAGTCTAAGGGAAGTAACTGCTATAAGGTTTATACTGTCCGAAGGGCCATAAAATATTATAAAGTTGGCCAGAGTGCTCTCTCACATGGGTAAATATCACCTTGGTTGGTGTACGACGTGGAAAAGCGTTTGGCATAGTAACTTTAACTCCTGATCGGCAACTTTCTGGATTTATTTGTTTAATGTTTCCTTCAGAGTTCATAAGCTCTAGCTGTTTACTTTTCCAGCTTTAAATTCATAATTAATACACTGGATATATGCCTTTAACTTAAATGAATAATTTGCATTTGATTTGATCTGAGTTGTTATTTACTGTTAAACTCAAACTGATGAAATGTTTCGCTAATCAAATCAATGTTTTTAAAAAAAATTTTTATTATCAACCAAATAGCCTAGGGCCTATATGTTTCTTTATTTTCTCAAAGAGTTGAAAACATTACAGATAAATATCCTACGCCTTTGCACTTGATTGCGCCATCCCTTTTGAATATTCCTCGGTACGGCTACTTGATTCTTTTAACTTCGTTTTCCATCAGTTCCACTAATGAAATTTTGTAGACAATCCAAACATTTACATATACTAGTTAAGATAAGATAAGATAAACTTGATTATCCCAGATGGGAAATCCGTCCAACATTCAACGAGTCTTTTGTAGCATATAATACAATATACAAAATAACAATACCTGTATTTACAATTTAAAAACAATAATAACGTTTGGATGATGGGTATTAATGGCATTGCTTTTAATTTGCCATATTTTAATAAGACATGTCGTGTTTCAAGAATTAAGGAGGTACTTTTTGGTATGGAGGTTAAGAATTTGTATACTGTAGGGAACAAATGATTTTGACGCTCTGTTAGTTTTGAAATGTCATATATATATAGAAAAAATAAAATGTTCGAATAAATTACGATGATTTAATCAGGTGTATATATATAATGTTCGTAAACCGTCGTGCTTGATAATAGGGCCTGAATAACAAACTCACAACTGATGATGAACATTCAATGTAATACTTCCAACTAACAACTGTATACTGACTGATCTATAGAGAGAAATACTAGACCAGCCCTTGTTTAATGTGTTAACAGTACTAGTTTGTCGTTAACCCAAACCCGAACTTAATTACCTTTTTGAGTTAATGAAGAGGTTACTGAGTGGAAAATTAAATTAATTATTAAGCTGAATTATGATTTCAGACAAATACACATGTATGTTTAAAATGCGGTAAATATAACAATTGTCACCAGTAAGCTATGATATATTTACAGAAATGGATTAGCAGCCAGTGTATGTCGTGATGAAGTAAATATCTCATCGCCACTCAATAGAATTTGCTCAATATGCGCACACGATATCTGAAGTTTGTAATATTTAAAGTAAAATCTAAAACTTTTAATATAGATGTAATACCAATATAGCCCGTTTATTTTCGTTGTATTGTGAGAAGGGATTGCTTATATGAGCAATATTTATGTTCTGTAAAGAAATATATCTATATATATATGTACATTATCTTAATTAATCTTTCTTTTTTTCAACTTTTGGCGTAATTTATGTTTTTCTATTTTTAGCTCATCAGGCCTGAAAGGCCCGATGGGCTTATGGCATGGGATGGCGTCCGTCCATCCGTCCGTCCGTCCGTAAACTTTTCACTTTTTCGACTTCTTCTCCAGAACCAATAACTCTAGAGAGCTGAAATTTTATGTACAGACTCCTTGGCCAATGGGGATTCTAAATTGTAGATTTGGTGACCCTGTGACCACAAATAAGGGCCCCAGGGATCATAACCTTAAACGCTATTTCATCTTCTTCTCCAGAACCAATGACTCCAGAGAGCTGAAATTTTATGTACAGACTCCTTGGCCAATGGGGATTCTAAATTGTAGATTTGGTGACCCTGTGACCCCAAATAAGGGCCACAGGGGTCATAACCTAAAAAGCTATTTTCATCTTCTTCTCCAGAACTAATGACTCCAGAGAGCTGAAATTATATGTACAGACTCCTTGGTCAATGGGGATTCTAAATTGTAGATTTGGTGACCCTGTGACCCCAAATAAGGGCCTCACAGGCCATTACCTAAAATCCTGTTTTCATCTTTTTTCTCCGGAAAAAAAAGATCTAGAAGGCTGTAATATTGTATGCAAACTCTTTAGCCAATGGGGATTCAAATTTGTAAATTTGGTGACCCTGTGACCCCAAATATGGGCCACAGCCTAAAAAACCTTTGAAAATGAATTTTGAACTGATATTTTATGTGCACTTCATTCACTTTATTTGAAATGTATGTTTACTTGAGATAACAATCTACATTGTGGACATGTTTGTCAAATTGATGTAATCAATGTGAAATGAGAACTATTGAATAGCCTATGAACTGAAAATTGTGACAAGTCATAAAGGACTAAATTGAAGAGGAGTTAAGAATTCTTTTATTCTACATGAGATATGTGAACTGCATATGACTGGTGATTAAATGATAAGATAAGATTATTTTCATCTTCTTTACCAGAACGAAAAGACCTAGAAGGTTGTCATGTTGTGTAATGAGTCTTTAGCCAATGGAGATTCTAAATTGTAGACTTGGTGAAGCTGTGGCCCCAAATAAGGGCCTCACAGGCCATTACCTAAAATCCTGTTTTCATCTTTTTCTCCGGAAAAAAAATCTAGGAGGCTGTAATATTGTATGCAAACTCTTTAGCCAATGGGGATTCAAACTTGTAAATTTGGTGACCCTGTGACCCCAAATATGGGCCACAGCCTAAAAAAAACCTTTGAAAATGAATTTTGAACTGATATTTTATGACACTTCAATCACAATGATTTGAAATATATGTCGACTTGAGATAACAATCTACATTGTGGACATGTTTGTCAAATTGATGTAATCAATGTGAAATGAGAACTATTGAATAGCCTATGAACTGAAAATTGTGACAAGGCATAAAGGACTAAATTGAAGAGGAGTTAAGAATTCTTTTATTTTACATGAGATATGTGAACTGCATATGACTGGTGATGAAATGATAAGATAAGATTATTTTCATCTTCTTCTCCAGAATGAAAAGACCTAGAAGGTTGTCATGTTGTGTTATGAGTCTTTAGCCAATGGAGATTCTAAATTGTAGATTTGGTGACCCTGTGGCCCCAAATAAGGGCCTCACAGGCCATTACCTAAAATCCTGTTTTCATCTTTTTCTCCGGAACAAAAAGACCTAGAAGGCTGTAATATTGTATGCAAACTCTTGAGCCAATTGGGATTCAAACTTGTAAATTTGGTGACCCTGTGACCCCAAATATGGGCCACAGCCTAAAAAAACCTTTGAAAATGAATTTTGAACTGATATTTTATGACACTTCAATCACAATGATTTGAAATATATGTCGACTTGAGATAACAATCTACATTGTGGACATGTTTGTCAAATTGATGTAATCAATGTGAAATGAGATCTATTGAATAGCCTATGAACTGAAAATTGTGACAAGTCATAAAGAACTAAATTGAAGAGGAGTTAAGAATTATTTTATTTTACATGAGATATGTGAACTGCATATGACTGGTGATGAAATGATAAGATAAGATTATTTTCATCTTCTTCTCCAGAATGAAAAGACCTAGAAGGTTGTCATGTTGTGTAATGAGTCTTTAGCCAATGGAGATTCTAAATGTAGATTTGGTGACCCTATGGCCCCAAATAAGGGCCTCACAGGCCATAACCTAAAATCCTGTTTTCATCCAGAACAAACTAGAAGGAATATTTTGTTCAGAATGTTTAGATGTTTGGATGACAAGGCTTAGAACCGAGATTGTTTAGCCAAGGTGATTCTAAATTGTACTATGTACCATGAGATTCATCACATTGCCTGTTCTCTTTAAGCCTTATACAGTTAGATCAGTGCTGCCAGTGTTTAGTGCAAGCAAGAGTCTATTACATAATTTGGCGGTAAAACACAAAACACACAGCTGGCTTGTAACCAGAGCAAAGGGGTCAGAATATTGCATAATCTCCTGTGTGTTGACCTTGCTGAGTGCTCTCTCTCAATTTCAAGAATAAGATTTGTCAGGGTTAGGGATTGTACATTATATTGAGACAACATATTTCTGTCTTCATCATCAAACAAAATAAACTCTGATGAGCTACAGAGCCCATGGCTCTATTTTTTGTTAAAGCATTGTATAAGTATATTTTTTTTTTATATTGACTTTACACTTATAGTACATATTGATGTTTAAGTTCCGGTAAAATAACTGAACACAGAGTTAGGTTGCTAAACTCAGTGCTTCGTTACAATGGAAGCACTGATTGGAATAACCTCTGTGTGGTGAGAATGTACGTCTTTCACGCGACTCAGACAGGCAATGTATTTTGTAGCTGTAAGAATGTTTATGTATACACTCTTTCTAGTATATCCTCTGTATACAGATAGCTGCTGATATAGAGATTATTACCCGAGGAAGTGTGTCATATGACATTTACGAAACGAGTGTGAATTTCTGTATTGCCCGAGCGAGAGCGAGTGTCATACACAAATTCGCACGAGTTTCGTAAAAGTTATATGGCACACTTTCGAGTGTAATAATGTCTTTATTACCCAATTATTCAATTTTATTCGCGTTAAAATAGTCAAGAAACGGCCCACTTCTTGACTAATTGGCGCGCGCCACACGCGGTGCATTGTCCGGTTTTCGATCAGAAATCGACACTTTACCTGTGTATCGTTGGTTTGCTGAGTCGACTATCATTAAAATGGCAATGTTCGGCAACAGTCAGTACTTCTCGAAAGATTAACATCCTTTATAACATTTAGCAAATGGATGTACCTTTAATCTAATATAACATGTATACCGGCCAAGGCCAAGACTGTGTAATAGACACTGGTACACGCAATCTAATATTTAAAAATAATGTTGATCTAAATTGATATAGTGTTACACGAACAGACTAGATAGGGCGGATCCAGTATTTGTGTGCACCCCTCAAAACAAACCTTGACAACCGAAACAATGTTGTCAGAGATACATGAAGCCGACTTGGAGTCCTAGGTGTATCCGACACTGTTTGTTATTTATTGATACAACGACTTCAAACGCCGCCTATAGTCTCGGTAGGGGAGACAAGTGTGTTTATCTGGCGCATAAATAAATATAGTATCATCTGGAGCGACACCTAACAAACTTTGACAATGTTATTACATTGTATTATGAATGATTGTGAGCTACAACACATTGATATTAATATATCAACGAATGCGCGTATCGAGGAATGATACTTTCCAGGAAGTCGATTTTTACATTTGAACATACTGCACAACGGTTCGATAAACGAAATTTTAATAACAATCGCAATGCCTATTTTTAGATTCAAACAGAAAGTTGAAATCCCACGATAAGCGCGACCTTGAAGAGACACCCCAAGATTTTGACGCTTTGTTTTGCTATAAGAAATTCGGATTTTACATTTATGAAAGAAGATTATATACATATTTTCATGTGGTGAGTGTTCCTGTTTACGCCATGGTAACTGTGTGAGGTTAATTATAGTTACTCCTAGGACAGGAAATCTAAAGGTTTCAAATATCAACAACGGTCGTCAGGTCAATAGTTTAGATGTCAATGTAGAGTCGTATGATATAGAACACAGGGTAAGGGGAAAATAACTATATCATACACTATTTATAATATATATGACATACATTTCCCATGTCTTTGGTATATATGCCTATCATAGATGTATTGGCAATCATGCACAGGAACTCGATATCGTACTTACAACGTAGACAAAACGTAGGTAAAAAAACCACAGGCGCCAGACGCTAAATATACATATAAGTAAATAAACCTATCTATTTATATCTTATATAGATAGGTTTATTTACTTATATGTATATTTAGCGTCTGGCGCCTGTGAAAAAAACCTACCCCCTATATAACATACTCTATGTTATATAGGGGGTAGGTTTTTTACCTACGTTTTATCTACGTTGTAAGTACGATATCGAGTTCCTGTGCAATCATGTGAGATCATTTATTATTTCCAGATTAACTGCAAATATGTCAACTGAATTGTGAGACATTTAGTAAAATTAGACATAAATGCCAGTTATTCCAGGAGTCATTTTTGATCCAAACTTCAATAATCTGTTTCGGTGAAAGTCATATTTTAAAATATGCTTCAGCCAGTCTGATTAAAATCGACGGTTGCCGGGGAATACAAATTGCAAAAAAGTGCATCTACCGGGATACGAACTCATATCGTTCGGAAGTTTCCTAACATTGACATTATGGTGAGAAATCTACAGAACCTGTTCGTATCCCGGTAGATGATCGACATCACGGCATGTTATTGAATCGACTAATTCGAATATTTTAAAAACTAACTTGTTATTTTCAATTAAAGGTCAATCCAGAAAAAAATATGAAATTCGACAGTGAACCCGGAAGGTCCGGAGCTTATTGTTTTTCATATTCTTTAAAGCAGTATTAAAATACTTCGTCATATTTTAGTTCCCTTTCAATATTGGTCTTTTCACTTTCACTTTCAAGTTTTGGTACAGAGAAGTCCTTAAAACAGCTCATTTAAGCTCACTATCACTACACGTTTGCTTTGTGTACATATTTTGGTAGTATGATTTCACTTCTGGTTATATGTCTTTTGTTTGTGTTAATTTTTCTCCATATTTGGATTCTAAGTTTGCGATAGTTTTATTTATATTAAATAATAATATTTTGTAGGTTTTTAACTCTTCTGTTTCCGTTCACCTTCTGCCCTCGTCATTATCCCTTCACTTTGTATGCGAGTTATATTCTCTAATTTCGAATTCGCTGATTTTAAAGGGGCAGTAGCACATATTTTGAAAATTTTATTTTTGCAAATTTCCCATTTATAATGATAGTTTATGTCATTTATATTTACTTTGGAGGGTAAACCATCTTTTTATACACACCAATTTTTCGCCGTGGTTAAAACGATGTTGGGTTTAAAGCAAAATTTACATAGCGGCCATTTTATTGTGAACACATTTTATTATTTCGAATGACAAAAACGATTCCCATGGCTTTACGGAACCATGACTGTACACTCATTTTTTAAATTGATTTTCCAAAGAGGGAAGGATGTTTTACTATTGGTGACATTATTTTTCAAATACATCGACTTTCATCGACTTATTTCACCGAAAAAACGTGCTACTGCCCCTTTAATTGCTCTAATATTTTCTCTTTGTCCGCTATATACTGTCATTGTCGCCTAGTTTGACATTAAATTATACCACTTAATTTGTTAAATCTTCCTCTTCTTTTTCTCTTTTTCGTTTTTTTCTCTGATGAATGTTTTATTGTATATCCTCTGATAATGAGAAGAATCGTTTCGAATAGAAGTTGGTCGTCAAGAGTATATATTGGTTTATTACACTCGTTGGTGCCGCTTCCATATCGTCTCTGCGTCCTCTTAATTATTTCTTTAATTGTCCACATATGTTATATCATGTAATAGCGAATTATTATATTTAAAAAAAACTCGTCCTCGTTCGATTTCAATTAATTTTAAAGTTACCCAATGTACAGAATGGTTGGATTTATAAGCGGGTTCTATGTCTGTGTTAGCAAAATAATGTTCGAGAGTTTTATTTGACTTATTCTACTCTAAAATAGTTTCAAAATAACGTCTTTATAAATAAACGTTAAAATAGTCGCTATTGGCCGGTGCATTGGCTGTATATAGAATATAGGTGCATATAGCTATGTTCCTATTGTCACATGATGGAATGGATTGTGTGTGTGGTGGGTAGTGGCATGGCGTAGACCCAGTTCGAATGAATTATGATTATGCATATCTACAAATCCCAGTTAGTTTCAACTAATAATCAGCTTATATTGAGCTTTGAGACAGCTAACATTCAAAGGTGTACACTTGTGAGTGGGATTATTGCAAATATGAAGTATTTTGTCGACAAAATTAACATTGAATACAATGCAGAGAACCTTCTGACACTACATTCTGCAAATCCTGTTGAGATACTCAGCCAATGGCTCTATTTTCTAACGAGGTTATCGTAAGGCATGTCTTGATTTCAACCAATGGAATCATCACCAGCTTGATTTTTGGGAGGGATTGCATTTGAAATATATATGATCGTTGTTCTTATTGGATTGGGCATGGTCGACTCGTGCATACTTAGTGTGCTGTTAGATCTACATTTTAAAGACACTTTTTGAGTGAAAAAAACACGAAAAGGAATGTTTTACATATTGGCCTCTGTATAATATAGCTAGTCGCAGTCATAAATGCTATAATGTTTAAGAAATAGATTTCATAATGTGTTTGTTCACTGGCTTAGAGGTGGCTTAGTTGCAAGTTAAACTGGTATTTGCCGTAGCTTGTCGATACAGTGATAAGGTAGTACCGCAGGTTATTTTTTGTAAACGTCAGGGTTTGAAGGTTATCCTTTTCAGCTGTCAATCAGAATGTATGCCGGTCACATGACCTTGTTTAATCCAATCAGCAGAGAGGATATCTCTTAAATGTCAAAGTCTGAATTTATGTGTTTGTACGTGACAGTTCCGACCATGTTCATTAACGCTCGCGTTGTGCGAGGCCCTGATTGGTCGAGCGGGGAGAGTGACGGAGGTGAAGGTCACGTAGGCACAGTGGTGTCGCTAGAGGGCGCTGGGTCTGTTGACGTCATCTGGGACAGTGGACAGAGAAACACGTGCAGGGCGGGAAAGGATGGACGCCATGATCTGAGATTGCTTGACAGTCGCACACTTGGTAAGTATGGAAGTATGTAAAATCAGCGTGAAGAACTACCATGATAATATAGTATCGTGTACGAGTGTTCTTATCATGTGAAAAAACGAAAATCTTATATCACAACTAGCATCCTGATACCAGTTCAGTATTAGAACTAGCCTTCATATATATATATATATATATGTATGTATAGGTATTTATTTATTTGTACTGCGGGACCAAACGGCAAATATACATGTAGGCCTACATTAAGTAAATCACATTTTCATTTAATAATACTATTGATAAAACCATATGTTTCGTCTATGATGTAATATTCCAATTACAATAGAGTTTATAACATACTACTTTCATTTGGAAAACACATTTCTCCGGAAATGACTCAATGCTTCGTCTTACCCTGTCACTACCCTCCGTACTCTCTGTACCCGTTTTGGTACATGTATGTGGAATTCCGTTTTTGAAAATGTTGTCATACATTGTATCGCTTAATGTTGTAATGAGAGGTACTTGAACAAGCTTAATGAATGGGAAGGCAACACACTAGTTGATTTATGTGAGATGTCTGTCAACACCAACCACCAGTTGCTACTTAAGCGCTACATTGAGCAATCAATGAGCGATTATAAGCGCTCGCTGTTATGGAGCGGGGTTATCGTTTCGCTGTCAAACACGCCCAAGAATCAATTTAACCCTTAAAAGGCCACCGACACATACTGATTGTCTAAAGTCTCCTACCAATTGATGGCAAACTTCCATGTACATATCGATGAGGTCTCACAATCGCAGGAATTCAGAGGCATCTTTTAACATGGTTACCTAAGCTAGTCAATAACTTCTATATAGTTTTTATTGCGGTGTTCGTCTGCAATATTACTATACGCAGTAGGCAATGTACTTCGTATCATTTTGTGATAAAACTGATTCAGATCCCTAACTGTTTCTGGTCAGGTATCAAACACAAGGGAGTTACATGCTGCGTTTGTGACACCCCGGATATATCCGGGACGAGATGGAAGTGCACCCAGTGCCGGGACGCGGACCTGTGCGGACCCTGTTACTTCAATGACAAACACGATCTGGCTCACGTCTTCTCTCGGATAGACATCCCTGGGAGCCAAGGGTAGGCGTCCTGTCGAATAGTGATGATGTTATTAGAAAATGTAGCATGTTTTCACTGTGGTCTATCTAAATGTGTGAAAAGTTGTCAATCTTTGAAGATCACTTGCTTGATAATAGGGTTAATGCCTATGCCATTACATCGATATTTGCAATGGAGATCTTGATCTATGAATATCATTTCTTTATAACGGCGTTAGCGCCTTTGCCTTAACGTCACCGTATTGTAATACAAAAGTGTCAATCTTCGAAGATCACTTGCTTGCTAATTGTGACAATAAAATTATAAACTAATAAAAATGTATTTATCAACCAAAATAATTATATCTGCCAACAAACACATCAATTTGTGTAATATTAAAAATTCATTTCCAAAATTCAGTAACTATAAAATGGTATGAAATGAAATATATTTTGAAGAAAAAAGAAACAATGAAATGGAAAAATTATTTCAAAAATGAAATTCTCTCATCCCAATTTTCAGCAAATAAATGTTTCAAATGAGTAATACTATGTAACAACCTTCCGAGTATATTATTGTATGCTTGTAATGTTTGACTATGTACTTGCGGGAACGAATAAAAATATTAAAAACTATAAATTAAGGATGTTGTTACCCTATGAAGATCACTTGCTCCAAAACGACCTCAATTGCCTATATGTCACAATGTCGCATTTACAAATTGTCAACTCTCAAAGACCACGTGGAATTGCTGTATTAGAGATGAAGTCAAGTCATAAACCTCGTCTCTGCTTCCTATACCGATGGCTTACCCTGAATATTGTAGAATGCAGGTGAAGAAGCGCTCGGCCTGTCTGAAGATCCGTTCCCTGGGGCTGTACCTGGGGGCCAGGGTTGTGAGGGGGGAGGACTGGAAGTGGGGCCAACAGGATGGTATATACTTTTCTTTATATAAGCAAGACTTTTAATTACAAATGAGTAACATCTACGATTTTTTTTGTCATTTACATTGGCACAAACACACTATTTAATCAAATAAAGTAACTTTGAAGGTCGGGAATGATTTATGCCATCCTGTGCACGCGTAGGCCATGTGTAAAGTTGTTTTGTGTTTTAGAGTGATTTCATGTTGTTGATGGTTAACTTTGTTATTCTCAACTTCTGGTATCATTGGCTTCTAATTCACCCGATAATATATTCACACAAGAAAAGACAAATCTCTTTTTCAATTTTAGTATCGTCAACAGATTCATTATATATGTTTAGGCGGATCAGGTAGCAAGGGAAAGATAATAGAATGTACAAAGGAGGAGGAGAGAAAATCCAGCAATATCGTGCGAGTAAAATGGGATAACGGCAACTGCAACATCTACCGAATTGCTCACGACGGGATGGTCGACCTGAAGTACGTTGACGAGGCGCCTGGACCGTCCTACTACAGAGAGCACCTGCAGCTTCTGGGTACACTACTACCATCCTACTTATATCAGTGTCTACATTGACGGATAGTTATTACAATTTGATTTTTTCCTCTAAATATAAAATTGTATGTTATCACAGCATTACATTGTTTATATTATATTATTTATATTGTTAATTTTATTAGGCTTTCATACGTTCGAACTCATCATATGTGCTGTTTACAGTGCAAAATTAATATTCATATTCATTCCGAATCACCAAATATATCATAAGTAATAGTTTCCAATTAAAATAGAGTAGCATAATTATGCATGTGCAGAAACCGAAACTACACGTCCAATTTACATGCACAGCAGTTATATGACCTATTAAACATGATCAACCCAAATTTATCAGTTTGTCTGTTATAAATAAGATTCCAAAATTACGTTTGACTCGTTGGTGCGGGCCACACTCGGTACATTGTCCGGTTTTCGATCAGAAATCGCTACTTTTACCTTCATATCGTCAATATACTAAGTCGATTAAGATCAAAATGGCAATTTTCTGAAACAGTCAGTACTTCCCGATAACATTACACAATTTATAACGTTTAGCATATGTGACCCCAAACAACACAATGAATGTACCTGTAACAGTGGTGTGGTTATGATCAACAAGAGCTGTCCTCGTGTTTTATTTATCATTTATTGAAAAACACCTCTCCCAGCAGAGGTAACTCAAGTCAGATCTTCCCACGTATCTGGTTTGGTTCACTTACATGTTGAATATTCCATAACTCCACCCAACAGTGCATGTTATATTGCAACCAGAATCAGGTGCTTATTTCTATCCATGAATCGTCTTACATTTTTGACTCGACTCTTGTCACGTAAGTGATATGTTCACGTGTTGTTCAGCTGAAATAGATTGCCACTTATCAGGATTTAATATAGCGTGTACAAGGAAGTTAAACCAGAGGTTATAATCTGCGGGATAACTGATTGACCTAGGTAACTGCCGAGGAGAAAGAATGTTGTTTACACAAATGGTAAATAAAACAAGTAGGTATTATAATAGCCATACCGATGCTAAAACTGTAAGAACATGCAAATATATATGTAAGACCCATTATTAAATAAATAAATAAATAATAATAATAATAATAATAATAATAATAATAATAATAATAATAATAATAATAATAATAATAATAATAATTATTATTATTATTATTAAAAAATATGATGTTTTTTGTGATTTTGGTCAAAAATCGTTTAAGAAACAGATATTCCACTTAATCTTTCTGTGATGAAAATATATTTAGTCAACAATAACCCTTTTCTCGCAGATGTAAGTAATGTAAAGAGAGCAAGCTCGGACGATCTGGATATAGCACCTGGATGTAAGGTGTGCATCGCTGTCGACAACGATGAGTTGAAGAGAGCCCAGGAGGGCAAGGGAGGATGGTCGAGTGGACTGGGGGCGGTATGTTTATATTAACAAACCTTACATCATGTCTAGTTTCAATTAATACAAGAGAACCAGATTACAGACTAGCAGTAGTAATCTGGGCCGTGTTCAAGACAGGTTTCAAAGTAATTGCTCAATTAGCGATTACTTTTAAACCTCTCTTGAACGCGATTGCTACGTAGCAAGGCGAGCAAACTTCGAGGAATTTGCACTGTGTCGTTCAAGAGAGAATGAGCGCTACTTGAGCGCTACATTGAGCGATCAATGAGCAATTTAAGCGCTTGCTGTTATGGAACGGAGCCCTGGTTAGCCAGCTATGCTAACCTGGTTTAAACATATTTATTTCTTGAACGAATTGGATTGGTAAACACACTGCAATAGCTTATATGAATATCACTCCAGGAACCATATGCTAACCTGAACCAGTCAATATATATGGAATGTCAAATATCTATTCTAATACCCCAACGACTTATACACTGTAACATATTTATTTTAATTGTAAAATAACTTGTTGCAAAACTGGATACACTGTGTCGATCTTACCCCATCCAGTAAGAAAATTCACACCAATGTCTTCTGAAGGAACAAATCATCAGTCAATTACGGTAGGTAGATAAGAAATGTGATGATTCAACAGAGGAACCATTAAGAAGTAGGAACATTATATGGGTACATATTTTCTTTGATATACTACTTGTCGTTTTACTGTTGTTCCGTGTCGTAAATATATCTGTCATAGCTAATTAATTGCTTATCAAGCCTACTTGTTTTATTCCCAAGATTCACACTACAGAAGTCTATTAGGGGCTCTAAGTGCCATATAATCTTTCTTGGATCTTGCTTCGCGTATAACTTTATATTGTGCTTCTAAAACGACACAGTGTCATTTTACAACTTAATATTTCGGAAATTAATTGTGAGTGTCTCATATATGACAATGTTTAAATTCTATTCTATTCTATTCTAATTCTGTTCTATTTCCCCAAATGAACAGTGTATTAGGAAGTTTGGTACCCTAAAGAAGTTTCCATCAGACTCTGTTGCTCTTGTCGACTATGCAGGAACTCAATACAGGATCGCAAAGGAGGTTCTTGTAAAGGTACTGTCATTAGTTTCAAAAGATTTGCTTATAGACGTTTCGTTGCTTTATTGAGAACAGGTAAACACTTATTTCTTCTGTAAGGTTTTTATT
The DNA here is from genome assembly GCA_936450465.1 of Gibbula magus. Taxonomy (NCBI): domain Eukaryota; kingdom Metazoa; phylum Mollusca; class Gastropoda; order Trochida; family Trochidae; genus Gibbula; species Gibbula magus. The sequence continues at coordinate 54,432,968 of OW388305.1, forward strand.
GAACATTGATATTGTTGTCTTTTTTATATATTGATAGCATCAAATGACAATTTACTTATTATGAGTGAAAACATCAAATGACAATGTAATACCGGTGTGTGAAACAAACAAGGTGAAATCTAAATAGTTGATTAACTTCATGACCTGAGGTACTAAAGAAAGTTTACACCTCAGTTGGTTTAATCATATGTCTGATTTTCAATTACAAATATCTTATGTTTCCAAAGTCGTACTCTAAAACTGAAAAGTGCAGGCGTTTAGTCATCAACCAAGGAATAATTCTATGTGGTTTTAATTTTTTTGGGAAAAAAAAGAATTTTAAATTGATAAATTCTACCAAAATAAATTTGAAAAAAAACAACTGTTCATCGACATAGAAGACATCTGCTAAGTGAAAATTAATAAATGTCCCCCATTCTGCACACATTTACAACATTATAAACATGGTAGGGGCCATGTTGGTGTAACAATTATTTTATATCCCTCGGTCCTTTCAGTGACTCTAACTCTGCATGTTTGAAAAAAACGAGTATGATTGTTTGCCGAATCAGTCAACATTGAACATTAAATAATATCCCGCTTCTATCATATCAATTTGTTTTGGTATTTTTACTGTATGAGTCAAACAATAGGTATAAAGTTTCTTTTGTACCTCAGTTTATTTGTCAAGGTTAGGATGAACCACACTATCAGTGTATCAGACGAGTACACACAAACTTTAAGTTTTTGTACCTTATTTTTACTAAGCGTAAACATTTCTTTTTTATATTCGATTTTATTATACCCCCGCCCTTCCTTCCGCCCATCCGTCCTTCCGTCCGAAGACAATTTTTGTCCGATCGATTACAGAAAAACTAAGCATTTCATCCTTTTCAAATTCAAACATGTCTTCTTCACCACTAGGAGAGGTGCCGTGCGAAATTTGTGAATTTTAATTTTTTTTAAGCGAATTGTTTTTTTTTTTTAACTTCGTCATATTCGGAGCTAGAATGAATGAAGCTACTTCTGTGTTGTGATGTGTTGACTTTTTCATTTTCTTTTTCATGTAACTTTCTAAGTTCTTGTTGATTTTACTTTTTTCCACTGGTGATATTTTGGAAAAAGTTAAATTTTCTTTCCTTTCAACCATAAACTGCTGTATATCCCTCATTGTGCCTTCAGGGGTGAGCTTCCACGTACCTGTTGTCTCAAGTCGCTCGAATGAATCATTATGATGGATTAATTTCCAAAATAAAGTTGAAATCAGTGGTAATGGCAGTAGTGTATTATGTTACCCTACCTTTTCAAGTTACAATTATTCCTTCTTTAATTTAAACCTCCTATTGTACATGAAGAGATTTGTCCTACCCAGAAACACTTTATTCTTAGCAATTATATTTCATAGCTTACCATTCTTTAGGTGTGCAGACACCTCTCCCTATAAGTAAAATAAAAATGTCAAACATTAACAGTGGGGGGTATTAGTGAGCCACGCTCACTTTTTTGCTTTTTTCTTGAAAGTACAATGTATCTTATTGTTTTTTCTTGAAGGTACAGTGTATTTAATTATTTTTTCTTGAAGGTACAATGTATTTAATTGTTTTTTCTTGAAGGTACAATGTATTTAATTGTTATTTTTTGAAGGTACAATGTATTTAATTGTTATTTTCTTGAAGGTACAATATATTTAATTGTTATTTTCTTGAAGGTACAATGTATTTAATTGTTATTTTCTTGAAGGTACAATGTATTTAATTGTTATTTTATTTAATTGTTATTTTCTTGAAGGTACAATGTATTTAATTGTTATTTTCTTTAAGGTACAATGTTTTTAATTGTTATTTTCTTGAAGGTACAATGTATTTAATTGTTATTTTCTTGAAGGTACAATGTATTTAATTGTTATTTTATTTAATTGTTATTTTCTTGAAGGTACAATGTATTTAATTGTTATTTTCTTGAAGGTACAATGTATTTAATTTTTTTTCTTCTTGAAGGTACAATTTAATTAATTGTTTTTTCTTGAAGGTACACGACCATTCCCTGAACGACGTGGTCAGGATTCTGACTGACAAGAAGACGGTGAAACAGCTTCAGGAGGGACATGGAGAGTGGACTGATAGCATGGAGAAGGTGAGCTTTTTATCACGGGTACCAGATATCAGGTACCCGGTACTACACCTCCACACACAATATACAGATGACAGCTGTCTTTCCTGACTCGTTTTTTTTGGTTCAATCTACATATTTACTATATTCCACTTCCAGATACATATATACATAAAACAAACACGACATGCGTTTGCCTATATAACGTGAATGAATTAAGGATGTTCGCTCCTCATATTTATAGTATTAAACTTTTTTTCTAACTTATATTTTTTAAAAGATTAAAGTATATGATTGAAAAATCAGCAATAAAAAATAGGGGGTAATGTGGGTTTTTTCGAGATATGATGCCTGTAAGATAGTGGGGTGAAGTACAATTTGAACATGGGAGTCTATGGGAAAATGAGAAAAAAATGCTAAAAACTTTAAAATACTACATTTCTAGTATTAAACTTTTTTTCCTTTTTTGATATGTTACAAAGTTCATGTTCCCCTACCGAAATCGATGAAAAAATATATGGTAATGTGAGTTTTTTTTAAGCTTTGACACAAAATGTACCCACCCCCCCATTTACAAATGTAGTCAAATTTAGGCCATTTAAGTTGTAAAAGTATGTATATGATGTAGAATATCATGAAGTAAATAAAAATGACAGAAAATCTTTACTTAATCATATTTCATTTTTGAAGTTCAACAGGAAGGAGCAAACATCCTTAAATACATATAAGGGTGGAAAGTGCAAACGTCGTGCATTTATATAAAAACAGCAAGATAGAAACCAGCTAGAATGTTGTGGCTGTAGTGGACAAAGGCATTATTTGAGAATAACGTCAGTATGTGAATGATGAATGCCAGACATCTTTACATGTGGGCCGATCTTAGTGCAGGCAGAGAAACATCGGAACAGTGGGCCAGGATTGTGTTATTTCTGTCTGCAGAGTCTCGGTAAGGTTGGCCGTGTGAGGAGGGTGGACAGTGATGGTGACGTGGTGGTCGTGTTCGGATCTCGCAAGTGGATCTTCAACCCCGCCTGCTGTGTGCCCGCTCCAGGAGAGCGTCTGGACGAGGTGGACAGTTCGGGAGCTCCTGGAACAGACATGGGAGGTTGGTTAACAACTGTAATAAACCTGGTAGTCTAAGGTCTAAGAAAGTCTTTAATAACGCAAACTCACACAGTAATAAGTGCTGCATGCATTGCTTTGTTGCTCTGTTAACTATTGTTTATATTAAATTACATAAATCTTCATCGGAGGTAGATACATATTTGTAAATTACTACATGCACATGGTTTAGATGTGTATAACATTAGATAAATCATCTTGTATGATCAATATGTCCCTAGATGTTGGTGGGGCACTGATGCAGATGCTTGCCCGCCTGATGGATCCAAAACTCTTGGAGAGAATGGCTGCAGCGAGAGGGGGCGGGACTCCTGGAGCGTCCAAAACGCAGGATCTGTTTAAGGCTGTCATAGAGGGGAAAGCAGCAACAGTCAAATCCATAGTTGAAGCGGATCCCCAGAAGGTATCAGTATCATAAGGGTTTCAGTTGTGTCTTCTCCAACTCGCACAGGTCAATATAAAGTTAAAGCTATGCATGGAGTTGGCAGAACATGTTTATTAGACCGAAAATGTAGTATGGTAGAATTTCTGAATTGGTTTCTATTAGTAAGTCCTATTATCTGCACATGTGATAGTAAGCAAAGGGGAACATGACTATTTGGAGGGATGTTACCCTGCTATTCCGAGATAAGGATAAAATAGACATACCTCGTTTAGAGAACACATCTTGTACGGTCTGATGTGGTCAATTTGATGCAGTCTGATTAACGTAGTTCTATTCTATGAACATGGATATTTACAGGGGAACGCCCTTGTTAAGGATCTGACCCCACTGATGATAGCATGTCACGAGGGTCAGCTTGAGGTGGTCAAGGTGTTGCTGGACCTTGGGGTGGATCTCGAGGTGAAGGGGCAGAAGGGACTAACAGCGCTCTGCACTGCTATAATTGGGTATTGTATATTACACATACACGCCATTCAGACAATGGGGTCACTCTCTATCTGCACTTGTACAAACACTTTGTACTATTGCAGATAGTGTGATCCCAACTATTACAACTATATGGTTACATATTGCCTTTTGGTATATTTAAGTGTTATTCTTAGACAATGTTTTACTTAAGATATCAGCTTATTAATATGAATATACCTGAAGGAGTAATTAACGACCCTTCAAAATATTGATATCTTCAAAGCATGATGGCAAGTATCTAAATCCTCATTTGGTATTGTCAGAAAACGAGAAATAGTTGCCAAAATGTTGATCGATCGAGGCGCAAATATCCACGTGGCATTGAACGATGGACAGACAACTCTGCACATTGCTGTTCACAAGAATCTGTACAAACTGGTGGCCCTGCTTATTAGTAAAGGAGCTGATGTCAACAAAGGGGTAATTAAGATATTAAAGTCATTTCCGTATATAGTGTTTGTGATATGAAAAGATAATACAATTATATTTATGTATATTTATGTATAGTATAGTAAAATATATATATATATATGGTGCGGATTAAATTTGAATTTATCGATAAAAAGGATTCGTATTGTATTTGGCAAACCTTAATAAATACAAGATAGTGTTTATACTATATAGTGTATATAAGAATTTGAGTATCATTGTAAAAAGTCTTTCAACAGGACAGTTATAAGGACACAGCCCTGCATGATGCGATTGAAACCAAACACAATGAATGTATTGAAGTCTTGCTTAAAACACCCGGGATTGATCTCCATCGCTATAACAAAAGCAACTTCAATCCTCTTCAATTGGCCAATTTGAGAGGATATGTATTGTAAGTGTAATGCTTGTATGACATTTTGCCAACTTTGAATAGTTTTCGTTTGTTTTTTTACAAAAAGTATTATAATTGTATTGTCATAAAGCTATGAACTGTCATCTTGAATAATTAAAAACAATGATGTGCTACTATTTTAATTCTAACATCTGCTTATTGTACTTCATTTAAATATATTCACTTTAGAACTATTACCAACTTTAACAAAAGTTTCTTACGAAGAAATAATTCAAAGAATGTTTAGAACACGAATATTGTTTACAAAGTTCTAGCGATTTAATTTGGTGTCCTGGATAATATATATAATGATGATGAGGATACTTATACAATGCTGAACTCCACGCCGCGAAGGGGATGCTCAACGCGCAACCTCTGTGTAAGAATCGCTTCCTCTTCCTTCTCAGCTCACTCGGATTGTATTTATTGCTTCATTTTGGCATCATTTGCAGTGCTGTAGAAAAGATACTGGCAAAAGATAGTTCACTGACGGACATTCTTATGAATGGAGACACATACTGTGCTCTCCACATCGCAGCCAAGAACGACCATGTTGAGTGCGCCAGGTTACTCCTAGACAAGGTCAGTTGTTTCCTTCGTTTTGGTTAGTTGTCCTAGAGAAAATAGATCTTAGTATATCTGATCCTACCCCCTTCCTTCGCAAGGCATAATTCCATATAAAAAAAACTGTTGAGATCAAACAGCATGCGTCTGGCTTTAGGGTATTTATACGATTTTTGAAATCTCAATTTTCTTGTTATTAATTCACACTCTTGTTTTTTCATCTGAAGGGCAAAGCAAAGGTTGATCGAATAGGACATAACGGTTTCACACCTCTCCACATTGCGGTTGATAGACCTAGTATCCGTGTCATCGAGTTACTCGTAGAGAGAGGTAAAACTTCATTTTGATAAAGACAATAAAATAAAATCAAATAAATCAAATCAAATAAAAACTTTAATTTATTATCTTTGTATATCTACGCCCTGATCATCAAATATATCATCTTGTCAGTTAAGTATTAAACCTATTTTGTTATCCAACACCGTGCCTTTAGCACGAAGCATGAGAATTAATATTCGGCGGTGCATTACATTACATGTCCGAAATTCCGAATTGGAATAACTTAAGAACTATTTACTTCCTTAAGAGGCATTTAGAAGTTGGTAACATGAAGAATTAAATATATGGATTTACAACTTCTTTATTGCAAAGATATGTTACGTTTCAGTGTAGATACTAACACCGTAATCAAGCAAACGATACTGAATGAACATTGTGGTATGGCATAATATATGGGTTGATGTACAACGTGATTAGAATGAATTAGGTTGATGTACATAGTGTTTATACAATGGACAGGCAGTGTAGAAGCCAGATTAAGAATGGGGATTACATTTTAAAATGTTCAGAGCTTCTAAAAGTTTCTTGATTTTAAAGTCTGATCGATTTGCTTCCATGACCTTAGTGTTGTCCCACAGGATGTTGTATTCTGGATTGGGCTGGACTGAAGTTTTGTGTTCCTTGATTCTCAGGGGGAGGGCCGGGAACTTTCGCCGATGTAAGAGTCACCACATTCACATGGAATGTGGTAAACTACACCAGATGCGTCTTGTTTGGTGGTGGTGGGTGGTCTACAAGTGGCACGGAGAATGTTATACATTGGTTGTCCTCTCTGGTATACTACATCACTGTTAGCTTGTTTCTTGAGTAGTCGTCGGATGTGGTGGCTGATGGTCTTGACGTATGGGATGTTGATTATGAATCGGACTGACTGCGGACTAAGGGTGGTCTTGATGGTGTTGTTTACTAGGTCGGCTGGGTACTTGTTGAGATTGACGAAGACAGTGCGGAGATGGCTTAGACCGGCTTCTATTGCTTGTGGTGTTGAACAGATGTTCTTCGCTCGTCGGGCTAGTGTGGCGATGCTACCTCTCTTGACCTGCAGTGGATGGTCGGATGTGTAGTGAAGGTATTGGTCAATGTGTGTTGGTTTTCTGTAGACGGTAGTGTGGAGTTTGTTATCAGATGTCTGGACCAGTACATCTAGGAGTGGAAGCTTGTTGTCGGTTTCTTCTTCCATGGTGAATTTCATTCTTGGATGTTGGTCATTAAGATGGTCTAGGAGACAGTTGGGGTCGTCTGTCGAGTTGATGATGACGAAGGTATCGTCAACCTTCCGGAACCAGCACAGGCGGGTAATGGGGGATGTTGAAAAGTCATGTAGATCTCGGTACTGTTGGGGGAGAGAGGTGAACCTGTTGGGAGGCCATGGGTCTGTTGATATATCTTGTCGGACCAGGTAAAGTAGGTGGAGCTGATGAAGGAGTCGATAAGGTAATCTAGGTAAATCAGCCAAGTCCTTCGTCCCCGACACTACCGAATTCTGCAAGAAGATCAGCGCAATCACCCATGATCAGTACACTAGATTACGTTCATATCGAACACACCTGCTGCAATGAAACATGCATGGGTTATACTTTATTATAGACAGACACCATTTTCAAGGACACAGTAAAGTATTGAATTTTTCATAAATATCATATCATTCAAAACTGATTATCTTCTGGATAAGTTCTATAACATTTATTTTACCATTTACTCCGTTGATTACAAATCTTTCAAGAAATAAAATCTATTGAATTGCTAACCGGAGAGCTCGAGAACTTCCCTTAAGAGACAGGAACTATTGAAATACTATAAGTCATGTTCATTTAGGAGCTGACGTGAACGCAGCTGACATGATGGGGGACACCCCTCTTCATAACTTATTCCTCCACTGCTCCAAGAAGAAGGAGAAGGTAACTACCAAACATCTTCATATTATGTAACTTTATATAATTCTGAACCTCTCGAAACAGGCACATAGTAAACTTCATTAATAGGCATGTCACATGTCTTTGAGGGGCATTTACGGGACATTTTATGTTTTGTTACATGTTTCAACAGGGCAGTCTGACGCAGGACCACGTGGAGAAGTATGTTACAGCTGCTATCATCCTCCTCAAGAAGCAGGCTGGACACAACAAGAAGAATCTGATCGGAGCCCGGCCTCTGCAGCTGTGTAGGAGTGAACGCGTTAAAGCCGCTGTCCAGTCATATATTGACAAAAAGTAGGTTTTCTAGACTTCTGTAATACTCACTCATGTTGTTTATGGAGATGTCGAGACCTCTAAGAAGACTCCATTGTAATACACAGGCGTGGCACAGAACTATTTGTTTTCTATGGCTGAATTTTCAAGAATATTTATAATGTTTTCGCCTCCGTCCGTTATTCCGTTATTTCGTTATTACGTTATTCCGTCATTCCGTTATTTCGAAATGCTTCTTTTCCGGGCCATATCTCTAAAACCGTTAAATATTTTTTCACGAAACTTGGTATGTAGTTAGACCTAGTGGTGGAGTGGTGCCATTTGCTACTTTGGTTATTCTAATTTTTTTATTTTTTTTCTGGTTTCCATGGAAACAATTTGAACTTAGTGCATATTGGGGGTAGAGACCTTTTCCGGCCTCTATCTCCAAAACCGTTCAATATTTTTTCACCAAACTTTGTATTTGCTTAGACCTAGTGATAGAGTGGTGCCTTTTGCTACTTTGGCTATTCTGATTTTTTTATTTCTCGTTATTAATGCAGTATTGAACTTAGTGCTTAGCATAAGTGAAAAATAAGGGTAATATGACTAGGTTGGATTGAAAGTTGGAGCGGGGGACATCACAGTGCATCACATGCACATATTTCTAGTTAGTTCTATATTTTGTTGTATTTTCTACATCGGCATATCAATACCGTATAATCCACATTTCTTCCAGTCAAACACCTTACTCTTATTGTTATCCTTGACACTTATTCTTTTAAAACAATAATCCACTTACATACTCAACATACCCACCTCTAAATCGATATCATTTTCCGAAGTAGATGGAATGTTTCATTAATGTGTTTTTAAAATCACACGTCATAAAACTTGAGTTCATGTTCTTGAGATGGGATGTTTTATCTTTCATACCTGATGTACGTCCACAAGTATTACCTAGCTTATTTATATAATATTTTTAAGCAAAACGTCTCTCAACTCGGACGCAACATCCTCTCCTTCCAAGGATATGATGACCACAGGAAGGGGAGACAACCTCATGTCTACCCTGAAGATGGCGCTGCCGTGCTGCAAGTGTTACAGCAGCATGTCTGACGTCACACTGAGACCATGCAACCACAAGGTTCTGTGCAGTGGCTGTATGCACAGCTTCACTAAGTGCCCTATGTGCGATTCTCCAATCACAAAGAGGGAAGGTATGGCACTGTTCACTTTGATATTAATAATTTTGTTGTAGCAGAAAATATTGCCGGTTTATGAATTATCAACTCCTTTATTCATAGGCAGCGTTTCTTTACAACACCTTAAACCGTTTTCAGGACAAAATGTTGACAGGAAATCTGCCGTTATATCTCTCAAAACTGACTGATTAAGCCTTGTTGCACTTCGTTACCTTTTCGGTGCTAGCTTTAGTAGCATTTCAGTGCACAATATGACATTCGGCACGCTGTTACGCTAGCACATTGCATTTTACGTAATGCACCAAGGCTCAAACCAACGTCAGTTGATAAACTAGTGGCTGGGGGCTATTCACGAAATCATCCTAGCCATAGGATGTCATAACTTCACCTTGACCGACATGTAGTTTTTAATCCAGTTTTAGTTTCTTTGAGAATTGGTCCCTTGGCTGGACTTTATTGCTCGAACATATCGTCTATATTTCTTTTTTTTCGTTTTATTCACATTATCTGCAACAATTAAGTTATTTACTAATTAAACACGAATGCAAAATCAATAAGCATTGGTTAAAGATTTGGTTAAAGCTTTGTTATTATCATTGAATGGATGTGAATGAGATGTAGGATGCATCTTTAAACCTTATATATTTGAATGCACTTTATTAATGAAAATAACAGTTGGACCATCGATATAGACCATTCGATCTAAATTGACAATCAATGGGGCCAAAACATCTCACTGAAACGGACAAAAGCAAAATGACATTCATTCGAGATGGTTTGTAACATGTAGCTCATCTATGGTATTACCATTCTCTTCCCACAGAGGTTACCCGTTTCAGATATCCTAGGATCGTAAATCTGAAGGGAGTAACCTTTGTTGGAAGAGAATGTGGTATTGCTTGCAAGGAATGATTTTGGTGCTATGAAAGAGTTGTGTAAAAATTATTAAACAGAAGACTTCATCGCTACTTTATATTAAGTGACTTGTACAAATGATTTAACTTCGAAGCTGTGGAACGATAATGTTAGTCTGTCTCGAGGGTTAGTAAAAGGCTATACATGTTGTGATTCTATACTTGTTTCTCTCTTCTCCAAACAGCTTCCTAGTGTACATGAGCATCACATACTTACATATACCATCATTTCTATTGCAGTTGAGGTTGACCCAGCTGAAATGTGTAAGATGCAATAGAGTTGAAAAGCCGTGCCAGGATGTATATATTGACTGTGAACTATGTGATTATTCATTATTTATTAATTAACTATCAATGTTATGGCACGTATATGGCGTTTACGGCCTAGACCATATGATTCGACAACCGTGCCGATACGGACAAACTGGGCCAATACGAGACACACTGGGCCAATATGAGTCTGAGCATGCGCACTCGCACATTTCGTGAAAGCCCAAAGCTGTCACTTCACAACTTTGACCTATGGTATCTGTTCACCAAACTTGTTTATAATTATTATTTCAATATAAATAAGATGTTTAGGGTTGTGCAGATAGAATGAAAAGAGGTCAATTAATAAAATTGTCATTAATTAAGTATTTCCGTATTGGTCGAATTATAGGTCCTCGGTCCGTTGTATTGGCCCGAGACTTCGTCTCGGGCCAATACAACAGACCTCGGACCTGTAACTGGGCCAATACGGAAATACTTAATTAATAACATTATATTAAAACCCCGTACATGGTACCTTACTACAGGAGTACAAGTAGTTGGGAAGATTGTGTTAAAATGACTTTTAATCATAGTACTTTCATATGTACAGTTTAATCGTAGTACTGTCGAATATACATTTTAATCGCTATACTTTTATGATGTGTTACGACGCTGGTGATGTATACTATGATGGGGGCGGTTACTTTACCTTTCTTTATATTGTGTATTTCAACGGAGCCCAATATCAATATTAATATGTATTTGGATAAATGATATCGTGGCGCATATTCTCACTTGGAAAGGAAACTTCCCCAAAATTTTATGAGGGTATAAAACGAAATACTGCTGCCAGTGAAGTTAGATTTTGAATATATTTGATGACACATGTTTAGTAAAGAAGTTCTCATAATTTGACTCATCAGAGTATGATACTTTTAATTTTATGTCAGTTCAAATACACTTGGGATGCTGAAAACGCTTTCAAATGTTTTTATTTTTGGCCAGAATATTTAGCATTTATATTAATAATTCATAAAATGTTGCCATTTTTTCAGTAAAAGATTATGTCAAGATAGCTAAGCTGCTTGGACGTACCCTTGACGCGTCATTCCTGTCGGACGTCATAAAACAAGCCAATAAACCTTTGTTTGGCCTCAGTCGCACTTCTTTTACGTCTAGTTAAGAAGATTCGTAAATGATATTTTTTTAAAACGTGTTTCCCAGATATATGAACAGATAATGTTTTTAATTTAGAATCAAATTTAGTTAAGTTTGCTCCTGAAGACATACTATAAATATGTTTCTCTCGTGGAATGAAATATATTGTATTTTAAATGGCGACATTTCTTTTGCAGTTGCGTTTATGTTAAGAACCCTCCAGGAAATACGTTCTTGATGAAAGCTTTATAAAACAAATTACTACAATACACATACAGTTTTAATTTATTTTGTCAATGTGTTATGTCAATGTTATCATTGAAACCATGTTCCCTTGTGGACTGGCAAAATATATTCTTCTTCGCTTTGTACTCTATTGAATATCATATTTGACGTACCATCTACCTTTTAATTTATGATGATGTTATTTGTTGTAGATTGTATTCATTGTTATAGATGTATTTTATCAAAAACGTTGTAATAGTAAGTCAAACCTAAAGTGCACGTGTCTATTGAATATGTCTGTTTGTGTCAAATAGAGACCATAATTATTTTACGGTATCTTTTTTATACTATTCTTTTGTTTATTATCATTTTCCTACAGTGACATATATACTCTTTAAACAATTAAAGGAACAATTGTTAAAGTTAAACCTTCTTGAAAGAAATTAACTTTAAAATATGTGCGACGATAAGAAACTATTTAAGTAGTATTTAGTTTTTAATGAATTACCAAAGGGAAATAATTAATAAAGGAAACAGAGAACTAAATATACCAGTAATAAAATACAAATACAACCTAAAAATAGTCTTTTGCCATTACAATGCCTTAAAAATGATAATATGGTGAATGGGTTACCATTGTGTGTGTCATGCGACCAACTTCATCATTAAATGATATATATATATATATATATATATATATATATATATATATATATATATATATATATATAACACCACCCTGTTGAATGTTATGTAAATGTAGCAAATGATGATGGTCTCCCTAAACATGACGTTCGGACCGTCAGTTAGGAAATAGAATAGTATTTCACTTCAAAATGGTAACAATTGTAGCGACTTAATAAACCTAGAAGATTTCGGATCATATTACAAATAATTAATTAATTGAATTTAAAAAAAAAATAAGAAGTACAATGTATATCGATGTAACTGCACTGTAGTTTTGACATTTTAATCAAATAGAGGAAATTATTATCCAGACGTCAGTCGCCCGGGGTACAATGTAAGATCTACTCTGGTTTAATACATATATCCCACGCACTCTAAGGATCCATCTTTTGATTTATTGATATGATCGTTTATGTAATACAACACCGGCAATTAAATGAAGCCATTGCCTGAAAATAACGTTACCCTAAACTAAATTAACTAAAGGTTGCTTTAGGACCATGTGTGTTGTACCACTACATGCATTGCGCGACATTTGTCAATATACATGTTATAGTTGTACTTTTTTAGAAGCAATTTGCTGTAGGCTATGTGTGTGTATTGCTTAGAAATATCGTTAAGAAGACATTTATATAGTACTAGGGTAGGGGTTATAGGCATAGATAATTATCAGTGACGCATCTGAATAAGAAATTGTAAAGACGCTGATAAAGAAGCATGTATAGAAAACATTGAATAAATTCATATAATTAGCAATTAGTTTATATCTTCAAATGTATTCTTGCATTTGTCTTTATATCATGAACAACTCAAGGCGTTACTCTTGCAAGTCTCCATTACCGGCTGATTAAAACCTGGCCGCATTTCCTTAATGTTTCCCTGCTAGGAAATCAGACCCAACTATGCTTTTAGGTTATAGCGATCCACTATCATAGGAGGGAAAACGTGGGAAATACTGCAAGGCTTATCAGCCAGTGGAAATTATCATATATTGAATTGTTTTTGTGATGGACGCACTTGACTGTTTGAGTCTCGACTTAAGGCATGAATTAAGATAATTAATGTCATAATTTTGTCTAATAAAGATTCTGAACTATAAGCAGATTGCGTGACATGCTCATTTTGCTTTCAATGTTAACTTCAGTTGATGTTAGGTTGGCATTAAAGGTGCATCCATTGTGGTTCATATATTTCATTTGGCTTTCATACGTTCCAACTCACCACATGTGATGTCTACAATACATATAAATTCATTCAGCTTGGATATTTATCCCCAATCGCCAAATATATCACAATTACTAGTTTCCAATGAAAATTTAGTGACATCATTATGCATGTACAGAAACCGAAACTGCACGTCCAATTTACATGCACTGTAGTTATGTGACCTATTAAACATTGTCAACTCAAAATTGTCTTTTTGTCTGTTACAATTAAGATTCCAAAATTACGTTTGACTCATTGGCGCGCGCCACACGCTATGCATTGTCCGGTTTTCGATCAGAAATCACTACTTTTACCTTCATATCGTCAAAATGCTAAGTCTACTATCATTAAAATGGTAGTTTTCGGCAACAGTCGGTTCTTCTCGATGAAGTAACACCATTTATAACGTTTGCAATATGTGACCCCCAACAGCACAATGTATGTACCTTTAACATGTGAAATGAAGCTATGGATTCACTGTAATCGTGGTTGATCGTTTACACAGTTCGAGTACACGTGTTATGTATTAATGAGCGTCCTATCACCTTTGCGATCAGGTGTGCGATCTATCTCTCCATTACGATGTGTATAACACCGATGGTAACATTTTGGTTTGATGACGAAATACTTCAAAAGGAAACACATGTTTTGTGAAGTCAGAGGTCCTTTGATGTTGTACCATGGCGGGACGCTATTCACCTGAATAGGTTCATACATAGATGACCTAGATAAATGTTATAATTATGACCTAAATATATATACACACAATACAAACACACAAATATCATAGTTTGGCTGGATTGAATAAAACACATTTCAAACACCATGAACCGTACTTGTTAGTTAATTAACGAACAACGCTTAAGTAGCAGCTGTCAATGACACCATCGATATCGTGGTTAAATCAATACGGAGTGATGCTTTTGGTTAATCTGCTTCATCTGTTCCCATGTTAAATCAGGTACAGCGAGGCTTATTTGCACATGCTGCACCTAGTAAAAGAGAAAAAAGTTCACCTAGTAAAATTAGTTTAATCAAAATTTAGTCTCATGCCAATGATCGGTACATATCTAGTAAAATTAGTTTAATCAGAACTTAGTCTCATGCCAATGATCGGTACATACCTAGTAAAACTAGTTCAATCAAAACTTAGTCTCATGCCAATGATCGGTACATATCTAGTAAAACTAGTTTAATCAAAACTTAGTCTCATGCCAATGATCGGTACATATCTAGTAAAACTAGTTTAATCAAAACTTAGTCTCATGCCAATGATCGGTACATACCTAGTAAAACTGGTTTAATCAGAACTTAGTCTCATGCCAATGATCGGTACATACCTAGTAAAACTAGTTCAATCAAAACTTAGTCTCATGCCAATGATCGGTACATACCTAGTAAAACTAGTTCAATCAGAACTTAGTCTCATGCCAATGATCGGTACATGATGAGGTCTTTGGAAGCATCGAACGCATGACAACCGTTGTCATGTTGCCTATGAGTCACATTAGAAAACAATGACAACAATAATGAATTTAATATTTGTACAATTTATAGAAACCCTAACCCACGAACGCCCGATATAAGTGTGAGCCATTCGTGTCATGCTACTAACGTGAGGTGCAGTAAGGCCTGATGGGCACATGTGGCACGTGGAAGAAAAAAGAAAAATAGTTCATATCTTAGTGTCATGCTAATGATCGGTACATTGTGCATATTCTGAAAGCAACAATCATATGACAACCGTTCATTTTGCCTTTAAGACACAACGATGCCTAAAATAAATACAATTTGTGTACAATTTATATAAACCCTAACCCGCAAATGCCCTCACACCCACACACACCATTACATGAATTTACCAAATGTCAAGTAATACTGCCTCTACACTTTGAAAAGGCTACAGGAGCAGGCGAGCACGTGCTGAAACTTGTGTAATGAGGCATATTCAGTATTTCATCGATCGAATGTTAACAGCGCGGCTTCAGACTTCATTAGTTAGAAATTCCAGTTTAGCTTAATGTAAAATGTAACTGAAGAGACTGTACATTTGGAACGTTTATTGAGTACTTCGTTATATCAAAGTATTTATTTCGTAACAATTGTTGCTATTGACGCTTTTGATATGAACAAAGAATCCCTCGAAAACTTGCCCAATTCTTATTACGAAAAAAGTTTAATGAGTTTGGTGGTGCAAAGAACCGCACCAAAACAAATTTGTTCTAAATACCCAAGCATGAGAGGTTTTAAATTGTCTTGCTCAAATGGCAATTCAGTTACTTTAAACTTTATTGGTTGCGAAATTTGTTTTGTAAAAACTGAAATGTCAAAGGTGCAGTGATGGAGAAGTGTTCCATGGATTCATGCTATTCCTTATTGTAACATTCTTTCGGGCAAGTTAATGATGAAATTTGGAATCCCTCCAAGTAGGGCTTAACCGATCCAGATCGGGTGTCAATACAACTACTTTAAACTTGATGGCTAAGACATTTCAGATTAGTTCAATTGGAAATGTGATTGCAACAGCTTGAATCGAATGACAGGCTTTCCACTCGTGTAAATGATTTGTGCATTTGGTGACACCTTCCTGTAGATAATGTGTTGATAATTAATGAAATGGACGTTCAGTTAACACAACACTTTCTATGATTTTAAACACTTGGTCTAAAACTGGCATTTTAGTGGCAAGTCTTAATAATGATTCCTGCATTCTGGGCCATGTTCAAGAGAGGTTTCAAAGTAGTCGCTCAATGAGGTTCAAGAGAGGTTTCAAAGTAATCGCTCAATAAGCGATTACTTTTAAACCTCTCTTGAACGCGATTGTAGCATACGTAGCAAGGCGAGTAAGCTTAGAGGAATTTGCACTGTGTCGTTCAAGAGAGAATGATCGCTACTTGAGCGCTACACTGAGCGATCAATGAGCGATTATAAGCTCTCGCTGTTATGGAACGGAGCCCTGATTTGTCCTGTCTCTGCACTGAAAGTTGACAGCACGCTTTGACGACGCCTTCCAACAAGGAGTTGTCTTGATTATTTCAAACTATAAAATGTGCTGACCCCTCGCACACCATCTTGTGATGCCCACTGTATTATCCTACTTTCTTAACAATTAGCATGCATTGGTGAGGTTAATGACTTTAACGTTTATATCACCCATGCCTTGGACTGCAGCATAAGAGGTACATACGTATATACACGATCCCTTTTACAATTACATACTATTCAACATAACATATAGAAATAATTGGTACATTGAGTTAAAATACATGTTAAGATAGTGATATTTACTTCTTACTAAATGAAATGAGGGGGAGGGATAGTGCAGTTGTTAGCGCGTTCGGCTTTGGATCAAGAGGTCCGGGGTTCGAATCCCGCCAGGCAACTTTATCTGCAGTAGAGAACTGTTCTACACGCAGTAAGGTTTCGGTGCAATGTAACACTGAATTTCAGCGTAGTACCACCCATGGTTCGCTAGTTACAGCCCATGCTCGCATTTTCGAATTTCCCATTTATAATGATACTTTATGTCAATTACATTTACTCTAGAGGGTAAACCATTTTATTACACAAACCAATTATCCGTAGTAGCAATAACGGTGTTGCATATAAAGCAAAACTTGTATTGCGGCCATTTTATTGTGAACACATTTTATAATTTCGAATGACAAAACAATTACATTGGCTTTACGGAACAACATGCATGTACACTCATTTTAAAACTTGATTTTCTGAGGAGAGAAGGATGTTTTAATATTGGTGACATTATTTTTTAAATACATTTCATCGACTTATTTCAGCGAAAAAACGTGCTACTGCTCGTTTAAGTGACCACATAGCGTTTACTACATCACTTGCTTGATAACGGTGCTAGTATCTGCATAGAAACTTCGCACTTATAGCAATAAAGAAGTTGACTATCCATAGAACTTGTTCTCTTTCATGACAACATCTTCTAAAATGCCTCTCAAAGAAATTTGAGTATAGATAAATAATTTTACGGTTAACAGGTCTTAAATTTAGTATCTGTTGTTATGATTTGTTGACAGTGGAATACATCAACTTGGTGTTTGAGGGTAACGTTTATAGCTAGGCTTTCACAGGATAACAGGAGGCTGTCACTGAATAAGGGTTATGGAAACTAGGTTGCATGGATGTCAATGAATATGACAGGTTTTCATGTAAGTGCTGATTGAGGGTGTCCCGTGAGATCCGAAATACTTGCTGCTACGTTAAGCGCCGTATTGCTGAGTTTCAGTTGTCAATCATCTGTTATTAGGTTACAGAGACATCCATGAAGAAAGCTGATTTACTCTCCTGCAAAGTACACGAGCTGACATTACAGGGAAAGATTACAAAAATGAAGTTTTGTCTTCTCAAAGATTGGTTGCACCTTTCAATTTTTAATGAACTACAGATTGATGCAAATAGTATTTTGACGGTGACGTTATTTCCATAGACTTGCATGTTAATTTAGTCTTGGATAAATAATTTCAATGAAATAAATTCTGGTTGGATCACTGTCAAATTTTCCAGCTTGATTGGAAAACATCTCAGCTTGAAGTACATAATTTGGATTAAATATTCTGACGACAATTTAACAAATGTCATCCTATTTACCTTCGTGTGTACATTAAATAAAAACGGGTCCCATAGATCGCCATGTTGAATGTTTTCACAACTATGTTTATATGTTGAATGAAATTATTGTCATTTCCTACATATGAAACGGAAAATTAAACATAAATTATGATTTTTAACAAAGCTGATTCCTCACAAACGTGATAAATGTGAATAGGATCGGACAAAAATCCTATCTATGAAAATTATTTATCCCAGATATGGAAATGACGTCGTTGTCCGAATACTTTTTGCACGACTCTGTACTTTGGAGACAATGTCAAACAAGAAAAAAAATAAAAACGAAGCTTAAAGAAAGTTCCAAATGTCTTCCAATTGCACATCCTGAAGTAAAGAACTGATATTCTTTAACACCTCATAACTTCATGTAAGAATCTCCAGAGACTCTACTAGATGGTTATGCAAATATTCTCATGTAGTAGTATAACGCAAGGTTTATTATATGGGCACAATTTGAAACTGGGCCACAATCGAGTAGCTGAAGCGATACAAAAGACGAATATTGTATCTTACCCTCGAAGTATTAGAAATTCAGTTTACTTATAATAAGTTCATAAAAAGAACATACATATAAGACTTGTTTTAACATTTTTGATATGTTCGGCCCTCTCACTGATAAGTGATAGATATCGTCCCTCTCAACTTCTAAATATACGATTGCAGGGTTGTCGAGGCAAGTTATATAATAAGACCGTCACTATAACTGTAATTCATGACCCTATCAAACATCGAAGAGCATAACTACACTAAACATACATGTATATAGAGTATACCCCCCCCCCCCCCCCCCCCCCCCCCCCCCCAACTTCTCAATATACGATTGGTGAGTTGTCAAGGCAAGATATATAATGAGAAATAGATCAAGTATCTTACGTTTCGAAAGGTTGATTACAGATGGGTTTAAGGTTCATTGTCCGACCACGTGTTGATTCATATTTGCTAAATCTTTAACCATATACAAAGTCAGTACAATGCGGTTGTGAAAATGACAATGCATTACTAGATGTATTATGCATCTAATGCCCTAATTTCACTACGGGCCGAATTGTCACGAATCATCACGAAAAAATATTCACATTCGTGAACATTCGTAATAAATTCTTTGAATTCGTAAATGATTCGTAGTTCATTCGGTAAAATTCCTCCAATTCGTGGCAGTCGTGAACAAAATTTGATTTGTTCAAAAATGTTCAAGAATCAACTACGATATTTTAATTCGTAGTTGCTTCGAAAACCATTCGTAACTAACTCGTGTAGTTCGTAACACGTTCGTAAACAGTGCTTGGAAATTCGTGGTTGAAAATTTTGATTGTCTCACCCCGAATTACTTACGAATGTCTCGAATTAAGGACGAAAATTCGTAGTGTATTCGCAACTGTTTCTTAATTATTACACATATACGTACATAATCCGTAAACAATTCGTAAATAGTTCGTATCTGTTTTGTAGGGTTTCAACATTGGAAATCTACGAATTTTCATACAAGTTAAATTGCTCTTCACGAATTTTGCCGAATGTTTACGAATATATACAATCACCTATTCGTGGCCATTCGTGACAATTCGGCTCGTAGTGAAATAAGGGCATAAAGCATTAAATGAAGAACGGCAACTTCAAAATTCTACGATTGACTATGCAGGAACGTGAAGGTGTTCTTGGACAGCTGAAAACGGACTCCGCAGACAGTATTTGCCAGCCGTTTTCATGTCTACAAGTCAAACATAAACCGTCTTGTCAGAAAACTTGTCAAGCAAACAGGAAGTGTTGCCGACCGACTCCGTCAACTTCCAGTTACAACGGCTGGACTGGATCAACAAAAATCAACTGGCTCATCAGTTAGTTCGGCAACAGCAACTGCAGCGAACACTCAGGTAATCAATCTTGCTCAGGTACCCATTTAAACAGCTGGGTGGACTGAGTGCAATGTGGATGAAGTGCCTTGAACAAGAACACAGTATGAGACCCAGGTCATAAATTGTTGGTGTCTCTACCGAGATTCGAACCCGGGCCATTGGCGTGAGAGACCAGCACGGTAACCACTACACCATTGTGCTCCACAGTGCTAGCTATGAAGCTATGCGTTTTCAAAGTTTCTCAATATATACCGACGTCAACATGTTTGATAAACGACGCTTCAGTCCAGGGTTTATGATTCATTTACTTATTTATTTATTCATTTATTTATTTAAGAGCTGTAATGTCAAATTATTATTCCTCATTTCAGGAATTAATTATGGATAGACGATAATTTGTGAAAAGCTTGACGTTCACCTTTATATTGTCACTAAGTTGAGTAGTCAGTACTTCTCGAAAACATAGCGCCATTTATAACGTTTAATGTGACAACATCCCTTTAAATCAACATATAAAATACTTTCAAATATCGTTTCATTCTGTACTTAACGACCGTGTAGATTTTGATACACCACGCTGCACAGCAAATGTCCTGAAAATAGATCTATAAGTCGACACATGATTGAAGTAAATTGATAACATTGTATTTAGAAATATCCTCCCAGTCCAGATGACAAACTACAGGCCAAAGCAGCTCTAAGTAGGTTGACCAATACTTGTGGAATAGCGAGAACTGTGTCAGCACAAGAAATGTTATTCGTCAGTTTGTAATGTAACCAGTCAGGTTATAGTGGTCCCAAAAGGTAAAGAAGCGATGACATTACAAATAAATTTATGGAACATTATATATGTTGTCAGTAACGTCATAATATCACAAAGTGTATGACAAAAATGACAAGGATGTTAATAAGCTGCTACATAAGAATGAGAGTACTGGAATATAATATTTGTAAGATTTGTGGAAGAAGAGTTCATCAGATTAAAATTGAACATTAAGATATGTAGTTTTTGTAGTGTTGATCCAGGCCTATAAAGATTCAGTTACAGCAAATGTCTTTGAATAGAAAGACTATACTAGTTTATCACAATAATTGTTAAGGAAGTTGAATGAATTAGTCAGTACTTGATATAAAGGCATTAACAGTATGACTTCGGATATAGAGTTCGAACTATGGAACCATGTTAATGTGTGAATCATGCTTTTCGTCACCATTAACGCATTTAGTTGTTCCGCTGTTTAAAATTTCTCAAGATACATTGCTACCGTGCTAAGATCAGAACGAACCGTGCTGGTATTCATAGTATTAGCCTGTACGGATAGTTATAGAAAGTATATGCGCTAACAATGTTTACTGAAATTTTAACATTAACCAACAATTGTTCTATGTAAACACCTAATAATTCAAGAAATTTAATCTACTTTTATTCATTATTTCAGTTCAAATGGCAAGCATGCACCAGAGATAATTATGAAATATGAGGCTACATCTTCAGCCATGTATCTCAACAGCATCCATTGTTATGTGGTGTATATTAATAACAAAGTCAAGTGCTAACTGGCAATGAGTAGATTGTGCTTGATATTACCCTATCATTTGTCAGTAAATTAGTCTGGACCTGATGCTTGAGTCAGTACTAGCTCAGCTTCAACGAGCACCTGCTAAATGAGCTATAGCGAGAACTAACGAGCAGTTGCATCACACGTTAACTGAAGATGGTGTTCAGTTGAAAAGTGTGATCAATGTGTATTCTATATCTCCTTAACTGGACGAGACAGACGCGTCAAAAAGCACATATTGGCTTGTTTTGTGACGTCCTACAGTAAATACAAACTTTCTATCCCGTGAATGAATCAAATGGTCAAGCTCAAAACTAAAGGTCGGAAGTTGATTAAGTTACTCCGTCACAATCAAGTGTCTGTCAGAATTTGTGTTTGGTGCGACACTGTTAACACGATGTTGGCTTTTTCTAAGGTTGCATATACATATGATAAAAATTGGGAAATATATTTGTTCATTGTTCACGAGCTGTTATTCCTTTGATGTTTTCAATAATAGAATTCTGAGTAACATTTCTTGGCATTCATTGTTAGCCTGATGTGGAAGTTTCTTGCAAACTTAATCAATCATATAACATGGGCTGTGGTGATTAATAGAGATAAAAAGGGGTTTCACTATGTACCTGTCTGTTATCTTTCTTTTGATCTCGTATCATTTCGACAAATTGAAAATATACATTAGGGTGAATAAACATAAACTAGCATTTATAATACAGAAACATCAGGAAAGATAGAATTCATATTTGCCCAACTAAAATGTTTGAACAAGTTGAAATATTATTGTAAAGTGATTTAGTTTTGAAAAAATGACGATATCATCGTAATTGTGCCCAAACTTAACAAAGTCGAGAACGTTTAAGACAAAAATATTTATAGTGTACACATTACAGCTGTTATGCAAATGTGCAAAACTATATAACTAAAGTAGCATACTTTCTGATTGATGAAGTACTACCGCAAAACATATCATCAATCCAAGCATCTATTCAATCATATCTAGTGTAGTAGATGAAACATAGAAATAGTTAATAACATAGATCTGTATGAATTTTTGGTAAAGCAAAGAGAAACCGAACTTCCAAACGCAAGGCATTACTCTTGCCAGTCTGCATTACTGACAGATCTATGCCTTGCAGTATTTCCCTCGCTTTGCGGTGCCAAGATAGTGGATCGATGCACCTGAAATGCATAGTGAGATTCAATTTCCTAGCACAGAGATCTTATGGAAATACTGCAGGGCCTTTATCACCCAGTATTGGAGACTAGCAAGAGTCATGCCTTGCATTGGGAAGTTGAGAGAAACCCGAAAACTGTAATATGCAAATCCATGTATTTTCGTCACCATAAGATAAGAGTATGTGGCTGCAATTGTTTCTTAATGAATCAGTTAGAATTTTAAATTATCTAAATATAACAATTCACGAAGGTTCTTTTTAGGTTCCTCATTGTACTTTTATTTGAGTTTCATTCACATTTTAACATGATCATACATGTAAAAGAATATAAAAAGGTAATTAAATTAGTTAAAGTTCTGTCTTAATTGCCTTATTATTAACCTTTCAATCAGTTTGGAATGTTCGCTGGATTTAGAAGTATTGCTTCATTTGCTACCCTGTTAAATACCGTATGACTAATACAGTTAGATCGCAGACTGTAATGTTCAATGGTGGGAGGGAAAAAGTAAAACTATTTATCTGCGTTCCATTGTTGCATACTAATTGAGTGTCAATATGACAGACAGTCTTAAATTGATCGATTCTACGATTCTACAATGATAGAAAATAGATAAAACAATTGACAAACTCTCTTTCACTCATGTTAACAGGTAGAACTTTTTATCGTGTACTCTTAAAATGGTCTTTGGATAGCAAGTTATTAGAAGTTACAGTGTTTTAATGTGTAACTACAGAACATTCTGGATATCTTCATGTTAAATCATTTTGATATTCATTACTTTAATTTAAGGGCTAACACATACTTATGATCGCTCGTTTTTCAAGACATTATAGGTAAATACAACAGCTGCAAGTAATATTTCGGTTAACTTCATTGAAGAACCTTTAAGTGACATGTTGTTTACTTGTCGCACTGAAATGGCTCATTGTGTCACTAAATTTGTTTTACATGGTCGTTGAATTAACAATAAACATGGTGCAATTCACTCGGATATAAAAACCGACATACTTTATTGGTGTTACCATTTCAACTATGTCTACCACTTATGATAATAGTACGATCTTGAGACAATTCTAAACATTATGTGCTTTATGCACGTGAAAAACAGTGACTTAGAAATGTCTGCCAACATATCCAGATCTATAACAACCTCAATCGTTAATAGTTGAGTATTATCTAGGTAATATTTTGTTGAAAAACTTCAAACATCATGTCTACTCTAGAAACATATAGATTCAGCAATGATAGAACTCTTTCCAGCATTCGAAGTGACATTTGATATTGCTACAAGTGTAAGTTTAAAGAAAAGCAACTGCTTTAATCAATGATGACATTTTATTTATGTTCACGTTTTGTTTTGTTGAAATATATTCATTTGAACGGTTTAACATAAATGAGATAAAACATATTCACAGACTTTAAAACTTTAGATTAAACATCAATTCCAATTAAAGTTTAAAGTTTATTGTATGTAATACTTGGAATATAGAAATCATGTGTAATTGTGAAA
Source organism: Gibbula magus (assembly GCA_936450465.1). Lineage (NCBI taxonomy): Eukaryota > Metazoa > Mollusca > Gastropoda > Trochida > Trochidae > Gibbula > Gibbula magus. Next base: position 54,457,368 of record OW388305.1, read on the forward strand.
CACATCCATTGGATTAATCACAACGGTAAAAACAACGTATTTATAACGGTGCACAGTAACTTTATACTCACAAAACATGTTTCTCTCATCATGTATAAAGAAAATCATATGAGAAAATATGTTTCATGCAATCCATGCAATACAAAGCAAAAAAATCCTCTCATTCATATTTTGATTGTTAGATGACAAGTTTACTATTAGAAAAGGGGATTGCGTTCCACATGACCACGTAATGTCGGTAACTGTATGGAACATCTTGCTGTGAATTGATTAGGTTAAAATGTTTTCTCTCTTGCCTGGACTGTCTGTCTTTCCTTAATCTGATTTAGAGTGCATGGTCATGTAATACCTTTGATTCTGTGTCAGCGATAGCTTATAAGTTTAGATGTCATGTCATTTGGTCACATTCGGATTCGTTAATATGGGATTTCAATTTGACAATTGGTCAATTATAAATTTCTGAAATCGGCCCATAAATTACTTCTATATGGCTTTTTCCGAAAATGCCTTACTTACCCCAAGAATGAAAAACTGCGGAGGTTTTGGTCCCTGAAACGATGACTCCTTTGACGTCACTGGAGTAATCTCATTATCGGCAATAGTCATAATTCAACATACTTTCGCAACATTTTGAGGGTTTAGTTCACAAACAAATCTTCAATAAAACTACTTAAATTTTCCATATATCCAATGTTTAGATATCCTACTAGGTAATTCAGCAAATGACAATTACACCATTATTGCATAAACATGTGTTTTTGGCGAATCAACACACCTCATAAATTATCTAGCGCCAATGATAATCATCATTGATTAATTAATGAGGTTCACGGAGCAGGTCCCAGGCGCCCTTCATCAATCCTGTCACGCTTCAAGGATCGACTTTAAAGGGGATCGCGACACTGATTGCGGCATTGTTATAATGGGTAAATTAAAATCGTCTTAATAAATCAATTGAAAGTGTATATTGTCTTGATTCTATGCACAATTCATATAACGTAAGTAGAGGTTATAATCTGTCATTCTTGAGAAAAATGCATTACATGGGATCTTTAAGATAACATTTCAAGACATGATTTGATGCCACGTGACATGAAGATATTTGAATGTTGAATCATTGCATGATTAAAATTGGAATTGGTTGACTTGGTGGATCGTATAGCGGGGTTATCCCTGAGAATCAATCAATGTCATGAGGATCAATGATAACTAAGTGTCAATGATAACATGTATTTATTACTTGCCCGTGTAAGATACTGCAGTGTAATATTTGTACAGCAATATTAAACTAGTGTAACAGCCGCACATATGACGTCACAATAGTTTGCAGTTATGACGTCACAATGAGAGTAACGTCGTCACAATGGCATCGGACTTGCGGGAATCAGAGTTTTGAGAGCCATGTCGGCTATTTTGCTGGATTATTGGTGGGCGAGTAATAAACAGAATACAAAACTTCCTTCTATTTAATACCATTTTTATTAAACTCGTGAATGATTGGTATCAAACTCGCTTTCGCTCGTTTTATACAAAATCATTAACTCGTTTAATAAAAATGGTATTAAATAGAAGGTCGTTTAGTATCCTCTATATACGCACTTCATTTAAATTATGATTGAAAGCAGTTGATCATGCTTTAATCAAAATATGCACCTCCTGCAGACATATTTTGTACATTCACACGCGATGTTAATCTAAAACATACATTTAATGAGGTTTTTTAGCTTGTTTTCACATTCCGATGATGTTAAACATGCAAATGGCGGCCGCCATGACATGACGTTATTCAAAGGACGGATAACTCTCATCTCATGTCTTCGACCAGGGAGATGTTATATTACATACGCTTCCTTCAGAATGACTAGTGCAACTGATTTTCGCCATACCGACCATCACGAATTATGGAATGTTTTGATTTTAAAAGTGTGAATATTTAATGTCGCAATGTTATGAAATTGGATGTGACATGGTTGATAGTAATCCGCAGATCCCTTCATTTATTTTAAAATATATTTTAAAACACAATAAATCGTAAGAAATACAGGTTGGTAATGAAAAGGATACACAACTCGTTCCCCTTTCATATCAAGTTCATGCCGCGCCAAGGCTCGAGACAAAGCAAAATTATTTCACTCAGGACATAAACTTGATATGAAAGGGGAAGCTCGTTGGATATCCTATAATTAACTCGAGGAGGACTCTTGTCTTAAACCGTAACCTTGACGTCACTCCCATGTCAGTATGGTACTTGTCCTTGAATATATTTACCATCTATTTCTTACTATGTAACAAACATCCCTGAGATAAGATACAGATTATTAATTTGACATATGAGTGAAATGATATAACTTGTTGTGACAAAAATAAGGAAGTGTGTTCTTTTTTCTTGTCCTTTTTTTCAAAAGACAAATGTTATCTAACATGATTTCTACTATGAAAATTTGACGTGAAGCATGTGATTTTTAGCCACCAAAATACATAAGATCTGAATACATATAGGTCTGAAGAATATTAATCGAGGAAAAGGTTATAATTACATTCCTGGAAATCCGATCTGGATGTATTTCAGAAATTTAATTTTCCGTAACATCTGTGATCATTCATTTAATGAAAAGATGTTTTCCCAGATTTTGACGAAGTATGGCGAACATTACATTCGTTTCTAATTTATCCTGAGTCTAGAGTCCTTTAACAATGAAATAGACTGATAACGTATTTGATAAAATGTTATAATCACTTAGTTAATCATGATCAAGAAAAAGGCATCGTGAAACAAATTCATTGTAAATAAATTAGGTCAAACACTTTGGTATTTTGTAACAAAAAGGTTTAGCATAGAGGATACAAATACGTGGTTAAGAGCTGTTTAAATGTCTTAGATGGTACACCTACAGTTCATTTGATATAAATGTCAATGTATTAATGGGTTAAATAATTTAGTGATGTTAAACTGGACATATCATGCATATGCTAAATCAATTTAATGTGTCTCAGTTAGTCATCTAATTACTTAAAGATAATTTTCTTATTAAAGCCTTCCATTTGATTAGTGGAGAGTCATACGAACCAGGTCAACATTACTCAATTTACATATTTGACATATTTTGTTACACATAAGTTTACATATAAAAAACCGTCCCAATAAGACAAATAATCATAAGCAAAAATTCCATTGTTGACATCTGAAGAAATTCTACCATGTAACCGTTGATGTATGTGTTATGTGAAGAATAACTATATCTATTACTGTAGAGATGAGGATGAATCACACACCTAGACAAAGTCCCATTTTATTTCAAGTAGGGGAATGTATATCGACAAAGTCCACTTTGTGTGATTCCCCCGTCCCATTGGGTTGTCTGCGAATTAGCCATCGACTATAGGACGCATTTGATTCCTCCTTCATTACAGTAAGCAATATGCGTTATATAGATTATTTAATTTCAATTTGTGTGACGGCGCTGACAAGATCCAAATGGAGTTTCTCAGCACCTAGTAGTAATAGTGATTTCTCTTTAATGTACAAATTAACATATCAAACACGTCATGTCTGCACCAGTCGACCTCCATTATCCGTAAAGCTATTCATAAGAGAATTGCACATCAGAAATACCAGACACCTTCGTAAAAACTAAACTCACCTTCAACAGAAACGTCCCCATGCAAAAAACAAGATATTTCAATCCACGGACGAAAAATACTACTGAAACATCGTTACATCATGTCTTCAGAACCCTACAATACTAAATATGATTTTCAACACATTATCTGTTCATATTTCATAGAAACACACATTTTAAGCAATTCTCGTTTTAAACGAGACAGAAGCGTCAAAAAGAAAATTTTGGCTTGTTTTGGGACAGTAAATATATATCACATAAACATTTCGTAAAAAAAACAGGAAGATTTTCTGGATAACAACTTCTTAAATGTGAAAATACACGACGTTTCGGAGTACATACTCACTCCTTCATCAGGTACAAGTTCCATCTGTTGAAGGAGTGAGTATATACTCCGAAACGTCGTGTATTTTCACAGTAAAGAAGTTGTTATGCAGAAAATCTTCCTGTTTTTATGTATACAACTTCTAAATGCCCTTCAAAGACCTGATAAACATTTCGGTACAGAAACTTGCAACTTGTTGACTACTCCTCATACATACATTGTAGTTAGCCCCCGAGTACCCGAATACAAGGAACATGACAGCGGGTCATAGTTTATCTTTATTGGCTTCGATTGACGTGGTAAATGTTCTGGATATGAAATAAATCATTAATTTGACATTTGGTTTAGGTCAATCAGTTCAAGTTATATGTATTTCTGATCCATGTTTCTTTATTATTCGAGGTATCAATTTACATAGATACATGTCATGACATTGGTATACATTGACTGATGATAACAGGAGTTTATTTGAAAGAAGAAATTAAAAATATAAAATAGACAGAAAGAAAATTGCATTTACTTACTCAGTCACATCCTTGTATTCATTTTGCTATTAACTTATCAATTACAAATTAAACATACATTGCCAAAAACATCTTTAGACTTTGATTTACTCTAGTATCTAACCTTTTCTATTGGTTAACATACTTTAAATGTTTCTTAAATTGTTTTAATGTAGGTGTTACCTTCCTCAAATTACATTTATAAACATAATATTAAGCTAGAAGTAATATCAAATTACAAGTATCATTTGTATGAAATGTGGCTGAAGGCACATGTATATAATACTCAATTCCAGCCATTGTTAACATTTTGGCCAACAGTTTTTAGTTTCTCTACAAATATTTCTGATTCATCTTACGAACGTCGATCAGCAAAAAACTGAGGTAAAACAATTCGAAATATACAGTTGATTAAGTTCCTTTGTCACAATCACGTGTCTGTCAGACTTTGTGTTTGATGCGACACTGTTAACACGATGTTGGCTTCTTCTAAGGTTGCATATAAATTAGATAAAAATTGGGAAATATATTTGTTCATTGTTCACGAGCTGTTATTCCTTTGATGTTTTCAATAATAGAATTCTGAGTAACATTTCTTGGAATTCATTGTTAACCTGATGTGAAAGTTTCTTTCAAACTCAATCAATCATATAACGTGGACGTTTGTGATTAATAGAGATGCATAAAGGGGTTTCACTATGTACCTGCCTGTTATCTTTCTTTTGATCTCGTATCATTTCGACAAATTGAAAATATACATTAGGGTGAATAAACATATACTAGTATTTATAATAATAATAATAACAATACAAAACTAAAATGTTTGAACAAGTTGAAATATTATTGTAAAGCGATTAAGTTTTAGCCTATATCAGCCAGTAATTGAGAATGTCAAGAGTCATGCCTTGTATTGGGAAGTTAAGAGAAACCTGGAAACTGTAATTTGCAATTCCATGAATTTTCGTCACCATTAAGATAACAACATGTGGCTGCAATTGTTTCTCAATGAATCAGTTAGAATTTTAAATTATCTAAATATAATGATTCACGAAGGTCCTGTTTACGTTCCTCATTGTAAGTTTATTGGAATTTCATGAACATTTTATCATGATCATACATGCAAAATAATATAAGGTGGTATAAGTAATGGGTAGAGTCCTGTCCTTATTTTTCGTATCATTAAACCTTCAATCAGTCTGGAATGTTCGCTGGATTAAGACGTATTGCTACCCTGTTAAATAACGTATGACTAATAGAGTTAGATCACAGACTGTAATGTTCAATGGTGGAAGGAGAACATGAAACCTATTTATCTGCGTTTCCATTGCTGCATATTAATTGAGTGTCAATATGACTGACAGTCTTAAATTGACCGAGGTTTCTTTTCTTAAAAGGATTCTACAATGATAGAAAAAAAGATAAAACAATTGACAAACTGTATTTCACTCATGTTAACAGGTATAACTTGTCATGCTACTTTTAAAGGGTTTTAGGTTTTTATGTTACATTTTTTGAATAGCTAACAACACATTCCAGATTTCTTTACCCAGTAGTGTGACCTTTTTAGTCGTCATCTTCGTCGATTACAAGGAATTAGTAACAAATAATAAATACATATATTAAAATATGATCTTATATAGGTATATTTCAATTAGGATATCCACTTTTAATGCCCAAAGATGGCCTCTTTTAATTTGCAAATTAAATGTTGCTGAAAATTAAAACAAATTCTAAGGTGAGACAGTGATCGGAAATTTTAGCCAAACGGTTCATCTTTCAATCCATGTGCCGATTTATGTAAGATGATTCGTATTTATTGACGACGAAAAGAAGATACCATGGAAAATAATATCGCCAGCCCACTGCTGATGATTAAGCTTGAGACTCTAAACGTCAGTGCGCATTCATCGCACATAAACCGACATTTAATTATAGGGTGCACAGTCATCGCAGCACGTTTTGGAGAGTGCGTTGGTTCGAACGTGAAAATATGTACTTTATCGTTCATTTCAAATTTTAAGTTTGATGTCATAATTTTGTTGAATGATTTTCCTACCGAATGATGTTTAGAGGATAGTTGGCTTTTCTTGACTAATACCATGTTAAACGTGTCATGACGTCGGAGCATTTTTTTATGATGTCAGGTCATTGTTATATAAGTCACTAGTGACTGATAACACGTTCCATTGTTATTTTCACTAGTGACTGATAACACGGTTTATTTTCATTGATAGATCCCGGTATTTCACCTGCAATCATATAATAAAACTTGATACTTACGTCAGAAATTATAATTTAAAAGGGTTGCTAAAATGAAAATGCCTCTTTAAGACGTGCATGTAGAATTATGTAAATTAGTTCGCAATAAGATGGAATTGAAACACACTGTTCAATAGTTGACACCAAGGCATCTGGTATTTCTGATGTGCATTTCTCTCATAAATAGCGTTACGGATAATGGAGGTCGACTGGTGCAGACTCGGCGCGTTTAATATGTTAATTTGTACATTAAACAGAAATCACTTTCATCACTAGATGCTTAGTGAATCCATTTGGATCTTGACAGCACCGACACATGAATTAAAATGAATAATCTATAAACGAATGATATGATATATATTCATGATGATCAGCATATTTCAGAATGCACATCGCTTGGTGTTATATGAAACTTTATGTCTTGGTGTATTGGAATATAATATATGATGTTATTTTAGCCAATATTTCAAACATTATTGCAACTATGAAAACAAGGTTTGTAAAGTATCAATTTAAAATCACAAATGTCAATTCCCCAAGCTTTTATTCTGAGAATATTTGATGAAGAGTGACTGAAGCAACAGAAAATAGGGATCATAAGTTTCAATCCACATAAACCATAACACACAAGTTTACATTCATTCACTGACAAAGTTACCTTTGAAAGCAGTATATATAAACTCAAAATTACCAAATTAACATTATGTTACCCAAACTAAATACATATGAGCATAAGGTATGAGTACATACCATTTTGTTTGACCTTCTAATCCATCTCAAGAGAACAAATATTTGAGAGACTCTCTCCCTGCACAGCTGCCATGTGCTCCACACTCTCAATACCAGAGTTACCTGACTTGCTTTAGCCTGGTAAATGAAACACCCATACATCACTCTGATACTTTCATACTCTTTCACATTCTGACACTCATACTCACAGATGCATATACTTACACATATATTAACTCATACATTCACCATTGAATACTCAAATACTCATGAACTCTACATTTAGCATACACACTTACTTAACTTGTACGTTTGTACTTAATGAAATAACTCCCACTTAATACCTATATACCCCAACACAATACATTCAAGCTAGTTTACATACAAACAAACTGAAATCATTATCTGAACACTACAGTATGAATATGTGATTTGTTTTCATTGAATGTGATCCAAGTTGTTAGTTCATAGAAACGGACATATAATCAGAATTATCATCACAATTGATTGTTGACACCATTTCAATCAAAGAATCATTCTATTAGATTTTACAATTCATTTTACCTGTTATTTGACAGCATTTATTGATAGATTATTACACTCATTTCTTGTAAATCAGAATGCATTCTTTATCATTGGTTTGGTCATCGATTTATCAATTCATGGTATTATGTGAAGGAAAATTTTGCAGAAACTAGATAGTTCAACTTGTTCCATCAAATATTTTAATCGGTAAGGTCACTGTGTACCTAGAATTTGTAACCCCGGACTGACTCGCTGACCAGCTGTTTGTTCGTCGCTATTTAATGCATATCGTCAGTCCCAAAATATCATCATTTTAATTATGATTGATTGGTCTTCTCGTCTGTGAACTGCCAATTTTAAAGTCATTTCAATGTTTTGTTTTACTAGCCGTTACGAGTCATACCAGTCCTACAAAATCTGAGTACTATGGTGGAGGAAACCCTGATAGAGCAGGGGGTAGAAATCAAAAGGTTGTAGGAAAAAGTTTATTGATCAATATAAGGAGACAATTTTACAACGAAAGGCAGTAGAGAAAGACTAATTTGTTAAACTCTTTGCGCTATACCCTATTAAATTTAGTATAACATTCTAAAAAATAAAAAAAATAAATATTCCTTGTGATATGAGTATCATTGAAAAAGGTTATGGATGTACAAAGATGTTATAAACTAAAGTATTCTGTAGCGGAAAATGTCATTTTACTCCAAAATAATACTTCTTCATTTCACCAATATATATTAACAGTTAACTGAATCGAGAATTGTGTGTCTTTCTTGATTTCGTTTTTACAGTAATCAAATTTCCTTTCACAGTAAATCGTATGTCCTGAACCACCCTCGAGTCACTTCACTCACGGAAATGGCCATAACACATGACTTAGTTACTCTTTCTCATAACAGTAATGTGAATATGATCACTGTTTTATAAGGTTTCAACATGCTAGCTTTACAGGCAATCACTAGTTGTCTGTAGGGCCTCCTCTGTGGTAGACGATTGTGTGATTGCATCCAATTATTTACAGAAAAAAATAACGTGTCCTTGGATCATGAAAGATCGATAGTCTCCATGGCTGTTATCGTAATGAATAGTTTGATTGGGTATCTTATAGGGTAAGGGTACATACGATTATATCCAGAAAAAACATACATCATCGTTAAAAAGCATAACACATATTTAGTGGTGTCTTTAAAATGAGGCAATACGAGTATGCAATAACGATATACATAAAAGGCAATAATACAGCGTTTTAATGTCATTGTGAATGCATAACCTTTACATGATGTGGGTCATTCATTCATTACTTAGCTTATTTTCAACTTTAGAAGATTATTTGTTAACTATTCACTCGAATACGTACATTATGTATTAACCATAGTTTTAACAAGATGGAGTTTTATCGATATGTTCAAATTAGATTATTAATTTAATTACGTAAGTAATTTGTAGACAATAGATTTGGTAAATTAGAGTAATATTTACGAGTGTTCATTTTTATTACTTATTATTATGTTCATACTTTTTTTTATATGTGATCCTTCACTGTGTTCTTATGTGTTATTCCAAATCGTAAATCAAAGGAATATACACGTTTAAGTTCTGTTTCATTACAGACTCGATATTAATTTTGTTTCATTAAGTTCCCTCTTTGGAGCTCGTTTGATAGCATTATTTAGAGTCAACTATATATGGAAATTTGATATGTCAATATAATTACCCCCTCTGTGTTCTCCTGAGAGTTACACAGTTCAGTGTGTTAAGTTAGTTACACTCTCTTATCTAATACACTCGTTCCACTGCTGTTATGCATTTTATGCCTAGATTGCAGTTTATCGATTTGGAATTGCATTCTACCGTTTGTTTACAGAATGTGAACTGAATGAAGTAATCATTAAAACAAGTAACACTAAATCATAACCATTTCCCACAACAATGAATACATCTCTGAAATGTATCAAAACCGTCGATATTAATAAATGTCGTCATTCTTAAATCTTGATTGTCTATCATGATCTCTGATTGGATCATCTGAAACGTAGGTAGGACAACTAAACGCAGCAAGGTAGAAATAGGAGCTGGTCACTCCACTGCCGCGTTTCTATTTGAGGTGAAACCTTGCATTAATGTAATCAGTTTATCCTTTAAATATGTCTTAAATATCATCTCTATGATTTGGCGAAATCCTAATTTAACCTCATGATTAAAGAGACTACATTAACAGGTAAGTTTCAAAGGTGCCACTGTGGTGATAATTGGCTGGAATCATTCATATATTGTATCTGGTTTTGACACATATTATAGGAATTGTTATGTGAGGATGAAAACACATTTTAAAAATAGAGCCATGGGCTCTGTAGCTCATCAGGGTTTATATTGTTTAATGATGAAGACAGAAATAGATTTTAAGGTCATGGCTTGAGTCCCTTATTTGAGGCACCACAGGGTCTCCAAATCTAAAATTTAGAATCCCCATCGACAGAGTCTGCACACAATATTACAGCCTTTGAGGTACATTTGTTCTGGAGTAGATGAAAATAGGTTTTTAAGGATGTGACCCCTGTGACCCCATTTGGGGTGACAGGGTCACGAAATCTACAATTTAGAATCCCCATTGGCCAAGGAGTCTGCACACAACTTTTCAGCTCTCTAGACCTTTTGGAACCTGAGAAGAAGATGAAAATAGGTTTTAAAACATGTGACCCCTGTGACCCCATTTGGGGTCATGGGGTCACGAAATCTACAATTTAGAATCCCCATTGGGCAAGGAGTCTGCACACAACTTTTCAGCTCTCTAGACCTTTTGGAACTGGAGAAGAAGATGAAAATAGGTTTTTAAACATGTGACCCCTGTGACCCCATTTGGGGTCATGGGGTCACGAAATCTACAATTTAAAATCCCCATTGGCCAGAGAGTCTGCACACAACTTTTCAGCTCTCTAGACCTTTTGGAACTGGAGAAGAAGATGAAAATAGGTTTTTAAGAATGTGACCCCGGTGACCCCATTTGGGCTCATGGGGTCACGAAATCTACAATTTAGAATCCCCATTGGCCAAGGAGTCTGCACACAACTTTTCAGCTCTCTAGACCTTTTGGAACTGGAGAAAAAGATGAAAATAGGTTTTTAAGGATGTGACCCCGGTGACCCCATTTGGGGTCAAGGGGTCACGAAATCTACAATTTAGAATCCCCATTGGCCAAGGAGTCTGCACACAACTTTTCAGCTCTCTAGACCTTTTGGAACTGGAGAAGAAGATGAAAATAGGTTTTAAAACATGTGACCCCTGTGACCCCATTTGGGGTCATGGGGTCACGAAATCTACAATTTAGAATCCCCATTGGGCAAGGAGTCTGCACACAACTTTTCAGCTCTCTAGACCTTTTGGAACTGGAGAAGAAGATGAAAATAGGTTTTTAAACATGTGACCCCTGTGACCCCATTTGGGGTCATGGGGTCACGAAATCTACAATTTAAAATCCCCATTGGCCAGAGAGTCTGCACACAACTTTTCAGCTCTCTAGACCTTTTGGAACTGGAGAAGAAGATGAAAATAGGTTTTTAAGAATGTGACCCTGGTGACCCCATTTGGGCTCATGGGGTCACGAAATCTACAATTTAGAATCCCCATTGGCCAAGGAGTCTCCACACAACTTTTCAGCTCTCTAGACCTGTTGGAACTGGAGAAGAAGATGAAAATAGGTGTTTAAGGATGTGACCCCGGTGACCCCATTTGGGGTCACGGGGTCACGAAATCTACAATTTAGAATCCCCATTGGCCAAGGAGTCTGCACACAACTTTTCAGCTCTCTAGACCTTTTGGAACTGGAGAAGAAGATGAAAATAGGTTTTTAAGGATGTGACCCCGGTGACCCCATTTGGGGTCGTGGGGTCACGAAATCTACAATTTAGAATCCCCATTGGCCAAGGAGTCTGCATATAAATTTTCAGCTCTGTGGAGTTATTGGTTCTGGAGAAGAAGTCGAAAAAGCGAAAAGTTTACGGACGGATGGACGGACGGATGGACGGACGGATGGACGGACGGACGGACGCCGGACGCCATGCCATGCCATAAGCCCATCTGGCCTTTCAGGCCTGATGAGCTAAAAATTAGATTAAAAACAACCCATATTAATTGGTCCGAATCTACTAGGAATATAACATGGTTATATTTGGGATAACACTACCTACTAGGAATAGTTCATCTAGATGGTTCTAATTTTGGAAAGTTGGCATTCTTTATTGCTTGCAACTGATTGTTTTTAGTACATTCAGGAACGAATTCACTGCCGAATTTTAAACACCACTTTCGTACAAGAAAGGCATTAAAAATATAATGTATCTGCATTTATACATACAAAATCGTTGTTACTGCCATTAATTCAGTGTTGGTATTACTGCCAAATAATTAATCGGTTTAATTCATCCCATCTAGATTCATGGGGAAATGATTATATATGTGAACCTGGAAGTAAACAGTAAATATTTACGACGAACTACGTTTTGGACAGTTGACTGGATCGGAGAAGGAAGTAGGCTGACCATTACAGTACACATCTTACAGAAAATATTAGTAAAGTGCTGCGTGCGAGGACAAAGTAGTCTGCCAAGTTGATTGAATCCCTCGCTGAGTGGTTAAGTAAGTGAACTGAGTAGCTCTTCATTGACACGTCTTGTCCGCTCAAGTGGACGGAGTATTCTCTGAAATATCTGGTCTGTTTAGATAAAGGTTAACATGTAACATACGAACTCTAAACATTACAGTGATGTGTCTTGATTGAGGAATGTTCGTCATATATATACACCCCCGGCCAAAAGAAACGCCTACTAGATATCTTTTCAGATATTATAAACACTTTTATGAACAGTTTAGCAATATTATAAGATAATGAAGTTGCACCATTTCTGCATTATATATTTGAATTTCAGAAGTTCATGTCACGAAAGAAGGGCGATTGTTGAAATGTGAAAACAATAATTGTTCAGTTTTCGATCAGTGCTTGATCAGAAACACATTTTTCAAAAGATTTTCATACAACCACGAGCAACAATACAGGCACGCATTCACGTTAAAGTGGTGATGATGCTACTGATGTATGTGGTTAAGGTGCGCAAGTGAATCAACCGAAAATAGCAGTCTTCATCGGGCGTGGTTTTCATGAATGTTATTGACTCGAAACACAAGTTTCCAACGATTTCAATGGACTTTCATATTAGTTATTGCTTCAGCATAAAGTGGAGACCGCCATTAACTATATTTAACAAATTATTACATCTTTCATTTTAAGGAGCATAAAGGAGGCGTTTCTTTTAGCCGGTGGTATATATATATATATATATATATATATATATATATATATATGAAAAAGTTGAGGAAGGTCTCACGTGAAGTAAATGTATACCTACAGCAAGTGTCGTCTGAAGTATTATATATATATATATATATATATATATATATATATATATATATATATATATATATATATATATATATATATACAATCACTGACGAGATGATACTTGACAGATCACCATCAGATAACTGATGTAAACAAAACTTTATATATTTGTGTATATTATTTTCTTGGTTGAATCAAAATCAAATAACAATTTAATCAAAGTACATCACGAACTTAACAGGAATAGGTTAATTAAAAAAATAATGCTGTAAACCGCCTTTATAAATTTAAAATATCCAATACACAAAATTAAGATCCCTAAACTATTACACTCGATCATCATTTCTATTTAAATATTGTTATAATAACACTTTATTGTCCTTATTACAACCCCGTCCTTCCGGATAATGAGCGGACACTCTACTGGTCAGCTGAGCTACATCCCTGGATATATTTGTGATCACACATTTGCAAACTGTTGAAAAATATTCTTGCACAATAATTCCCTTACGGGATACGAACCCACACCCTCAGAATCAGGCACCATTTGTCAGCAATTACTGTTACTAAAAGTTATCAATTCCGCCACTGTGACCCGGATTAAAACAAGTACATGAACCTTGCACACGGCGTGATCCCAAATAAAACATTACATTTTTCAATATCTAAATGGTATTTATTTCAAATAATTTATATTGTTTATGAGTACTCCCGATGTACATGGTAACGCTACCCACGTATGTTCTTATACTCCTCCCTCATCAAACAACATGTCTGCAAGATGACATACGACGAGAGAAAACAACTTGTATCACCTTTTTATCGAAGAAAATATATAAATTACAATGTGCAGTGCAGTGCATATATGTTATAGTGTCTTCCTGTTTTCGAACATCATTAACCTATTTCTAGATATGTTCGATATTGTCACAATAAGAACTGGAAATAGACTAGCGTGACATATGTTTGTTGTTACAAGATGCCAGTTTAAATATATATAGTTCCTAAAAACAGTATTGAAATTATTCTACAGAGCCTTCGCGGACAACCAGATGACATGGTAGCTGACCCTGATAATAGCGACGCGCTGTATGAGTATAGACATGTGTGAGTAATGAGTATATATATATATAGAACATCATACTTGTGCATTTGGATCGTTTGTATTGAACGAGAAGATGTCATGGAAGCGGAGGAACAACGAGTTCGAAGAACGAGTTGTTCCTCCGCTTCCATGACAGCTTCGAGTTCAATACAAACGACCCAAATGCACAAGTATGATGTTCTATATTTATTATATACCCCTTTTTATTAGCAAATTTGTAATCAAATTAAGTTGCATAAATTTACTGGGACGACGTGCTGCGTATTGATACACGGACGGTTGCTTGACCAGCACGACTCACGATTTGATGGCTTAATAATATCTTTATTTTATCATTTGTCAACCCAATAGAGCTGTAAGTAAATTTTTCTTCAGTGTGGTAACATAATTAAACCATCAAATTTGCTTTACCATTATCTAATTACAAAGAACTGAAAATAAGAAACAACATTCAGGCTTCCGTCCGTCTTGCTTCTTTCGAATGACGTAACCATGGTTATGACGTCACACTAGTAAACGGTTGTGACGTCACAGTGACGCAGCATAGCTAGTGAAGCTTTCGGCAATGCTTTCGTTTCCCCTTACACTTTGCGCTTTTCTGCCTTGTTAATGTTAATTTGAGTGACATTTTCCCTGCTTGTGCTGTTAATATTAAGCCAAATCAATGCTGATACTTTAATCAACTGAAAACATACTAGCAGTGTTATTAAAACATAACTTCCGGAGATTTAATTTGGAAAACATTGAAACGTACGGAAAATTCCGAAAAGTGCCGAAGTTTAGAGAAAGTAGAACCGTCAGCCGTGCAATACGGAATTCACCGTGCAATACGGAAATCGACGACGGAAACCGTATTGCACCCCTGTATTACTATCTTAAGTTTACATGGGTATATAATAAATGTGTGAGACATCATGGCCATACGCCGAGAGTTGTCAATTCAAAACTATGAATAGTGAGCAACATTATGCAATTGACATGAATATGACTTTATCTCATACAAAACAAAACGCATGTTAGCCAATGTTTTTGTTATTCTAAGTTATTCAAATGCTGATTTTGTTCCTATACTCACTTTGGCGTTCTTCCCTTCGTGACCCTGCTACACTGAAACGATTGATTATTTTCATAATCAAACCAGTCGTCCTCGTCGCAATAGCATCATTTATAAAATTTGGCATATGTGACTTAAAGTTCGTATTTTTGGAAACTGATTCAATAGCAAACAAAAACACTCATTGGATTGGCGAGTGTTTAATACATTCAGACATTGTATGACAAGAATTCATAGACATTGAAGTTGTAATTTAGGCTTCTGTACTTATTAAAGTTGTTGGTTTGATTTTCATTGTCATATATTATGTGATGATTTGAATTGATATCAGCAAATAAGGTACGTTATGTAAACACTGACTCGACCTTTAAGCATGCTCGTCCTTATTTTCTTTTACACAAGTTCATCTAAAGTATCCGTTGACTTACATATTATCATTAAACGAAATGTAAAGTTAACATACAGTCATATATTGTATAATAATTTTATGAGGATATGAAACTTTAATCTTTTTTTTAATTCAACAGAACCCGTAAGTGACGATTCGGATTTAGACCCCATCATGGCTTTACTGAGAAGTGGAGAGGATCCAACAGGTGTGTATTTCACTGCTCAACTGTAGTAAATATAACATTTCATATAACTGCCACTACGAAGTTGTCGGATTTTTGTTTCGCTCATGAGAATGTTTCGAAACTGAACACGTCTTATCAATATCCCTCTTGTTTAAATAAGAGTAAATAATGACACTGGATATGATAAATTGATATCAATGTATTCATTGTGTGTGGTATTTGTATGAAAGATGTGTATTCTCTTTTTATAGTGTCTCAGTGTCAGGCTATCGAATCGGCGATTGACGTGTCTGACATGTTGGACAGTGGAGGCCCATGCTGGGTAGGATACAACCCTACCAATCTCAGGAAAAACCCACAGACGCCAAGTGAGACATGTAAATATAAATTCAGTTTAATAGTGCAGCAACCAACATACATGATGGCGCTTTTATAATGTAAACGCATACTATATGTAACATTCACTCGGACGAAAGTTTAGCAACACCCTGCTTCAAAAACTGAAATTCGTTGCTGTTTTAATGTTGTACCGTAACTTTATTAAATAAGTTTCTCCTGACAAAGATATCCCTTGTAACATAAAACATGTGGAGATATTGATAATTATGATAATATATATCTATATTCATAAATACTAATCACTTTAACTTATTTCACAATTTAAAATTTATTTTACTTGTACTAATTACAGTTAATTTGAAATACAAAGGATATGCATTTTCTACTTTATAGTAACCAAAGCAACAGAGATCAAATCACCGACTCATCCTGCAGAGGATACGATGGAAGCGGTAACCACAGACATGGAACAGCCACCTGCTAATAATACAAGCGATAAAGGTAAACTACTAGCCGATCACTTTAAACTAATTACGAATGTACATGTAATGGTTAATTAATGACACTACTTGGAAGTTTAATTATGAGATAAATTCAATGTAGAAAATAATTTATAACACAACGAGTGCATTGGATATGTCTATCAGCGTCGTAAACAGGCAGGATAGAACCACGGCGGTTATCTGCTCATCAACCTACGAATCTACTTCTTATGAAAGTTGACAAATTGTGTAAATTTAAAAAGGCAATTTTGATCAAAACCAACAGTGTGATTCAAACGGTTATGAGATTGGTTTATGTGATACCTTGTCTAGTCTTTTCTATCCTGGGTATTTAACTATCTTCACACGCTATTATACCTCTACTCCTCTGTTATAAGTTTTGGATTTAAACATGATATTAGGTTCCATTGAACTTGGTCAACAGTAATATTGTCTCTTTTGCAGGTGCAACAAAACGTTTCGCCGATGTCAGCGATGCCCATCTCCGTGACATCAAAAAGCCTTTCATTCCTGAGAACACTCTTAGAAAAAACAAATGGGCATATAATGCGTTCACCTATTGGCGAAGGAATTCTTGGAGAATGGTAAAGTAAAGGGTGGCGATAAAGGCACTGTCTACAACTTGCTTTCCAGGAGTGAACATGATCTCCACAACTTCACCAACGAAGACATAAATGATATTCTCTCCCTGTTTGTGGCCTCCCTACGAAAATCAAATGGTTCATTCTATAAAGGCGAAAGTGTATTGGGGCTTATGTGCGGCATCCAGCGACATCTTGCGACAGAAGGGCATACTGTTGATTTCTTTGGCGACTCGACATTCAAAGATTTGAAAACAGCAATTGATAGAACGATGCAAAGTATGTGTGAAAAGGGAGTCTCATTACAGAGAAAAAAGGCCGAAGTCATTTCTAAAGATAGAGAGGAGATTTTGTGGGGAAAGGGCATTCTTGGAACGGCAACTCCAAGAGCGCTGGTGGATACCATATTCTGGCAGAACGGCATCAATTTTGGATTACGTGGTGGTATGGAACACCGGGACTTATCTCAAAAGAACTTTCACATCAGAAAAGATAGTGACGGTTATGAATATTTGGAAAATACTGAAACAATTTCCAAAATATATCGTGGCGGCCTTAAACATAGGAACATTGATCCTCACAGTGCACGTGCCTATGCAAATGTAAGGAACCCTGCTCGTTGTCCTGTTAGGATATTCCAGCAGTACATCAGCAAATTGCACCCAAAGTCTTTGCCAGAGGGCTTCTACTTCCGACCACTAGAAAAAAACAAAAGATGACATTTGGCACTGTCTCAACCGCATTGGCCACAATAAACTGGAAGGAACTGTGAAGAGGCTTATGTCTGAAGCGAAGATTGACGGTTACTTCACCAATCACTCCTTGCGGGCCACCACAGCAACTCGTCTGTATCAACTGGATGTTCCTGAGCAACTGATCCGAGAACAGACAGGGCACAGAAGCGAAGCTGTGGAATCGTACAAGCGTACCTCTGATTCCCAGAAACGCCATGTCTCCGAACTTTTGAGGGACAGTGGATCAAGCTCATCAGAGACTCCAGAGACCAAGCAAATGAAGTTTGAAACCACAGCTGGTGACAACAGCGACAAGGAATCCTCTAGGGAAAAGGGATCCTCTACAGTTCTTAACAACTGTGGACATGATACAATCAATAAATATTACATGTGAATTTGAAAAATAGATTCCTTGATTCAAGAAAAATTGTTGGTGTTATTGTGTTTTCTTTTTGCTGTGTTGCACTGTTGACGATTGGTGTCATCAGTGTTCATGCTCATGAACACCAGTGTTCATCCCAGTGAACACTGGTGTTCATTCATATGAACACTGATGTTCATCCACATGAACACTGATTGGCTATTGAAGCTCTCATTGAATAGGGTTAGTATGATATTTGAACACTTGTGTCGTAACAAAGGAGCCAGTGTGTAAAGCTTGGTATTCGTCAATCAGACATGACTTTAATTCTGACATAATGTTATATTCAAATATCAATTCATACTCATTGTACTTAAATAAACCTTATGTCCATACTCACTTTATATATATATATATATATATATATATATATATATATATATATATATATATATATATATATATATATATATAAATAAGATGAGTTGCTTCTCACGTGAAGTAAGGTTATATATAGAAAATAGTAAACATCAGCTGGTTTTGACTGGATCAATCTTGTTTAATACAATACGAAGAGCTCATTTCGACCAGTATATCGGTCTTTTCAAGTATGGTTAACATTCGGAAGATTGCATATTTATGTATGATATATATATATGAAAAAGTTGAGGAAGGTAATATAAAATACTTCAGAAGACACTTGCTGTAGAGATCATTTTAATGATGACTGGATGCGTCGCATTTCGACAGTGTGGAGCATTTTCAACATGGCGAATATATAGGTAGCTTGAACAATGTACAATAGACGTTGATTGATTGGTAAGTGACAAGTGGTTAGCTAGTTTAGCACACAGTAAATTTGGGCAATACTTCCGTAAAGTTGTATTTGTTCTTAACAAGTCAGTTGTCAATGACAATGAGAATGGGAATATTGCCTCGCTGTTGTCTTGTTATAATATGCCTTCACTACAAAACATTATAACATAAACTTGACAACTGACTTGTTAGGAACAAATAAAACGCTACGGAGGTATTGCCCAAAAAGAAAACAAATATTTAGCTTGTATATCATAACGTTTGTTAACCTGGTCAGTTAAAAGCAAACGGGTTTCAGTGACCTGTCAATGTGACATCATTGATGATGGAGCATGTGCGTTTGTTAGTAACGAACGGCACGATGCCATGATGGAGATGCATTGGTTGCAACACTCCAGCCAGAGCTGAGAAAAGTTCATATGTTTCCTAAAGAGCATTAAAGGACCACTTGTCTTTCTCTGTCTGTGATTAATGAACCTAATACAGTAATTGTTCGGTTGATTTAGCCCTTGAGTCCCTTCTTACTTATAAATCACCAAAACGAGATAAGATGTTTGTAAAGTTAATTTCACAAGACAGTGATTGCATTACTTCATGACACCTCTAACCTCTGAACTGGGTTTGTGGTCACGTGTTTTTTCATGAGGTGTTATCCTTTTCCCCAGATTTAAAAAAAAACTTCATGAATCATTCAATGATTCATTGCACTCAAAATAACATATTAACATTAGGAAGCAAATTAAATTTAAACTGCTCGAATTTGCTTAACTTATGTTGTATGGATGTTATTTTACTATTTTGAATATTTTCTGTGAAATGCAGACACTATTTATCTGAAAGTAGGTGTAAAAATTGTGATTAAATTGCTGCTTAAAAGAGAGAATTACAAAGTTGCGAGGCCGGAGCTAGTCTTAGAGAATATATCAATCGTGACCTGCAGTGGTATATATGGTTATCGTGTAAACAGCTTATTTTTCTGCAGCTGAATTGTTTTATGCATTTTCATTAAGTATAAGTACATATAATATGTCTTGTTATAGACCATCTTTCCTAAATGTGTCAACCTTTAATATATTTTCAAATGTTACAACTTACGATTATGACTAGAATCACTCTTGACTCAATTCAACTAATCACTTGAGCATCGCTTCTATGTCTGTTTCTAGTAGACAATAACGATCACCGAGAGCAATCGTTAATACATATTTCTTTTTTCATTTAGATTATTCAGAATTTACATCCCACTTGATTTATCTTTCATTGCCAGCTGATTAAGAAGGTACATGATCACCCTGCAATATTCATGAACGAAACGAATCAAAATAATTTTGTTAGTGTTATCATGTAATTTAACTTGAAATGTAGCTTCCTTAAACGTGATATGCCGCCATAACTCCAACAAAAGCCAATAAACATCACTTGTAAATAGCTTTGTTGATTTTTCAGTTTCATGGCTTTCAGCTTCAATCTTAATGATCTTAAGAACACATATTCCTGCTTTCTTATTAGGCATTGTTATTTAAAACTTTGGTTAACATGTTCCATGGTATGATAACATTGTAACTTATCACACATAATCAAGAGTAATTGTAATGATATTTCATCAACTTTCACCAATGCAGTTAATTTTAACTTAATCTAAATAAGCATAAGTATACATTTTTTTATCAGCTTTTATTTCGCAATGGAGGATCACATTGCTTAAATTACTTTATTGCTTTATTTGGATTTATTGAAATATGTGGTGTTCTAAATCTCCTTTTATAGACATGCTAAATAAATATTGTACATTTATCAGTCTCTGTCAGTCTAGGAATACCAACATCTATTTTCACACGTTAAAGACAGCCTTCCTTGACTGATTGTGTATCAAACAACCACATTTTTAAAGAACGTTATAAAATAATGATTCTTGAATAGATTATATAAACTGGAATGATGATTGGAACGTAATGGATGGGATAGATCAAACTCTGTTATACATTCCAGAGTAACATAACCGGCTGTCCCCAAAATGAAATATATTCTAACCCATTTCCAACTAAACTGAAGTTATAAGTTTTGTGTTATATTCTTTCATTGTTTCTGAAAGCGCGTTTTAAAAAAAATAAATGTCGTTTTGGAAACTCCTTAACAAGACGACGAGGGAAATTTTATATTTTCCTTATTCTAAAACGGCGTCCAGAAAGTCCAAGAAGATAAATCGTGTCAAATACATTTTGTATGAGCATATTTTCACATTTCAAAATTTCATATTACTTTTAAATATCCTCTGTGATAGACTATGAGTATTTTAGAATGACTTCAAAATTTAGTTTGATTTCAAAATGACCACCATCTCCCCTTCTCGGGTATCTCCTACTGAGCATGAACAGAGAACATCTATCTACTGAAGGCCACATTCACCAGGTCTGCCGAATTATTCTGCAGTCCTAGTGCAAACTTGTCACGAAGACTTTCAACAACTACCTAAGGATCACAGACACCGACCCCAAACCCGTCACCAACCAGAGTAACGATTCCCTGTATCGGACCCAGAATCCTCTGTCTCATTGAAGACAAAGCCAGCATCGACATCATATTCTGTAGCGGTAGGACCCTCACGAATCTACCCAATGACACTGGCACCAGTAAAGCTGAACCTAACCAAAGGGGATTTGTCTAACAAGGCTCATGTGATTGTGTACAATGATACATGGAAGAAACACTGCAAGCCATCAACACAAGGACCAAGGAACACCACCTGATCTTCGTCAGTAAGCTCCACCGGAAGCTGCCATTGATGTTTAACCAACGATGTACATACCCCATTTCATGTTTGTTTTGCAAATACTCATTGTGTAACCTATTCATGCATTTTAATTCTCTTTGTGACAAAACTCACCTTGATTCGAGTTCCTCAAAGTTGTTAACAAGCTGTATGAGCTGTTTAAATAAAAAATATTTTTTCCACACATTTAATTTGACGAAAGAGTAAGCACATGACCCGAACGCTGTGTAGGTTCATACTAAAGAAGTTGTTATCGAGTAAATCTTTTTCCTTATGTAGTTCACTTCTAAATGCCCTTCAAAGATTTCATACAGTCAAAAGTTATGGCAATGTTAAAGTCGAAATGACAGGAAGGTTAATATGTTGTAAAAAAAACAATCGCCGGTTCAAAACATTAAATTGAATATACGCAATTTTTTTAATTATAAAAAAACGCAATTTAACCAGTCAGGATATATCCTTATCACTTCACAATATCAGAATTCCAATTTCAGGTTTCAAGTTCAGTTCTGCAGAGTTGATGAAGGAAATCAACCGTTAACCAACATGCTGCTGCTATCAACCCGCAGATAAAATCTATATTTAACAATGTTTGAGGTCCCATTGGAATTAGCAATAACAGGGCACATTTAATACTTTCCAATCTCTTTTTGATTGTAAATCTATCTGACTATAAACAGTGTTATATTTAGTTTAGTTTTTGTCAGACGACACTCTTGATATTTATTCCAAATATAATGACCATGTATTTGTAATATCTGCCATCCATTTACTCATACAGTGTGAGTTCAAAGAATAAAAATCAATCGATGAGGAGTTACAAGATAATCTTTATGCTTGAAAACACCATGTCTGTAATATTACATCAACATGTTCAAAGGGAAGTTGTATTTCTAATCTTTACGGACTATTAAGTTATACTCTATAAAGCAAACCCACTTGTAATGAAATCCTTTGATACTTAATTGTAGTGCGCAATCACACTGATCATTCAAGTTTCTTTTCTTTTCTCTCCGGGGGCGGGATAGCGCAGTGCTTAGCGCGTTCGGCTTCGGATCAAGAGGTCCGGGGTTCGAATCCCGCCAGGGGCACGGCAACTTTGTCTGCAGTAGAAACTGTTCTACACGCAGTAAGGTTTATCGGTGGAAAGCTACACTGAATTTCAGCATAGTACCACTCATGGTTCGCTAGTTCCATCCGTTGCTCACAGGTTTCACCGCAATGCAAAGCCACATGGCGTTGCAGGCTTACCCCTGCCATAATACTAGCAGCCGCGATACTCTTGAAAGCGACGTTAAACCTCACCTCACCTCACCTCACCTCACCTCACCTCACCTCACCAGCCTGTGGCTTCATATCAAGCATTACATTGACAGGGATCCTGTTAGGAGCTCGGCAACTTTGTCTGCTGTAGAGAACTGCATTTTAGTCCAATATGATGTATGGTTCACCTGATCTAAACCTAGTTTTGCAGGCTTTCTGTTCAGTTAAAGTTGCAGTTAGGACCACCATGTTCACACCTATAGATAACAACTACTGACATTAACAAGTTTAATTATTCACACACGTGAAGGAAACGGCATTGCGCTACCTAATTTTTAAAGCTGTTTTTTAAAATATTTTTCCAATGAACGAAAAACACAAGTGTGCTGAACCAGTAGATTATTATCGAATGTTTGGTGCATTGCAGTTCGTAAACCGAATATTTCATATGTAAGTCTGCAAGTTAGATTATGAATTATGATTCTATTTTTCAATGTTATAGGTTTAATAGTATTAAGAAATGTTAAATATGATCAAGTTTCATGTATTCAACTCAAACCACTTCTACAGTACCGAACCTTTAAAAATAATGTCTCTTAGTGTATTTTTGAAAATTGTGAATCTTTAAGTTAGTAAAACTGTTTTTTTTGTTAAATGTATTTTAGTCGAAAAGCGTTGTCAATGTAAGTATGTTAATCTTTCCATATAGTCATGTGTCTAGTAGTGTGGAACTTAATTCGTTTACATCCCTACAGCTTGTCAAGGATTAGCTATTTTGGTAAGTTGCTTCAATCAACTTGTCCATATGTTATTTAATTGAGTCAAAAAATGTCCTTAAGTAGTCGTTTCTGAAATCAATACACAAAAGTTTTGCATTACCAATTATTTGACATTAATGCCTCAAAGTGTATTCAGATTGTTGAATTTCAATGATATTCAGTCAGAAAACATGTAAAGGGTTAAATCTGATTATTTCTTTTCAAAATTTGAAATGTATGGATTAGCAATAGTTGTTTATGTTAAATCTCTTTTATTAGAATGTTGTAGTCATGACTGTCTGTCAATGTAAGTATATTAATGTCTCCATATAGACATGTGTCTTCGTACAACTGAACTTAAATGGTTTACATCCCGACAGCTTGTCTAGTTTGAGCTATTTATGGTGTCTATAAGGTGCTTCAATGTACTTTTCATTAAATTTAGTCATATTTAAGGTAGAGTAATTACTGTCCTTTTTTGACCTCACATATCTCACACATGATTTAATACACCGATTGAGTCCTTTAAAAAGTATAAATTGAAAGTCTTTTTCATGTTCTTATCAAAACAGAAAATATGATCTCGGCAAGACTTCGTACAGTTTCTAACGAATTCTTCATTTTCTAGTAAAAAAAGCAAACAATTATTAACAGACTTTCAACAGTGTTCAGCATGACAAACTTTAATGTAAGTATGTATGTCTACACCAAATGCTAATACAATAAGAGACTCAATCAAATGTGAGCACCGAGAAACAGGATTATCTTGATGGGAAACGAACACATGAAAAAGGGCTTATTAGAATTTATATGTTACTTTTCATTTTTCTCCATCAAATGACAGCATTTCTTTCTTTTACTCAATATAAAGATGTTTTATCACTATCTATTTACACTCGAAAGTTCTCTGAACACATGCATAATATACGTAAGCTCCTGACAACGTATAATCTACACTTAGTTACATCAATATTAATACTTCGAGTGGGAAATTTAATTTGAAAACCCCTCAAAGAAACACTTCCGCCTTTCAGAAGAGCTTAACCTGTCTTTGATATGTGTCAGTACAACTACTTCAAACTTGATGTACAGAGAAATAACAGTTTGGATAAATTGAAACTGTCAATGCAAAAAGCAAAAGGTTGAGTAGTCATTATTTCAGGTTCACATGTGGATGCACATTTGTGTATAAAAGAAGCAAAGCTCTTCAAGGATAGGATTTCACATTGTCTTTGGGTCTGTGGAAGTTTGGTATATGTTTGTGAAATTGTTCATATAATACCTTATATCATTACAAGTCCAATATGAAAATGAGTTAAAGACAAACTATATTTGCAGTGTCAGAACTATTATTGTTTAAGTAAGAGATATGAGGTTTTCAAGCCATATTGATTCTCTATTAGGAAGCGTGAAAACTAATTTCAAGTTTTTGCTCCATAAACTTGATTTTTTAAATGTTTATTTGCAATGAATTTATCACCACTGACCCTTTGTAATAAGTAATAGAAGTTGAAGTAGTAGTTGCAGGATAAGTAGCAATTGTAACATAAAGTGTAGTAGGTATAAATGTAATAGTATTAGGGCCATAAATATAAGTTGTAGTAGCAGTAGAAGAAGTATTAGTAGTTGTTGCTGTAGTAATAGTCGCAGCATTAGTAGCAAATGTAACATAACGTGTAGTAGGTACAGATTTGATAATATTAGGACCATACATAAATGTAGTCTTATAATAGTAAACAAGTAGTAGCAATATCAGTAGGGAACATAAATACCTAGTAGTAGTAGTAATAGTAATATTATAACTTGTATTATTATTATTATAAGTAGTAGTAATAATATTATTATTCTTATTCTTATTATTATTATAAGTAGTAGTAGTAGAAGTAGTAGTAGTAGTTGTAGTAGTAGTAGTAGAAGCACTAGAGGTGAGGTGAGTTTGGGTTTAACGCCGCTTTCAAGAGTATTTCACTTATATCCCGGCTGCTAGTATTATGACAGGGAGAAAGCCCGCAACGCCATGTGGATATGCCTTGCGGTGAAACCTGCAAGCATTAGCTGTAACTAGCGAACCATGGGTGGTACTACGCTGAAATTCAGTGTAGCATTGCACCCAAACCTTACTGCTGTTCTCTACTGCAGAAAAAAGTTTCCGTGCCCCTGGCGGGACTCGAAACCCGGACCTCTTGATCCGAAGCAGAACACGCTAACCACTGCGCTATCCCACCAGTAGAAGCACTAGAAGTCGAAGCACTAGTAAGGTATTTACCATCATTGCGTTATTGCCGTTTTTTCTGAATCCAACTGTCCCGTGATAGAATCCATTACACTTACAGGCACCCTTCAGCTTTGTTGATAGCCTTGTCCTACCCGGAACCTATGATCTTAGCTAAAAGGGAGATGATTTACAAATGTGTTTTTATTATCTTCTACTAACCATCAACAAATACATTTCAGAATCGTTACAAGTTTGCTTGAGAAATGTTTGCCCACAAATTCGGAATTATCAATGACATACATAAATACATAGACAAATATAGTGACAATAAGGTGTGTTATGTACTGTCGTTAAGTGTACATTTATGTTGACCACTTTCAGCAGTTTAGATTCATACACAAATTGCTAGTAATAACAGATGTTTGTACATCCGAGGCATGATGCAATACCTTTTCAGATATAGTCACTAGTGGCCACAATAAGAACACAGAAACTTCAACTTACTGAGTAACATCAAATAGTTGGAATCATTGAGTCCAATCTAACACGGCGGAGAGTAAACCTTGAACAATGTCCGAGTGTTAAGTCGATGATGGGTATTGTTTCGTTGTCAGTAAATCAGTGTATGTTGTGACATTTCAATGATGTCAAACACTGCAATATACACCGAAGAACCTCTAATTCCTTTGATCTACAAATACTTGGACATAAGTAAATACGAAACTGAATCATGCTCTTCTTAAACAGTATAATCCTATTTCAGTGTCCTGACTGTTTGTCAGTGTGAGTAGATTACTGTCTCCGAATAGATCTATTTCCTATCTACTGGCGCCTGGTTCACCTTACATCGAGATACCAACGTACAGACACATTAAGATGAAAGCTGTTCTTTAAGTGGATGCCTTAATTGTGGGGGTGGCTTCACAATTAAAATAGAAGAATTATCATGTGGTACACCGAAGAAGTGTGGGTAAATTTTACTTAAACCCCTCTCAGTCGAATATACTTTGAAAAGAAAAGTAATTTAGTATGCTTAAAATTACAACTATATTCCATTTTTTTTCAGTTTTGTAATTTTCATTTGCATCCAGTGATTGAGACTTTCGTTATCAATGAGATGGTGTCAATACCAGTATGCTAAGCATATAATTTAATGTCAGCGTTAGCATTTTGGGGGCAAATTAAGATTTCATATCACGGACATTCGACAACACCATTGGGTTGTCAGGTGGCATGTCTATCAAGTAATGAAACAGTGAACATTTTAAGCAAAATATGTTAATTACTACCAATGAGAGCTATGAGCATAGTATATATCAACATGGAATTCACAACATGGAATTCACAACGCACAATTTGGCAGAGGAAGAACACATATTGTTAATGTATTTTCATCAAACAGATAAACTGTGCTCAAATATGTATGAATTTCTTAAGTAAAGTAACATTTTTATGTATGTGCTCAATATGCTGGTAACATTATTGTTGGGTAACAAGCTGTTAGGCGGTTTATTTATCCCAATGGTAGACCGTGTTCATGAAGGACTGTCATGATTTCAACTTTCATACTGAGATGATGATACTTATTGTATTCCAAACAATATGCTTCTAACCAATATGAAAATATGATTTTTTCGCACATGTACTCACATACACGTGTATCATATGAACCTTGAAAGCGGCATTACCTCACCACGCCTTATCTGTTGAACGTTAACAGTTTAAATACAAAATGGGAGCATTCATGAAGAGACTTGTGTAATGAGGTACGAGCATCAGTAACAAAGCGTGGCGAGTAACTGAAATCAGAAGAGTATCATGATGATACTAGATGATACTAGACCCATAACGACAAAAGTTATTACAGATTTACTGCCTCCCCGTGCATAAATTTAATTAATTTGACTCTATGTTGCAAGGACATTCAATGACACTCCGGAGCTGTAACCCCTTGTGGTCAAAATATTAATATTACATTTCAAAACAAAGTTGGAAATTTTGTTCGTGTCTGTATGTTTTACGTTTAAGATGATATGCATTTAAATTAGATAAATATTTCATTCCCTTTTTCGACCTTGATGACTTTAACAGCAAATACAAATAATCCTTTTCATCTTGGAGATCCTTTCATCTTGGAGATTAATATATAAAAACTCGTCTTTCAAAAGGAACTGTTGTAATGACCAATTAAAATTCAGGACTTTGTTAAAGGTTAATTTTCTTCTCATTACCTATAATCAGTTGTCACAATTTTAAATTTATGTTCCTATCTTTTCCTCCTGTGTTGATGCATGATTGCATAAACCAATTTTATCAGCTTCTTTGAATATTAATATTACAAGCAGAAGATTTGCATTTGAAATATCCGATTCATTTTGTATCAATTGTTCAGATCAGCATTAATCGATTATTAATAAAGATTTACTCACCATCGATTTTAATACAAACTTTTTCTGTTAAAATTCCAACGGCTGATTATTATAACATTATATAATTTAAAAACTATCAAGTTGATTCTCAATGATGAATTAGAAAACACATAATAAATCTGGGTAATCTACATTACAAAACACAAAGGAATTGCTTATTCAAGTGGAGCAAATATTGTATTACGACGTATTTTACTCGTACATTTTATTACTATATAGTTTATAGTTTTATACACAACATCTCCCTGGCTTATTGCTGTTGCCTGACCCTTAGTTGTGATGTTTGAAGTTTTTATTTGTGAACAATTTATTTCATGACGTAGAACACATGGAAATCCTTGAGTTCAGGTACACACTGAAACCAGAGAACGCTCGAACTGACTCTGTAAGAAGGAGAAAATAGATAAAAAGTCTGTATTGAAACCAAAGAATGTTTTGTTCTATTCACGAAAAGGATTTACTTGGAAACTCCTTTTATAGAAGATGTTGTAAAACTTGCGATAGATAATTTGTTTCTGATACCTCCTCCTGGCTCAGGGTATAACGTATGCTCCTGCCACTTTCATACCCTGGATGCAAAGTCAGCTCCAATCTTCACGAGGTGACGTATGTTTGTGGAACAATCTAAAATAGACACTTGAAAAACGGATCGGCTGAATAAGGACGGCTGCGCCCAGTTCGCCCATTTTTTTTCTAGGTTTTAACAAAAGAAAAAGGCACATGACTCAAATTCTGAAGCCTCAGAAAGCATTTGATATTGAAATTCAACATGACAATACAAAGGGTGACAGATGAAACACAAGTTCTCAGTCAGAAATTCTAAGATTTACTGTTGCTCTTGTCACTTATACAGATCAGAGGCATCTCTGGCTCATAACACATGTATTACTATGTTTTTTGCTTCTCGTTGTATCTTTAGTTTAGTTGAGTTAGGAAAGAGTATTTGTTAAACCGCATTAAAATCGACCGAACAGATAAATAATAATAAACCTGCCATAAAGAGTCGTCTTCTTTAAAAGTGACACATTAAAGAGACAAGTGAGAGATGTACACTGTTGAAGTCATGTGTCTATCAATTAGTCTGGACTTTGTGCTTGATGTAGCACTATGTGTCATGAAATGGCTACTTCTCTTTATGTAAAGCAGTGTTCAACAGGTCCAGTGTCTAATTAACTACTGCCAGTGGCTAAGAATATTGTGCTTTCATCTTTGGTAAATGAACACAAATTCCTTCTTAACTGAAATGTTGTATATAATATGCTTACAGTGACACTTGATATGACAAGCTCACATATATTAAACAGGCAGATTGGTTCCTTGGATTACCAAAACTTTATTTAATTTTGTTATATTAATTTATTTTGTTATGCCCATTCTAGAACAGTAGCAATCGAGGGCTGTAGGCGACAATACACTATTTATTATGTGAAAGTTGAACTTGTAACTTGTGAGACAAACAATCACGTATGTCTACTTATTGTCTTCCAATATGCTTATATGTTTTTAAAACGAAATAACGAATAACCCTTTATCACTTCGAAATCTGCAAAATAATAACACATCCATTGTTGAATATCACTATATCATTGATATATATGTGTACATTTTGATAAGTAGAAAACATTTGCACACTATTCAATGCTAATTTATAATGTCTGTAAATTGTAACAACCTCTCACAAAAATAAAATTTCCTACAGTTTGTCTAATACAAATTCATAGTCCAGGAATAGCCAATCAGGAATCCATCAGTCACCCCAGATTATTATGATTTTAAGTAAGGCAAGACATGTGCCTTCTTATAAGCCTATTAATAGTTATATAAGCATATATAATTTCCCATTTACAGTTCACGACCTGGTATATGATAAGGTTGAAGTCTGGACTTATGGTAGTATTGTTCAGCGTTGACGTCATAAGACTGAAAATCTAATAACATTATCCATCACTTATGACAAGGTTGACGTCAATCGGTCAACTGGGGATGAAAATAAACATATAAAGGTATATAGTGAATCGAGAATTACAGTGTTAACAATGTGATCAAATATAAATAAGTTATTCAATGTACCAGTGATTAACTTTTCAATAGAAACAACATCCAATTCAATGTGGAAATGAAGCTGACAAGTTCAGAATTTGTTTAAATATCTGATATGACTTTTAAAGGATCGCCAGTATGACATTTATAACTTGAGCATTATTTCTGCTATTTTTGTTTCAGAAGATTTACAGCTTAAAATTGCGTTAAGTAATTAAATCAAAACAATTAAACCGTGTACAAAGTCAAGGAAGACTGTTGCGACAACGAAAATAGATTCACATGGCCGTAAATTTGATGTTAATATAACAAATACGGTCTCGCGGTTTGAATAATGGTGTCAACGTCTGTATGCTTTCAATTTAGGAATGTAAATGCATGAAAAAAGAAGGTCATCTTTCTTTTTCCTAATTTGTTTTCATGACCTTTCATCTAACTGATATTTTATGTATTAACTACTTATTGATGAGGTCTTTGAAGGGAAGGTAGATTTTCTGGATAACAACTTCTTTAATGTGAAAATACACGACGTTGGTGCTCCTCGGATATTTCCTCCGACAGGAGATAAGGTTCTAGATGAGTGAATCCCAAGCACATGGTAGGAAGATGCCTTGATCGCGGTTTATTGCAGGTTGTTCCCTTCGAATGTCAATCGCTTCTTGCAGTTTTCTTTAGTGCCAGTTGTTGTTGTTGGTCGACAGGACATTTGTAGCTTCCCAATCGATGATGTTATCCTTGTTGTTCAGGGTATGCTCAGATAGGGCGGATTTCTGATAGTGAACAAATAAGACTTCATTATATCCAAGACACAAAGGTTTAAGAAAATAACTTTCCAGATAATCTTTTGTTTATACTAAAGGAAATACTGCAGTCATGGAAGCAGGAATGTGTGAGTCTAGATACCCTGACAGGTTGGTATACTATATCGACATTAACATGAAGAATATATATCCAAAAAATAAGAAAGGAAAGAGTAAATACTTCGAAAGGAGGCGCCAATCGTATGGTCTTCAAACAAAAATAGGAACATCCATCTAGGAGAGTACATTCCAAATGACTAAATTACAAACCATACCCAATCTACATATAGATGATAATGATACATAAAAAATAACTAAAACAGGGTGACAGAATTCTGAACAAGAATTATCCCAGTTGTACAGGTAGCAAGGATCCAAGGATGTTGAATACATCTTGTGTGAGGCATTATTCTGATGAGATCGCACACATGTTCCTCCTTCTACTGAAAGTACATGTTTACAGACAATGCCTCTCCGTGTAGAGGTGAATATACATAACATATTTGATGAATTATGTCGGTTGTGACGCTAAGTTATAACCCACTCACTCCTTGTCGAGATTCATAGCTTCATTACTCATTTTACTCTATGTTATTATCTTTTTATTTATTTCAAATGAACGATAGGCTTCGAATCTAATACATTTAAATCAACATCCCTTTAAAGGGACACCACGCCGAGGATAAAAATGAGATAAGATTTATCTACTTACGCTGATTAACGTGTCTCCTAAATTGTAATAACCGTTACTTGCGGAAAAAAAGTAATTAACACTTACGTAAATTGTAATAACCATAGTTAGATTAATGTTTGCAAGTGAATATATAGAATGTTAAACTAACTTTTAGAATACGAATTATTAGATCTTTGTCACAGACTCCCAATATGGGTAATTAGTAATAAAAACAACTCCATGTTAACAGTTACCTGAAGCATAACTCGTTAACAGACATGGTAATCAGCAAAGATAGATAAATCTGATCTCATTTTTATCCCTGACGCGGTGTCCCTTTAAACATGTGGGACGTATTTGAATCGGTCTATGAGAAAATCTATTCATTATAAGATATCAAACTATTGGGCCTCATATATTTACATTTGATTATTTTCATGATGCCGTTTTCGAGATCATGCTAAGCTAAGTGATTATGTTATTTACTCAAATATATTATCGGTCTTTTGCACTATTATAGGAGGAAACATTATTGACTCAGTAAGACTGTCTAACATGTAAGGCTCGTTACGGGTCATCAACATCTGGGAAAACATCTTGTTATTAAATAAATCACTGCATGTTTGCCATATTACATTTCTGAAATACATTTACATCCGGTATCCCAAAAAATAACTTTTTCTTGATTTAAAATTGTTCACACCTATAGATACTTAAATGTTGTGCTTTTTTATGGCTAAATGTTAACATGTGTTATGCCAAAGTTCATAGTCAAAATCATGTTAGATAACATTGCTCTTTTAACAAATCAAATGACTTCATTCATATGTCAAATTAGTCATTTTGTCTTATTCATGGATGCTTGTTACCAAGTTAGAAATAGATGGTCAACGTCCTCAGGGACAAGGACCATACTGACACGGATGTGATGTAAACGTCACGGTTTTAGACAAGAGTCCTCCTCGAGGTATTATCAACAACGAGAACTATGTGTAAAGACAAACACATTTAAAATATGTGTTTTACTGGAACCATCAACGTCATTTTCACGTATGTATTTCTTTGTATAGCTTAAAGTATTAAACGATTGGACCTCATGTATTCTTTGTATAGCTTTAAGTAATTATCAATTTGTTTCGAAAATCTATAATGAACAGCAAAGTAAACGCGAGTTTTAATGATTATAGTTTTAGTTGCATATGGTTTGTCATATCATTAGTAAATGCAAGAGAACATGTTGAGCTTTATAGTACAGATGGTTACCATTGCAAAGTCAAAGGGTATCAGTTCGGGAAAATGCGCATCACATGTTGTCATGGTAACATGATCTGCATGAGCCTGGTAAAATTCAGAATACTCATGCTGTAATCCGAGATTTGCTCTGTGAAAAGGACCCCAAGTGAGTGAGTGAATTATTTTGTAACGCTGCTTCGGCAGTATTACAGCCATTAGCGGCGAGATATTTAATTTATTTGCCTAATTTAAAAAAGAAAATTGCAATTGAAAAACAGAACACGGCACGAAGGCCGAACAAACATCAGCATATTATCACAAGTTGAATAAAAGCTGACAATGAAAAGTTAAAATTTACAATTTGTCAATAAGGTGTATAGCTTTTAAGAAATCTAAAACACGATGCTCACCGAAATGAGTAAAAACTTAATTGATTGAAATAGAAGAATAATTGAAGGACAGAAGTTTCCCTGATATATACAGTGTCCCAACACTCACATAGGATGTGTTTGACTGTGTGAGGACACTGACAGAGTATACATACCGGGGGATCTTCCCCCTTTAAAAGATATGAGTGTGTAAGATTAGAGTGTCCAATACGACATCGTCGTAGGACACAAGCTTCCTGCCGGGTAAAATAGGTTAGAGATTTGTAACCTAAATGAGGTTGAATAGTGTGAAGTTTGTTATGATGCTGTTGGTCCAATTGGGACATCCACCGTTGTTTAATGTAATATTTAATAGCAGGTTTAGAATCCGTATGTGGAACTTTAGTGGGAGAAATATGTTTGAGGTTTAATGCTGATTTAGCTACCGAGTCAGCTTTGTTATTACCTCTTATACCCATATGGCTAGGAAGCCAGCAGAAGACGATGTCGCATTGGAGACAAGAATTATGAAGTAATAACATATCCCTGATAAGTGGGTGATCACTCTTACAGTTTGTAATTGCTTGTAGGCAAGAAAGTGAATCGGAAAAAATACTGTAATTATTGGGAGTTGAGTTTTTAATGTGATGGACGGCCTTAAGGATGGCCTTAGCTTCTGCAGTAAAGATGCTGCTGCCATCATGCAGCCTTGAAGCATATGTTGTTGAAGGAGTCACAGTTGCTGCTGCAACTGTGGGTCCATTCTTAGAACCGTCAGTGTAAATTGGTTTAATAATCTGCGAAAAAAATCACGTAGTTCAAAAAATGCCTGTTGAAATATTAATTGGTCTGTATTTGCTTTTTTATGAGTAGATAGAGAGAGGTTGACACGGGGCCTGACCACCTGCCATGGCGGAGTGGCAAGCAGACCGTGCTCTGCTATTGTTGTTAGGTCGATATCAGAAAGGTTTTGAGTTATACAACTGCTGGTATTCAGGATTGAATACGCAGATGTATGCAGGATTTGAAGGGTTTGATTTTAATTTGGTTATATATTGAAGTGCTAGCTTGATGCGCCGATCTTCAAGAGATGGCTCATCAGCTTCAACGTAAAGGCTTTCAACAGGTGAAGTTCTGAAGGCCCCAAGACAAAGCCTGAGGCTCTGGTGATGGATTGTGTCTAGCATTTTGATATAAGAGGGGCGGGCAGATCAATATATCATGGATCCATAATCTAGTTTGGAGCGGATGAGTGATTGATAGAGATGTAGAAGAGTTTCTTCATCTCCACCCCATTTATTATTGAAACGACCCTTAAAAGTTCCAATGCCTTTAAGCATTTAGCTTTGAGGTTTTTGATATGAGGGATAAATGATAATTAACTGTCAAAAGTGAGACCAAGAAACTTGGCCTCTGGAACGACTTTGATTGGAGTTTTATCCAGAAATAGTTCTGGATCTTGGTGTATTTTGCACATTTTGCAAAAATGCATGCAAGATGTTTAAGCTTTGGAAAATTTGAAGCCGTTTTCCAACGACCATTGATGGATTTTATTGAGGCAGAGTTGTAATTGGCGCTCGATTGATGTCATATTTTTGCCTCTGCAGGAAACTCCAAAATCATCCACAAAAAGTGAACCATCTGTATGGTCATTAAAGACTTTAGCCAAGCTGTTGATTTTAATGCTAAATAATGTGACAGAGAAAATGCTTCCTTGTGGGACACCCATTTCTTAATCAAAGAAATCAGAAAAAGTGGAACCCACACACACTTTAAATTGGCGGTCATGTAAAAAATTGGATATAAAATGAGGCATTAAGGCTATAGGACGGCAGTTGGAAGGGTCTGTATGATCCTTCCCAGGTTTTGGGATTGGCACAATAGTTGTGCCAACAAGATGGAAATTCACGTGTTTCCCATATATGATTAAATACCTGAAGTAGAACCTCAAGGCAAGGTTCCGGTAAATGTTTTAAAAGCTGATAATGGATTTCATCAGGGCCGGTTGTTGTATCATGAGCTTTAGAAAGTGCAGTTTTAAGCTCTGACAAGGAGAAGTGTTCATTATAATCTTCTCCATTGTCAGATTTGAAAGTAAGTGGTCGTTTTACCTGTACCTTTTGGTACTTTTGGAAAGCAGGGACATAATTTGCAGATGAAGAATGTTTAGAGATTGTTTCAGCGAACTTATTGGCAATGTCGGATTTTGATGTGAGAAGGTAATTATTGACCTTAAGATGTTTTATTGTAGAGTTGGAACCTTTGCCTTTAATTCTACTAATCATCTTCCAGACTTTGCTGATAGGTGTTCTGGAATTGATCTTAGAGACAAAGCCTCTCCAAGATTCGCGTATTTGTTGGTTGACTGTGCGTCGAGCCTTAGCTCGAGCCTTGCGACAGTTATCCAAGTTAATTCTTGTAGGTCGTTTACTGAGCTTGGGTTCAGCTTTTTCACGTGCCTTAATGGCAGTATCGCAGGTTTCATTAAACCATGGCTTGTGAATGCGTGGATTTGCCGAGGTTTTAGGGATAGTTTCAGTTGCTATATCAATGAGACCTTTAGAAAAAGCCTCAAAAGGATCAGTTGCATTAACTATTTCATCAAATTGAATACGATCACGGCATAGGGCAGAAAAGTACCCCAATCAACCTTGGAAAAATTCCAACGAGGATTGTGCTCCTCGGAAATAGCTGATGAGGGTTCTAATACAATTGGGAAGTGGTCGCTCCCACATGTATCCTCATGGACTGACCATGAGAAGTCATGTAAAAGGGATGCATCAGTTACTGATAAATCTATAGCTGTATATGATCCTGTAGCAGGATGTAGATATGTGTTTGAACCATCATTGAATAGACATAAATCATTTTGGGTAAGGAAACTTTCGAGCATTTTACCTCTAAAAAAAAAAAAAGTGACATTTTCGGAAACTGGGATATTGGCCGATTGCATGCTGAACAGTTTGCAAGGACTGTAAATGTGCTCGTGGAACACCTTGGCACTGAACATAGCACATAACACATAACACATACCGTCAAATCAAAGACAGGGGTTTTGCATCAAACAACTTCATGGAAGTGTTTGCACAAGTTCCAATTGCATTTAAAAGCGCATTAATATTGGGCCCTTCATCACCTGAACAGAAATGTGGCTGTTTTACCCAAGAATGACTATGGCACAAGATTTATTGACTTTCGCCATGTCTGCATGTTGTTCAACACGTTATTAACATCTGTCCGTCTGTCCATCCATTAACTTTTCGATTTTTCAACTTTTTCTTCAGAACCAATGACTGAATTGAATTGAAATTTGATGCGCAGACTCCTTGGCCAATGGGGATTGTTAATTGTAGATTTGGTGATCCTGTCACCCAAATGTAGGTAACACTGGTCATGACCAACAAAAAAATCTTGTTAATAATGCATTCCACGAGATTGCTTAGATCTTCACCCTTAACTTAGATAGCTTCTGATCCAATGGCTCTTATTCTTTGATTGTGTCGCCACTTAGTATATCACCGGGGATGTAGCTCAGTTGGTAGAGCGTCTGTTCATCACCCGGAAGGTCTGGGTTCGATTCCCGGTCGCGACCATACCAAAAGACGTTAAAATATGGGAGATATATATATGTTTATCTGTCCTATACCCCACTTATGGTCGAGTGTACACTATTTCATAATATTTTAAAACAAATACAGCTGTAAACAAGCTTGTGTATGAAACGCACAACCAAATACGGCCTCACTTGTGACACTTCCCGGGTACGCTCAGCCCGTGCTGCGTTCTTTGGTAACCCATGTTTGGGGCTCGAAATCTGATTGATATGGCCCAATGATGGTATTGTCAACGCAGACGCACGTGCATCTCGCTGAATTGTACAGCTAACGCCAAAACCTGCATGACTAATGTCAACGTGGCCAACGTTTCGAGAAAACAGCTTACCAAACGACCATTTTTGTCGAGGCGAAATGGTCGTCTGGTAATCTGTTGGTACAGTCAATGCTGGTGATAGATGCCTTACTCTGAGGGCGTGGGTTCGAATCCCGCATGGGACTCAGCCCGAAAAAGTACAAGAATTTGTACTATTGAAGGTAGTGTTATCCCAAATATAACCATGTTATAACAGGACACAGGTTCGATCCAAGGACCCATATTTTGGAAGCTCTCTTAGCGCTAAGATAGTCATTAGTTCATTACATTAACATTGACTTACATTGGTCCAGGTGTGTTATATGTTCATAAATAATCTGACATTTTTATAAAGTATCATCACTTTCATTCGGAAATTGAGGAAATGTACTCCATTGACTTCTCTTAAAAAGTGTAGATATATTAGAAAAGTGTAGGTATATCAGAAGAAGAGTAGGTATATCGACTAAAACATCTACACTTGTGACAAAAGAAACCATAACAACTAGACCGGAAGTGGGGTATAAGTAAACTCATCGGCAAAAGAAACTTATTACCTCAGTTGATTTTATCATATGTATGATTTTCAATTGCAAATATCTCAAATGATAACCTAAAACTGAAAAGTACAGGTGTTTAGTCAGCAGTCAAAGAATACTTCTACATGTCTTTTTAATTTAAAATAAAAATGAATTTTAAATTTTAAATTTCTTCAAACAATATTTTTGATGATACACAAGTGTCCAATTACATATAAGACATATTCTATGTGAAAATTGATAAATGTGTCTGATTCTGCACACATTTACAAACTTTTAAACATGGTAGGGATCATGTTGGTGAAAATTTCATTTCTTACCCTTTTCTTCATGAAACAAAGAAATTTTGACTAAACTGTAACCAGAGTCACCAATTAATTCATCCAAACTACTGCAGATAAGTATTATTGTATCTTGTCACAGTTAAATGCATCTGATTTCTTTTAAATATTGCATTAATTAAAACCAACTGAGGTGATAAGTTTCTTTTGTCGATGAGTTTATAATGTGAATACCACAGTAAACAATTTATAAAGGGAAACCATTCAATTTCATATGATTCACAGCACAGTGTCACCTTTCTATTAGATTTTATGCTAAAGACACATTAATTTTGTTTTTTAAGAAAGAGAGTAATTTACATTGTACATGCATGCAACTACTGCAAGTGGTGGCACGTGGTCCTGTGCATAGCTCAGTCGACCGCTATCAGTTGAGTTCAGCAACAACGGGCGTGGCTCGCTGGATGGGAAGGTTACCCGCCTCATTGCTGAATGAAAACTGAGAGTTTGAAGGGTGATTCCCTGCCCCACACTGAGACATGAGTTGAGAGGCTCGTGGTGTCACCTTGGGCAAGGGACTTTATTCGAAATGTGCCTCTGTTCACTCAGCAGTACAATTGAGTACCTGGTTTGGAAGTGAAGGCAATGTGACAGATAACCTTCGAGCGCCTTAATTGGCAGCCCAGGTTGCATACTCCAAAGGGAGTTGAGAATGAAAAAGGAACGATGAGTTCAGCGCGATATAAGTATCCTCATTATTATTATTATTAAGTGTTGCTAAACTTCCCGGGGCGACTCTTTGATGTGGTTTTCTGGTGCGGACTTAGTTGTATATATAAATGTTTAGTTATCACAAATTGTAAAATTACTTTCAACCATATCAGCCTTTAACAAACATATTGCGTGTGTCGTTATGAAGGAGATATCACAGACGTTCTAATCAGCAATATGGCTGATTCTTTTGAAGCTGATATCAGACTTATTACATAAATGTGGATTTTGACAAAAATAAGTTAGTTATTGGAAAGGAAATAACGTTGTGTCTGGGAGATGTAACACATAATGTGTCGTTGTTGAGGTATAGGATATAGTTATTCATGTCATACAGCATCCATCAACGTAGATAATTTGTAGATAATTAGTGCACAGACATCGACAGCATGATTGATAAGGATTCAAAGCTGCTAGACAAAAGTTTATTTAAATCTGGACCTTCGTCCCTCTATGTCTCTTTGAAAAAATACAGATCCTACTTTTTAATGAAATATAGTCGCAGATAAAAGTAAGGATACGTTTAAAGCTCATAACAAATAGTATTTGCTTCAAGGAACATAAATGAACAAAACACTTTTTGGAAAATAGTTTTAATTATTTCTTTACACGTTGTCTTTATTTCATATGATGCATGTAATCATATCATGGTTTCGAAAAATAAAACAATTCAATCTATTTCAAATTTAAATCTAAAATGTAGAATGAGTTGATGTGTCATTAATCTTGATACTATACTTCAAAACGATGTCTGTTGCTCGCTATAATTGATCAAGCAGCATCCCTGAATCATAGTAAAGACCTCTATGCTGTTGTTAAGTGATATTCATTATGGCAACAATGAAGCAATGCATGTGTTGACAATAGAATCGGCTTTTAAATTGTGTACATCACTCAGATATTTCAAATGTAAAGTAAATGAAATATAGCATGTAAGGGAACTCCTTTTTATCACTTAGTTTATCTTGTATGAAGTGTATTCTAGTTTTGTAGTTTTGTCAACATTAACACTTTAAAGCAAAACAATCAGTGAAGCAGAATAACTCGATCATGTCTCGAACTATAATTAAATTCGACATACATATCAGATTTCAGTGTGTATAAGAACTTGAAAACTGGTGATATCTAAAGGTTTGATTGAAACTCGACAAAGTGACTTAAATCAGCACTTAAAGGAAGCGAGTCTATAAACGATGGCATTGATCCTTGTCACACTGCTTGATTCCCAAGGGTAATTCAGCTATACCATATCATCAAACAAATCACTGGTTCCAATATATTCAAAATTAAATTCATACAATAATTCATACAATCTACAATCAAGTGGCATCAACTCTTTTCTAAAAATGGTATCTTAAGCCATGGTTACCACAAAATCCAACATGGAGCTGCAAGTGAAACAAAACACATTCGCATTGGTATTTGGTCACTTTTAAATGTTCTTTGTAGACCCCAGTGTACATGTTCAATAAGAATGATCAGTATCTGGTAGGACCGCCACGTACCCGGATGACACACTGCACCCTACGTCTCATGCCTCCAGTCAGACGTCGGATCTGTTCTTGTGTCAATAACAGAGCTGCCTCCAACTCATGTAAATTCTGTACTGGAGGGTTCCGAGCCTGGAGTCGCCGCCCTAGAATGTCCCACACATGCTCCAGAGGGTTCAGATCTGGACTTATTGCTGGTCGGGGTAAAGTTGTCACTGCATTGACTCGCATGTAATCGACAAGGGCACGTGATCGGTGAGGCCGGGCGTTGTCGTCCATGTACTGTGGTCGTGTAGCAAGTGCATGGTTAACGAAATAAGGAACACCGACCGGCTGTAGCACGTCCCTGATGTATTGAGCTCCCGTTAAGTTGCCCCTGATGGTGACCAAATCCAGCTTGCAGTCATGAGCCCGACACCCCCATACCATATGGTATACCAGCTGTATTTTTCTGTCTCCAAACACCTCAGTAACATGGAGAAAGAATCGACTCTCGTCAGACCAATAGATTTTCCGCCAGGTCCTCAGATTCCAGTGTTGTCTGCCCAAACACCATGCCAAACGTGCACGTTTATGATGGTCTCTCAACAAGGGACGTTTAATTACCCTTCTTGCCTTTACTCCTGCCGATTTGAGGCGATTTCCGACCGTTCTGGTGCTGATGTTTCGATTTGGTAACCACAGACCTTTCAGCTGAGGACTTGTCAGGAAGGATTCCCGGCGTACATGTCGAAGAAGGTGCCAGTCCTCTCGAGGTGTAGTGACAGTAGGTCTTCCAGACCTTAAACGGTCCATCGCACTTCCTGTCTGCGCATGCTTCCGGACTAAACGACTAACAACAGTGTAATGGTAGCGCAGATTTCATCATATTGCCTTAAAGGACATTCCTGCAGAGTGCATACCAATAATTTGACTTCTGAGATCCATTGACAATCGTCTTCGTGCCAGGTTCAATAGATATGCTTGAATGGCTATGGAAAGCAACGTTACATACCACCAAATGCAGTTGGGCCATACTGCTTTTTGTGACCCTCGAACGTAGCATGTTGCACGTGCATGCCCCGAACGTATAGGCGCGACTGTCACGCATCACTGGTTGGAACGTATCGCACAAACACTACTCTTCTCATAAATGAACCTTGTTTAACTATTTACAATGTTTTTGAAAAGATATCATCACAAATATCAGGGGGTGATTAACTTTTTTTCTTTGCGTATATATGTAAATTCATCCTAATGTATATTTTCAATTTGTCGAAATGACACGAGATCAAAAGAAAGTCAACAGACAGTGAACATAGTGGTACCCCTTTGATGCAGCTCTATAACTTACCAATGTCCACATTGTATGGGTTTGAAAGACATTTCTCCATCAGGTTAACAATGAATGCCAAGAAAAACGTTCTTCAGAATTCTATTATTGAAAACATCAAAGGAATAACAGCATGCCAACAATGAACATACATGTATATGTTTCACATGATTTATCTAATTTATAGGCAATTTCAGAAGAAGCCAACATCGTGTAACAGTGATACATCAAACACGCAGTCTGAAAGACACGTGATTGCAACAGAGGAACCCAATCAACTGTATATTTCGAATTGTTTTAACCCGATTCACTATGGCTAGAATTAAACTTTTGAAAGACTGGTATTATATTTCAATTTGAAACGTTTGTGGTCTTCAGCCACATTTCATACAAAGGAGGATTTTGATTTGATATTACTTCTATGTAAACTTTATATTTATAAATGTAAGTTCAGGAAGGTAACACCTACATTATAAGATTTTAGTAAATA
Organism: Gibbula magus; assembly: GCA_936450465.1. Taxonomy (NCBI): domain Eukaryota; kingdom Metazoa; phylum Mollusca; class Gastropoda; order Trochida; family Trochidae; genus Gibbula; species Gibbula magus. The sequence continues at coordinate 54,500,130 of OW388305.1, forward strand.
TTTAAAGTAATAGTATTCAATAGAAAAGGTTAGATACTGAAATAACTCAAAGTTGAATTAATTTGAAAAATATGGGCAATGTATGTTAAACTTGTAACTTATTAGTTAATAGCATAGGGAATAGAAGGGTGTATATGAGTGAGTGAATGAAATATATAATTCCTTGTTTTATACTTATCATTATCTCCTGTCAACCAAAGCACTCATTATTATCAGTAAATGTTTATGAAAACATGTATCTGTGAAACGTAATGTCAGGAATTTTTTTAAAAAAATGAATCAGAAATACCTTATACTTGAACTGATTGACGTCAACCATATGTCACATTCACTCTTTCTTTAATATCCAGAACATTAACCACGTCAATCAAAGCCAATAAAGATAAAATATGATCCTAAAGAAGATGTCATGTTCCTTATTGTCAGGTACTTTTGGGGGTCTAACTTTGTATGAGGAGAGTAGTCAACGAGTTACAAGTTACTTATGTTTTCTTATAGAGCTTTACCATTTAATTAATTCACTGGACATATAGTTCATAATTATGAGCACCGAGTAATTATTTACCTTGAGTCGTCTTTACGCGTGCAGGCTTTTTCTCGTATGTTTGTTTGTACATTAAAGAGAAATCACTCTCATCACTAGATGCCGAGTATATCCATTTGAATCTTAACAGCACCGACACACAAATTGAAATCAAATAATCTATTAATGTTTGATATGATATGATATGATATGATATGATGAGGCATCTTGACATTGTTTGTATTTCAGCATATTTTGATTGTACATCATTTGGTTTTATTTGAAACTAAGTTTAATCACCTTCATGTCTTTATGTATTAGAATACAGTATGAACTGATATGGAAGCAAATATCCTTAAAGTTATTGCCACGCAAAGAATAAATATGTGATTTGCTGTCATTGAACATTATAGCATCAAGTCTGATCAACGTTGATGATATGATAAAACCAGACGTATAATGCACTCCAATCAGAATGATTAGTGTTAAATTTTCAATCAAAGAATCATTCTCTAAGATTTTGCAATTCCTGTTCGCCCATTATTTGACAGTGATTATTGTTAAAACATTTTATTATAAGAGCCATGAAATATTGAAATTCATCAGTGTAATAAACTGTCTATCAAGTCACAGTGAAAATATCTGTTATTTTCACTTTGACAAGTGACTGGCATAGTTTCACATCATCATAAAACAGTGGTCTGTCGTTACGAATTGCGGAACCTTTGAACATATAAAGTTTCTACCTCATCCGATGAGATTAGTGTGGTATTAGCCAAGAAAAGACAGATATCAGCTATCTACAAATTCATCTCTAGTAAATTAAATGTATAGTATAGAAGCTGGATAGTTCAATCAATAGTTGAAGATTGTTCCATCAAGGTATTTAAATCCGCAAGACCACTAATATCCTGATTTTGTAATACGGGCGGCTTCACTTATGATATCTGTATGCATCGTTATTAATGATCATCATCCTGGATAATCAGTCTTCAAAGCCGTGGACTTCCAGTTTTGCTCGATTGTTATGTCATGTCATTGGCTGTTTCAAGTCTTACCCATCTTACACACTCGGGGTAGTGAGTAGTCTTACAGATTAAAAAACCGTGTAGATGGTTAAACTTGGAAATTATCTTATTCAAGTTGTACGAACGTATTTTATTGATCAATCTAAGGATGAAGACTTATAACATAGGCAATAAAATGTGACATATTTGTTATAAACTTTGCAGACTATCATTTTAAAGACAGCAGAGGATTGATTCTATGTGATATGAGCTATCAATAAACAATATTAGTGGTGAACATCATTAAAGTTGCTATAAAACTAGAGAATTAGCAAAACTAGCAATTTGCGTTTTATTATATGCTAAGCGATGTGAGACTGGGTTTTCTTAGTTTGAGAAAATGTGTTCTCATCACTGCTGTTTGATATCACTTTCTCAACACAGTGAAATATCACAGAGGGGATGACGTCATGTGTACAGTGTAATGATGTCACGTTTACGATCAACGCGACGTGACAGAGCAACAAATGTATGACGTCGCCAGAACTCGCTCAATTGAAGCAGTTTTAGACATAAAACACCATATTTACGACCACAGAAGCATATAATAAACATATAATGTGTTTTCAAGGCGATATCATGTATTTCTCACCTCGTGACGGGGTAAAGCCGATAATATCCGCCACTCTGCACCGTGAAATTATCGGCTTTACCTCGTCACTCGATGAGAGATATATCACACTGAAAACACAAAATATCCTCAATACATTGAATTACTCCTACATTTCATAGTGACATAAAGACAGTTAATTAAATAGAGAATTGTGTTTTTTTCTTGGTAAATTCTTCTGCAAGTAATCAAATTTCCTTTCACGGTAAATCTGGTGTCCTGAACACCCTATATATAGCTACGAGTCTCTGTACTCACGGAAATGTTCACTACACACGGCTTTCTTACTCTTTCTCATGACAATTATGTGAATTATTTTACTGTGTTTTAAGGTTTCAACATGATAGCTTTACAGTCAATTACTAGGAGTCATCTGTAGGGCTTCATCTCTGCATCCAACTGTTTTCAGAAAATAATATAAGGTACCATGGAACATGGAAGATCAATTGTCTTAATGGTTGTTGTGGTAATGAATAGTTTTATTTGGTATTATATTGGCATGATATAAAGCTATTATATCCAGAAACCACACATCATTGTCATTGTTGTATCCCAAGTATGGATCTATCCCATCTTCAGTTCTCTGGGCTATCCCAACTGTGGATAAATCGCTATCTCAAGTTCGGATATCCCATCTTAAGTTGGGATAGCAGAACTTTTTTGAAAAAGCTGATTTTGATGAGAAAAGATTTTGATGAACAAATGATTTTGATGAAAAAACCGACTTTGATGACAAAAAAATTTGATGAAAAAAGCAAACTTGGATTAAAAAAAGTGAATTTCATGAAAAGAATGAATTTGATGGAATAAGATTATTTTGATAAAAAAAATCATTTAAATGACAAAACGACTTTGTTGAAGAACTGACTTTGATGAAAAAAACAACTTTGATTAAAAAAACGACTTTGATGAAACAATGACTTTTGATGAATCCATTATCAATTGAATTTGATAATAAATGAATTTACTTATGAAGAAAAAGACTTAGAATACACAAATGATTGTTGCAAAATAAACAGACTTTGAAATACAAAGATGATACAAAGGATCATTAAAAAATGGGCAAAATATAACTTTAAAGGGGAAAGGGATATATACAATGCTTTAAATAATTTGATAACAAATATTAATTTGGATAAAAAAAATACTTTTATGAAGAACATGAAACCAAAGATAATGGCAAAGGAAAGTCTTGTTGGAATTGGCTATTACTAATAAGATAATTCACTTTAAAACTATATCAATGCTTCCAATAACTTCTACTTAGAGTTTAGACACCCCAAATGTGGATAGATTAAATCAATTTGGGCCAAAACAGTTTCATTACAGATATTCCTTTTCATAATTCAACATAGATGTTGATAAATCGAGTATTTCGAGTTATGAAAACATCTTCTACAATTACATTCTAATACTTAATGGCGCTGTAGCACGCAATTCTTACTGAAATAAAGTAACCCCACAAAAAGGTAAATACGTGTCTAGATACAACTCCTTAATAAAATAGGTAAAAAACGAATGTACATGGTTCAGTTAAGGTAGTTCAAGTGATCTGACTGAGGTTGGGATACATAAACAGTCAGAGTAAAATTAAATTATTGCACCATGATGGAATGGTCATTCATTTTGCTGTTTTAACTCTCAAATGAGCATCAGACCTACAAATCTACATCTCACACTGACGAGTTCCATACAACTGTCGATTTATAGGTGGCATTGTTTCTTCAAGTACATATAACCATTTTCTATTGATATGGTTTATCGGGTCGTGTAATAAGATGGCTAACCCTCTGACGTAACAATATATGGTATAACTTATAAGAAATGGAAAATTTGAGAATTTGTTTGTTGAAAAAAATGTGCTACAGCGCATTTAAGGAGGTTAGGGCAAGGTTTAGCAATCCCAACTGTTGATAGATTCCCAACCCACCAACGTTAACATGCGTTTAATGATTGCATAAAATATTATCATACAGAAGCTATTTAACCTTTAAAAAGACTAATTTCAATATTACATTATTAGAATAAATGAAGTTAAGTACCGGCTAGTCAAAAGTTAAGCTATCCCAACTGTGGATAGATCACCAACACACACAGTTTAACATGAAAATGCTATTAAAGACATTCTTTTTCAGAAATACATAAACGATTATTACAAAGAAAGTATGTACATGTTAAAAAAGCTAATTTTAATATTGTACTTATGGAATAAATGAAGTTGGATACCCGCTAGTCTAAGGTTTAGCTATCCGAACTGTGGATAGATCCCAGAAACTCACAACTTAGCATGGAAATGCTATTAAAACATTATATTTCTTAAATACATAAACTATTATCATAAATGAAGTGTTTACATGTTCAAACACCTACTTTTAACATTACACTATTAAATTAAATTAAGTTTGATACCGGCTAGTCTAAAGTTTAGCTATCCCAACAATGGATAGATCCCAGAAACACACAGTTTAACCAACATCAGTCCTTACAATGCACAGTGTGTAGTGTCTCAGTCTGTGATGCAAATTGACTGATGGGGTGGCTCTTGCATTCACGATTATTAGTCAATTGAACAACTTTACTATTGATATAATTCCTTATCACATTGTGTAAGATTATCATTCTTATAACCAAAATAACTGTTAAAATAATCTCAATAGCATTAAATAAAAACCTCAACATTAATCTGAGCAATTTAACTTTCATTATAACTCTCTATACTTTCCTTATATTCTGATATCACGTTTGACGTTCGTGAGTGGCAGAAATAGTTTTATGCAATGATAACTTATCATCATTCTGAATTGTAGTGTGTTTGACCTTTAGAAAATGATGCACGTTTTGAAAGTGAATATTGTGAGTACAATATGTACAGGGGTAATTTTTCAAGTTCGTTGACTCAACCTTGAAGTGATGAAAACTGTGTTTAACAAGCATAACACATTTCAGAGAAACTTACTTTTAATGTTATTTTAAAAATGTATACTTAGATTACCAAACAGTCAAGTAACACGTGGTAAACGAGTGGTTTCAATTTGAAACAAACATACTTGGGAAGTCTAGCACCGGGCAGAAAGCAATATGAGACACATAAACTCACGTGCAAAAGAAACGTCCCCATACAAAATACAAGATATTTCAATCGACGGGCGATAAATGCGACTGAAACAGCGTTACATCATGTCTTCAGAACCCAACAATACTAAATATGAATTTTCAAAACATTATCTATTGATAACTCTGAGAAACACAAGTTTTAAGAAATTTGAATCTCCTTAACTAGACGAGATAGAAGCCTCAAAAAGCCAGTTTTGGCTTGTTTTGTGACGTCCTACAGAAGTGACGCGTCAACAAATTTAAATCAAAGGAGGTTATTTATGTCGAGGATATATTTAATTAATCAAATTTCTACTTTTTCAATGTTTTAAACTTAAATACCAAATATTGTGGGCCAAAAACATCTTTAAAAAGCGATAATAGCACCCCATCTGTATTTGAACAGATGTAAAAATAAAAGAAGCATACTCTGATGTATGAAATTGTGAATACTTCTATACAAAACACGTGGCTACCAAATACATTCAAAATCTACTTTCTCCGACATCAATACTTCATTTTATACTGTTTTCAAAATGTGGGGACGTTTCTTTTGCACGTGAGTTTAGCATGTGACAGATTGATATGCACTTGCACCTCTCGTAGAGAGTACTGCAGCTATGCAGATATATTGAATTCGGTTATAACAAGATTTAGGCAAAGCTATTGAAGCGTGAGTTACATTGTTATTGAACACACCTTGTGCAATATGTAAGAGTATTTAAAGTTATCTGACAGTGATATAATCATCTCATATAGAGATCCTGATATAAGCAGTGTCCAAACGAAACAGAGAATGTGTTAGATAGCATGGGGACACTGGTTTACACATTTTTATATTGCTGAAACATACATAATCTACATTATAGAAACGACGCCATGTTTACATGTTCTTACTAAACCACTAAAACATATAATCGATAGTATGTAACGACGTCAGATTAACATTTTATATCTAACCTTTCAACATATAAAATGAACAGTACCAACATGATATCGTATTTATATTATTTATATTAAATATTTAAATTATTATAAAAATCATTGAGTTTAAGTGATATTTACATCTTCTTTGTCCCGGACTAAAGTGTAATGTATTTAACAGTTGGAATTTTGTTATCAAAAGAAGAACTTGGAATATGTTAGCCAGTATTAAAGAGCCTGTCTTAACTGATTTTCTCTCTGGTAAATTTCATCTCACTTCTTCTACAGTATTGTACCCCTTTAAGTAATGTTCAGAAAATGCATACACTGTTACACTTCAAAGCTATAAAACGGACTCAAGGAGGTCCATTGACATAACAAGGTGAAGTTTCACTGCGGAAACATGTGACAACCAGCTGGGTAGAATAATTACATCATTGAAACTGTAATACGTCCTGGTGGGTTTATTTATTATCTTGTTGTTGATATTTGTAATCTCTTAAACGTTTGATTAAATTTACAACATGTAGCGGGAATATGAAAAACAGTCTCAAAGGGTTTGTTCAAATAAAATGTTGTATCGCTCGGATACCCCGGATTTACACACATGTTGGTTCTTTTATTTTCTCTGTAATAGAAACATGCAATGTTTCTCAGACGTCAGCGCATCACTTTTATTTGTACACGTGACAACTTTTTACTGTTATTTAAAAAAATAAATTACGAATTTGCTACATCATGTTTGCTAATCCAAAAATCCGTTCACGTACCAACTAAATGGTCTGCAGGAATGGATGTGCTTCTGTTTTGTATACTTCTAGCATTTCCAAGCTATATTCTGAAAAAACATAATGTATTTTTCTTTGGCACTATTATTTTCAACAAAAAGTAAAAAGAAAATCCTACCGCCTTCGTCACTTTTAAGAAAAAAGTGACCGAGAAACATTTAATTTTGTATCCTTACATGAAGTGTTCTTAAACCTGCATTGTAGGAAGAACCTGTCAGACATACCGTCAATGATATCTAGCTTAGCATCCATAAGCCTAACAGAGTGTGAAGTATAACCTACTAAGTATTTTCAACAATCACTCATGATGCAGCCGGGTCTAATTCTGAATTCGAGACAGTAAAATGTGCACATGACACAACATGCAGTACATTTATAGTTCCTCTAAATCAATGCTACAACAAGCCATAGTTCTTATCAGTCACGAGAACAAGCTGACATTGAGCCATGAATCATACCTGGTCACGGCTATTACAAGCTTTACATGAAATACTAAAATCCCCTGGAGACCAATTTTCGGGTGAAACGTCTCGCGATGGCTAGCTCATGAATATTCAGTGACCATAGAAATACCCGAAGCTCCATAGCGGGCCTTCATTCGGCCTAAGGTCACAGTTAATTTGACCCGGAACTGGTTGGGGAGAGGAGGAAGCAGGGGAAAAGTAGGATATTGTGGGATAGCTATTTTTATGGTTGTTTACATTGGAGATCGGTGTTTCCGGATTTCATTGACAGGTGAGAGAGTATACATTAGAGTATAAATTTTGCTAGATTTTTAGTGTCAGTGTTTTTGAGTGGGTGTTGGGTATAAAGTAGTTTGATTTTGTGCACTTTTGTCCGTTTTCTGTGGCGCATCAGTGTATGTTTACATTTTCCACTCATATCTCAAAATCGGCATGGCCAACCCCCACTTTGGTTTGCGATTTCTAGTGCCGAAAGGTTGTACTTTGACTTCATAACAAGTCCCCCGCTCCTGCAATGTCAGGAAGTTTAATATGCAACCTTATAACTAATGATAAATGCACTAGAAATTAATTGTGGACTGAGGCCTTATATAGTAGTAGGTATGTGACCTCTATTTTCTCAATTACTCAACACACAGTGTAAGTGTTGCAATAATTTTGCATGTAGGTCCGTAATAGTACAAATTACTAGGAAATGTGTTTATTTAAACTGTAAATTTTTTTTTTTTTAAATTTGGCTGTTATTTTGTGTTTTTACTGTGAAAATTAATGATATTGTAAGTTTTGATTGTCAGATACTCTCTAGTACCCAAATTATCAAGGGAATACTCTGCAAATGTATTAAAATGTACTTCACCGCCTATTACCTGTACACATGTCATATGGATGCATTCTTTGCTAAATACCAAGCTAAGCTTCTTCAAAATTCAAAACCTGAAGGACAATGTTGTTTTTGGACAAAAGCCATCAGCAGGGATGGGTATGGTGTGATAAAATGCAAGCATCCATTAACTGGCTGGCACACCACCAATGCCCACAGACTCTCCTACATGGTCCATGTGAATATTGGTGATGTGCACGTTAGTCATCTTTGCCATAATTGTCTGTGTGTTAACCCGCAACACCTGTCTGCGGAACCGTGTACTGTGAACGCAGATAGTGTGCGTTGTGTTAACCGAGGCATTTGTATGTCCCACGGCCACTATCCAGACTGCCTGCTACAGTACAAAAGATGAGGGAAATGTGCCCCGACCTAAGTAAGCAATTCATTTCTCAAGGTTCAATATAGTTTGACCAAACTGGCATGTTCCCAAAAAATAACTCAAGAATGAATTTCAATATCTATAACATTTTATTAAATTTGATTAAGAACATGCTGTCATAACAAGTAAAATAATTATATTTTTCAACATAAATTAAAATAATCATGTAGTTTTTTTCAAATACTACACAACAAAAAATAAATATCACATATGCAATTGAAAGATACAGTTTATTTAAGAATCAGCGTGAGTAAGAATGGTCTCGGCTTGTTGACGGTACTGGATCAAGCTGGCCCTTTCTGTAATCACTCTTCTGTTTCATAGTTATCCTGCTCTCAGCATGTTCTATAATGTCTTTTCCATGTTTGAGTAACTTTCTTTTAACATTAGAGGGGTCTCTTTGGTATGTCTTTTGATACTGTTTATCTTGGTCCATTTGTCTCGGTGAGCACAAACACCCCGTAGAAAGCTGAACACCCATGGCCTCGCATTTGGTAATTGTTGATGATGCCTGGTGGTTATTCAGTCTATGAATGGCTGACGAGGCTCGACCAACCATATTTCTTGGAAAGTTCACTTTTTTTGGCACTGACACGGCAAAGACCTATTTGAAGCTTCAAACTTTTGTGTGTCTGCATAAAGTTTCATGCTTTCAACAACCCTACCATTGAGTTTCATTTTAAGAATTTCCAGAAGTAAATGTCTATCACTGTCATTCATGTTCAACTGCACAATTCCATTACAGACAAGGAACATAGACCGCTGCCACCAACTGTTTGTGACCCCGCCCCCACACACGACAGAATGACGAGCACATAGGGAGCAGTCCCCATCGTAACACATCAGTGTCGTCTCAAGCACTCGAGGTAAGAGAATGGAAAGTGTTTTCATATCTCCGCAATGGTCTTTCATTAGCTCTTTTAGTACTAGACTACAGCGAGATTTCACATCCTGACTTAAAGCTCTCTTTGCAGCTGTCTTCTGCTCTCTCGTAGTTGTCCCTGGAAACATGGCGTCGCTGAACTGCGCCTTGTAACACTGTCGGAATTGTCCCTGGGCCAAAAGGGTGGGGTCCTCTTGCCTCTGCACTTTCCACATGGGATCTAGAACTTTAATGGCCTTGTCTAAACCTTCTGCAGATCTCGCATCCCCACCGGTAGTGGCATACTTGATGAGAACACCCTGTCTTGCCAGTTGGTCACCAATGTCTGTACCCATGTTGAACCCTGAGTGTGGAGCAAATGCTGAAAGGTTTGCTGTGCAATCAGGGTGGCCGCCCGGACAGCTTATGCTATTCCCTTGCCTCTCAACCAGGCCCCAGTCCAACAGAGCGTGTTCTGGAAACTGGCGGCCACTATGTACTTCTTGTCTGTCATCGTTTCACAGGCTAGACCAATGGCTGGTGACGCATTCTGCCCTGGCTTCTTTCGGCTTGTAATTGTCGTAGAGTTGTACCGGTGTATCAGCCTCAGATGACTCTAGTACAACAATGACTCTAGAGTTATTTGAGCCTGGCCTCAGATAACTCTAGAGTCATTTGAGTCTGGCCTCAGTTAACTCTAGAGTCATTTGGGGCTAGAATTTTCCTCAGGCTCAAATGACTCTACCTAAACCTCAATATTTTTCAGGCTTTACCAAATCAATGCTGGTAGAGTCATTTCGGGCTAGCCTCAACTAACTCTAGCCTATGTCTTCACTTCATTTTTACACTGCCAAGAACTGGACGGCGATAGGTTTGAGTGATAATCCGTCCATCAGCCCGTGTGTCCGTACGTGCGTCTGTGCGTCCGTGTGTCTGTTCGAGTGTGATATGTGCGAGGGCATAATATATTGTTGGAGTACGACATAGAGAAACGGCTTATTAATTTTTAGCTCATCAGGCCTGAAAGGCCCAATGGGCTTTTGGCATGGCATGGCGTCCGGCGTCCGTCCGTCCTTCCGTCCGTAAACTTTTCGCTTTTTCGACTTCTTCTCCAGAACCAATGACTCTAGGGCTGAAATTTGATATGCAGACTCCTTGGGTAATGGGATTCTAAATTGTATATTTCGTGACCCCATGACCCCAAATGGGGTCCCAGGGGTCACAACCTTAAAAACCTATTTTCATCTTCTTCTCCAGTTCCAAAAGGTCTAGAGAGCTGAATAGTTGTGTGCAGACTCCATGGGTAAAGGGGATTCTAAATTGTAGATTTCGTGAACCAATGACCCCAAATGGGGTCACAGGGGTCACAACCTTTAATACCTATGTTCATCTTCTTCTCCAGTTCCAAAAGGTCTAGAGAGCTGAATAGTTGTGTGAAGACTCCTTGGGTAATGAAGATTCTAAATTGTGGATTACGTGATCCCTTGGCCACAAATGGGGTCACAGGGGTCCCAACCTTAAAAAGCTATTTTCATCTTCTTCTCCAGTTCTATAAGGTCTAGAGAGCTGAAACGTTGCGTGCAGACTCCTTATGCAAAAGGGATTCTAAATTGTATATTTGGTGACTCCCTTATGACCCTATTTGGGCTTGATGCCATAGGATTACGAAAATGAGAAACATGCTGTTTTAATGTTATTGTATGTTTTTTCAGTGCACGTTGTATGTATATTTTATTTGTGTACATACATGTATACATCATAGTTTTTAGATTAAGGACGATTTGGGAAAATTCTGAGAGTGTTAGTGAGAATCAATATGGCGATTGTTTTTATCGTGTTAGTCCTTCGATATTAGTGCTTTAAGTATGCCTCAGTGTAATATAAATATCCCCGTATGTACCTGCGAATGTGTGTACATAGGAAACTTGTCTGAATGAATGTCTTGATGAATCAAGAAAGGATGGGTGAATTTCGTATTATTTTGATACCATGGTCTAGTAGCAGTGATAGCAATGACTGATTCATTATCAAAGTAGGTTCCCTCAACTTTAGTCGAATTTAAAGACAATTTCGAAATTTTGCTAATGTCAAGATTTTTAGAGCTATAATTAAAGATATTAAAAATAATATGCTCCATATTACACGGTGGTGTATATTAAGTATTATTTTGATGGGATGTTGTGACGTAAATATAATGAAGTTAATATGTTACATGTAAATGTTAACTGATTCACGGTTATCCAAAAAACAACAAGCTTGTTAATGAAATAACCAATAAAGAAAACATACAATATTTTCAAAAAGCATCAAGTAATCATCTTAGTGATTAAAAAGTATTACACATGTATTTTGAAGCAACGTGTCAACAATACCGAACTAATTCGTTGAACCACTGGGTAGATCCCCTTCTCTCTGGATCCGGTTTCAATCCTGGTCAGAACTCATATCATTATCAATTAAATGTATACATTACAGATTATGGAAATCTGAAATATACCTTGAAAGTTATATTTAAAAAATCAATCTTAAACAATTTCGTATTGCTTAATCTCGTTTCCATTGCTCATCCCATGAACTATTTATTGAAACTGGCAGGTTTAGCTACATTACTTCTTTACCTGTCCGGTTTACAAAAGTCTTTGGACCAAATACATTAAAGACGCTGTAGCACATTTTTCTTACTGAAATAAATTGATCTCACGAAAAGGTAAATGAGTGTTACCAATGGCTAACTGATACTCATCAATCAATAAAATGAGTTCTAAAACGAATGTACATTGTAAGGTTAAGCCTCTTCGAGTGGCCATTTTAAGGTGTTCACATTAAAATGGCCGGTCGAAGGTTGTTTAAGTGATCTGACTGATTTAGCAATACCTAAACACTGAAAGTAGAGTAATATATATCGAACAATGATAGAATGGTCAACCATTTTGCATTCTGAATTCAAATTCGCATGATCCCTACAAATCTTACTCTCTCACACGCCACTGTCCCTTTTGCGTCGCACCATTTTCTTTCAATGCCGACAACCGTTTTCTATGGATACGGCTTATCAGGTCGTGTAATGTGATGTTTTACCCTCTAATATAACCGTATAGTGTATAAACTTTAATGATAAATAGCAAATTTGAGAAAAAAACTATGCAAAAAACGTGCTACAGCGCCTTTAGACCGTACTTTTATAATTACAAAGCTAGTGTCATTGTTAACAGAAACAAGCACTCTATTTTAACAGAGCTTTGCAATGTATACATATTATGCAATCATGTCATTCAGAAATATCTATTATAACATCAAGAAAGTGATCTACCTATGAATGAATGTACTACAGGCATGTGACCTTTCAAGTACCATATGCAAATAATGATTGATGCATCGAGTTCGTAAATGAGAAGCGACCAATTATCTTTTCATGAGAACCAATATGGTGGTGGATGTTTATGACCATGTCGTGTTGTTATATATACATTCTGAATACTTATATGTCTTCATTCTGAGAAGCATATAGATAAAAGCAATCTCAATCTTTTTTACGGATCTCTATACACGTAACCACTATGATGTGTACATCTGCCTTTAGTACATTTCATCCACACTGGATAAAGGATAAACCATGATACCGAGAATATGGTAAAGTTGTGGAAGGAAGGAAGGTTTTTCCTGACTATCAGGGTCTATTATTAACCTTGTTTAAGTTTAAAATACGCTTTATTATCGCGTGATCCCTGGTAAATATATAGAGTCGCTCGTAAAATTCGTGAAATCGTCTGAACTCCTGGTTATAACCACGTGAACTATGTTCCGAGATATTGTATTTCTTGATATTTCTTGATTGCTTTTTTTATAAACTACACTATGTAAGCTAAGGGATCAACTTACTACTTGCAGATGATCAACTTACTCTGAAAGCCTGTAACAATGCAAATATGCATCGTATAATGATATCTGCAATATGTTATGTATTTGTATTTGACAAAACATATTGATATTGAGCAACATATTTTACACAGCTGTAATAAAATATTGGCTCAACTTATCACGCCCTCTCCTATATATAGAATTTGAATTTGTCCTTTTTTTCACTTTTAAAGATATTAATGCGAAAATCTTGTGTAGACATATCCTGAGCCTTGAGTATTATAAGTCTATTATCTATCGGTGCTCTATTGTGATGCAATAGTTCGTTGAATCAGAGACGATGGTCACGAGATACTTCGAATGTCTTAAGCACGCACATATATAGTGACCATTGGAAACAAGCACTTGTCACTTAGGTGACATGATCCCTCACCGTAAATTAATACTTCAAAGTAAAAACATAATGCTATGGTCACACAAATCGCTGTCAAGGGTAACTTGTCAAAGTTGTGTTGTGATCGTGAAGTTCGAGGTCACATAACATTTTTTGAACATTACATTACGTTACATTACTATCGTTGACCTATATATAAAGTATGAAAAGAATCTAGTGAGTAGTAGTGAGTTATTCCACTTCGTACGTACGGACGTTCGTTACCGAATACTATATCCCCTGCTTGGCGCTAGACGCGCGGCGGGGGTATAATAATGCAATTAAACTTCAAAGAAAAACATAAACTTTTTTGTCCATGCTGACAAAAATAGTATCGCACTGTAACAGGCTATTTGTGTTTAGGGTTAATCAAATTTGAAACTTACTTATGCAAATGCATAAGAAAGGCTTATATGATAACATCAAGCAGAAAAGTTTAGTTTTCTCCCGGTTATCCTAACGGGACCAACATGATTTGTTCATCTTTAAATATTATTATCTTTTGGTTTCTATTATAATTTAAGTTTACTACAGCAGTTCAGCTTTGGTTTAATTCTTTGGTTTGGTAAATTTCTATCGTTGGTATCTATAGCCTCGTTCCCATTGACCTCTTTCCAAAGCACGTGAAAGTATTTTGTATGATTAATTATTTAAGTTGAATGAGATATGATAGCAAACATAAAAGTTTATGGATAGTCAACAGTGATTGAGTAGTTAGATGGATGTGCATAGCTATGGGACATAAATAACTAGTTGTGAAAATGGTTGCATGCACATATTACTTGGAGACATAAACTTGTTATAACCTCAATGACTTCGAATTTTGCAATGGATATAACATTGTGTTCACCAAAACAATAACATGACAAAGACATATTTTTACGTATCATTTGTTTGATGAATGTGTTAATATATATCCGCAATAAAGAAATGACTATTCATAGACACTGTTCACCTGCAATATTAAGGTGAAATATACGATTGAATAATGAATGGAATAAAACAATTTTTAGCATTTATGATTCCATATTTCTGAGAGTTTGAAATTTGATAAGTCTAAAGAATAAAAATGTTCCAAAAAGACGTCATTGTTTAACCTTATTTCTGATTTTAACTGAGATGATAATGAACATATACCAAATGCTTCAATTTGTATGAAAACAGCAAATATGATGAATGTGTTGATAATATGGTGTCACGTGTGGCATGGCCATACATATAATGTTCTAGTATAATTAAAATAGATTATTAGTTAAATATTATGTAAACAACATTTACTCCAGCATACTGGAATATGATTTATACAAATACGATTTATTTTAGCAACGAAATCAAATCTGACATGAAAATTTGTGTCCTGCAAAATTATATTTATGAATAAACGCTTCTAAAGAAATGTAAATATGAATACATCCTGCCTATAGCATCAACTTTCGGAAAGCTTGCCCATGAAATGGCCCGGTGGACCAACAATCCCCTTGTATCATGATCAGATTCTTATTAATAGAATACACAAATGTAAATAAGAACATGAAATATATATTTGGTAAGAAACATCAATAACCCACATAATATTTTATTCGGAGCATCAATAATGAATACGATATCCTGTTCAGTTGAATAATTGATAATAATATGAGTCATCAAAATATGCCAATTAAATCTTAATCAATCAAGAGTTTTGTCATTGGATGGTGGTATTTTTTTGATTGATATACAGTCAATGCATGTGAGCGTTTTTTTTTACAGCGTGACAGCGTTCCTTACGTAAGGATTATTTATATTGGTTATGCTTGTATCCAAGTATGAAAGCAACACAATGTTAAAAATCGCAAAGCTGCATCCCAAAATTAAAACAAATGTAAGTACTATTTTAATTGTAATTGTAATTAGGATTTCGTTTGGATGTCAATTTTATTATTTCACCTGTACTGACAAATCGATCGTTTTCTAAGAATACAATATTCAATCTGAAATTTATTAGTTGATCAGTTGTGCAATATTTCGTATATTGCAAGAAGAAAGGGGGTAAACTCTTCAAATTACGAATTTTTTAATAATTTGATAATTTTAATATGAACTTTATAAGAAAACAATATCTACAAGTACATTGAATAAGTATAACAAAAAATACATCACCAATATGTAACATTGCTGATCCTTTTTTGATAGTTTATAGAGAAACATAAACAACGATACTTTTAAGAATGTTAACCCCTGGTCAGTTCTGTTCTCCAAACTGTTACCGTTATTTAGAGGTATGAATTAAATTATGTTACGGTACATAAAATCGACACTTCTAACATAAAAATACAAAGTTATCGGCTTCTCTTACACCATTAAACAGTGTCTCATTGGCATCACTATTTACAAAATATTTGCACCAACATACGTATATAAGTATAGGTGAACAAACTTCGGGATGGTAATTCTAATAATGAAAATGAATTCCGGACATTACTGGTTTCATGGTTTAATAATTACTTATTACTCTTAAAGACCAATCAGAATCATAATGATACTGTCCAGCCACAAATTTGATTTTTAAAAGTAAATCTAGTGTTTGTAAGAAGGACATTACCTGATTAAATATAAAAAATAAGTTCTAGATAGGAGCATATACTCCAAAATGCGTATCTCTTAGAAGGAGAAGGTTTTTCTTCAGAAAATTAATTTCAACTGCTGTTCAATGAATTAATTGTTGTCAGCCCTTTATACCTTTGAGGTGTTCACACAGTTGGTACTCTAGAGTGTTTTGAGTCTAGGCCCATTTAAATCTAGAGTGTTTTGAGCCTAGGCTCATTTAACTCTAGAGTGTTTTGAGCCTGGGCCCATTTAACTCTAGAGTGCTTTGAGCCTAGGCCCATTTAACTCTAGAGTGCTTTGAGCCTAGGCCCATTTTACTCTAGAGTGTTTTGAGCCTAGGCCCATTTAACTCTAGAGTGTTTTGAGCCTAGGCTCATTTAACTCTAGTACTTTTTTCTAAGAATATTCAATTCAGACCATTCCACGGTATCTGAAAATGAACTAAAACTTGAAAAATGTGAAATTATGAATACGTAAATCTTCTTTCACAGAACATTTGGTAGAGTCATTTGAGCCTGAATAGAGTTATTTGAGGCTGGACTAATTTGTGCAATTTGCTAGCCCCATATGACTCTAGAGTCATATGGGGCTAGCCTCAAATAACTCTAGAGTCATATGAGGCGGTAGAGTCATTTGAGACTGTTACACCGGCCATCCATTGCAATGTTCATTTCATTTGGATTGCTTCCCTTCTTTTCATTAACAGCCTTATTAGTATTATTGATGAAACAATTGTGTGTTCAAATTTAAGAAATAAAAGCCAATTCCAACAAAGAAGACTCTCCTCTGCCATTATCTTTGGTTTCATTTTCTTTATAAAAGTATTTTTATCAAAATTAATTTGTGTTATCAAATTAGTTTAAGCACTGAATTTTATCCCTTTCCCCTTTAAAGATATATTTTGCCCATTTTTTAAATGATCCTTTGTACCATTGTATTTCGAAGTCTGTTTATTTTGCAAAAATCATTTGATTATTCCAATTCTTTTTCTTCATAAGTAAATTCATTTATTATCAAATTGAATTGTCAATGTCGTTTTATCATTTAAGTAATTTAAAACATTTTTTATTCCATCAAATTTATTCTTTTCAGAAAATTCATTTTTTCAAATTTTTTTTTCTTCATCAAAGTCAATTGCTTCATCAAAAGTCAATTTTTTCATCAAAGTCAGTTTTTTCATCAAAGTCAGTTTTTTCATCGAAGTCAGTTTTGTAATCAAAGACAGTTTATTCATTAAAGTTGTTTTTTTCTTCAAAGTCATTTTTTTCATTAAAATCACTTTTTTACATCCAAATAATTTTTTACATCAAAATCATTTTTTTCATCAAACTAATTTTTTTCATAAAAGTCGGGTTTTTCCATCAAGGTATTTTTTGCATCCGAAACAGTCTTCTCATCAAAGTCAGTTTTTTCATCAAAGTCGATTTTTTCATCAAAGTCATTTTTTTCATCAAAATCAGTTTTTACAGCAAAATACATTTTTTCATCAAACTCATTATTTTCATCAAACTCATTATTTTCTAAAAAGTTCTGCTATTCCATCTTAAGATGGGATATCCCAACTTGAGCCAGCGATTTATCCACAGTTGGGATAGCCCTGAGAGCTATCCCATCTTAAGATGGGATAGATCCGTAGTTGGGATATAATGGTATATTTACACTCGGGCAATATCAATATACAATCATGATATACACGGTTGGCAATAACCCATACTAATACAATGTTAAAGGTTAGATGATTTTTATCATTGTGAAACCATAACTAGTAGTCTGTGTAATTCGTACATTACATACCTTATATTCAATTTTAGAAGATTGAAACTTCAAAATAATCACATGTATTAATCAACTATCAATTTAACAAGAAGTGAACAAAGTGGTGCACCCAATTCCCAATATCCCCTCCAATCTCTAATAATTTGTCCTGGTGATTGAAGAGATTGCATTAAAGGTTACTAGTTTTGACACAAATTTGAAAATTTTGAGATTTGAGAAGTGTTCTGTGTGGATGAAAACGCATCAACTAGGAATAAATCTTCCATCTAGATAGATTTTTTATTTGAAAAGTTGGCATTCTTTTTTATTGCTAGCTATTAATTGTATTTTGTAAATAGATCACTGCAAACTTTTACACTAAAGGTAGACTCCAGATACGTTTATGAGATTTAAAACCCGCAACACCCGAGTGTAATGGTTTTAAATCTCAAAAACACCCTTTGGCATGTTTAACCAAGCTTACAAACGGACCCCGTGGTTACATTTTATGTTTAATCTATTCTAATTGATAGTGCGAAAAAGTAAAGGAATCGTCCGTAAAATATCCCCTTTTGATGAAAGACAGTAGGGTATAAAGGGAACTTCGGTAACAATCTCGAGCTGAGACGGCTATTGGGAAAAACATTTGGAGATTAATGTTTGAATTAACAGTTGTTTTCCAATAGAGTTAGACATAACATACACTAACTTTCATCTTAAACTTAACATCTCAGTATTAAATACAGATATTTGAAGAGTGGCATTATTAAGATAGTTGCCCTGGGTAGAGGGAAATTACGTTAGAATTCCAGGGATTATGTGATAATACCCGGGATAATACATCCACATAGGATTGGGTAGAATGTTATAGGCAGTATAGTGGTGTGACGTCACTGTAGGTTTGTAATGATTGATGAATGTTGGTCATTCAGTGCTGCCCCTGGATATTTCAATCTATACAATCATCGACAAGGCGATATATTTAAATGTCCACGAACGTTGTAAAGCATTGTATATATGACTACATATTGTTTGTGATGCAAATCCTATATTGTCATCAGACAATAGATATCAATCAAATCATGCGTTTGATACCACAGTTCAATATGAAACAATCATTGTTGTGTTTTGGCCATATGTTTTTATGTGGTTGGGTTTGAATTTCAATTCTAAAAAGGTAGCGTTTCTTTTGCCGATGAGTTTATATTTGGGAATATTACTTTCTTCATTAACAATAAAGCAACCCACCAACCTAACTGCACCAACAAATTATCCATTCAGTTACATTGACTCTGATTAAAACAAGCACATTTGGTTATGCAGATTGTGCAATATTTAATTGGCATATTTTTCAAATCATTCCTGTTTTATTATGAGTTTTCCTGATGTTGGTGGTAAACACTACCCACATATGTTATTTTACTCCATCCACTTTAAACACATGTCTGCAAGAAGACATCAGAACTCGACGCTTTTTACTGTTTGTGGAAGAAAAAAGCATAAAGTACATAGCTTTGTGCATTGCTAATTAGATACAGATCTTCTTGTGTTAGGAAAGCAATAATTTAGTCCTAGACATTATCCATATTGCCACAATAACAAATTTAAATAGATCAATAGGAAGAATGTATGTGAGTTGTACAGCTTCAGTACATTAAGTGAAACAAGGAGAATGGTCATCATCGAACTACATGAATTCAACAGGGCCTTCTCGGCCAACCAGATAACTGTCTCTGATCACAGTGACCTGTTCTATGACAAGAGTTCCTCTGTGAATGAAGATCCTGGCCATTTACTGAGAATTTTCAATTCACAACTATGAAAAGTGAGCAACATTCCGCAAATGACATGACTATATTGACTATATCTCATTTAATACAAAACGAATCTTAGTCAATGTTTTTGAAATTCTAATTCTACACTATAATTACCCGCATCTCTTTTGATGCGCCATGTACATGCACTATGTTTTATAAAAACTTCACAATGACCTCGTAATCAAGGGCAGAACGATGTATTTATGTTTTCAAATACCCTGTACATCAGGAAGCTCATTATTTATTCTTACCTTTTGATTTATATTTTCTGCCATAATAATTAAATATATACTTTACCTTTAACTACACAATTTAATCAATATAAAGTATTGTTACCTCAGAACGTACGTGAATAAAACTGCAATCATTATTATGTAAGCTTATTCAAATTTCAACTTTTTATAGAAATAATTCAATATATTATATTACATTTGTTATTAAATGTATTGTCACCGTTTGACATTCAAGTAATGTGAACACTTTTGTTTGGTTTGAAGTATGTTCAGCTATAAATTTCGACGGAAGTAAATTGTTTTTTTTCCACCATGAATTCGCAAGCAATACTTGACATTAAAGGGATGATGACTATTTGATCAACACCAAATAAAAGTGACCAAAGCTTTCAATAGTCTCAGTGTATAATCACACATTACATATGATGGCGAAAGTGCACGAATACAAACTTTTAGATACGAGGGCAGTGTGAGTATAATGCTAATGAAAAGATAAATCTTACTCTCGATATTCTGAAAGTTCGTTAGAGTGTTTGTAAGTTACAAGCAACATATCTTCTATCTAGACACAGGTCAAAACAGTGGATATTGTTTGGTTTTCCTCGATTAGATAGGTCTTTTAAATTCTAACATAATGTTTTATTCGAATATTAATGTATACCTTTTGTGCTCAGATAAACCGCTCCTAGTTCTCAAATGACAGTACTCACATATAATCGATATATGGGTATATATTAACAGAACGATTACCCATTGATAACATGTGGATGTGGTCCGACCTTATGATAAAACTCCCTATTAGATAGTTCTTAGTAGTGTAATAAGTAGGTATGTGTGTGATCTGAGAAGATCTCATTGGGCACATTTTGGCTTCTTAAGAAAATGATAAATTCAATCGGTAGATTTCCCAATTGACGGCGAAAGGGTATAATACACGAGTCTATTCAGTCCATTTTTATATGAATGCAGGGAAACTATCAGGGATATATGAGATACATTATAAAGTTTTTGAATTCTTTTTTTTTCCAAATTGATTATAAATTGGTTGATACTACCACATTTATATTTTGAAAAAGTGTCTCCCTTGTTTTTAAACCACTACAATCTGATTAACATTTTACTCTTTACGACACATTAATTAGTATCTAGATGAGATATACATGTCGACATCAGTAATTGAATACGTAAGATCAAGGTGGTCCGACGTTCTGTATTGAAGCCCTTGAAAAGTAGTTAAGTGTGTGAACTAACGAGATGTTCATTAGCCACCTCTCGTCTCCTTAAACTTTCCAAGTTCATTGTATCGTTGATGGAGTAAGCGTACCACTATTTACATACTCCATTTTCTCTCTCTATTGCACAGATGACGGACGCTGTCGAGATAATTATAATGTATAATGCTCCAATTTACAGATACACATAAAATTGTGTGATTTAAAATTCGATCCCGCAAGGGGCACGGCAACTTTGTCTGCAGTAGAGAGAACAGATCACACGCAGTAAGGTTTAGTTGCAATGCTAAACTTAATTCCAGTACCATCCATGGGTCGCAAGTTCAAGCCGTTGCTCGCAGTTTGCAACATAATGTATAGGCACATCGTGTTGCAAGCTTTCTCCCTATAATAATACCAGAAGCCGTGATATTTAAGTGAAATACTCTTGAGAGCGGCATTTAACCCAAACTGACCTCATCTTGCATTAATTTAAGTTCAAACTTCTTACGTACATATTCAACAGATGTTGTTGTCCTCTGTTATGCATACGCCTTCACTAAAACACATATAAACTTGAAAAATGACACGTGAAGAACATATAAACGTTGAAAGGAAGTATTGCCCTTGCACTTGCACATCGCTTGTATTGTGTACCTAGTACACACTAATATGTGAATAAAGATCACCGAGAGCAATCAATAATTCACATGTCTATTTTGTTTAGATTCTGCAGATTTTACATCTCGCATGATTTATCTCTCACTGCTCCCTGATCAAGAAGAGACATAATCACCCTGCAATATTTCAGAACGAAGCCAATAAACATCATTCTCGTGGTGTTATCCTGTAATCTGAGTTGAAATAAAGCTTCCTTAAACGTGATATTCCGCCATAAATCCAAGAACAGACAATAAACAACATTTGTAATAACGTAAACTTGATATTGATAGTTCAGCCTCACTTGAATCATACTCATCTTAAGAACACATATTGCTGCTTTCGTTTTGGGCATTGTGAAATAGACATTATACATTTCTCTTTCACTCTACTACAAGAAACTATTAAACCACGTTAACAAATAACCCTTCACTGACTGAATGTGCATCAAATGACCAATGTTTTAAAAACAACAACGTCTTTTTAAATAACGTTCTTAAATTGATGATATAAACAGTATCTTTCCTATTTCTTGATGATGATTAACACTTAATGGAAAAGAAACGCCTTTCCGCAAAAGGAAGGATTATTTAATCCATTAATTATTAATGTGACTAATACAAAATTACGTCATATCTCTAGGAACCAACTAAACTGAATTGATAAGATATGTTAACATTTTGCTGTTATTGTTTCTAAAAAAATCTAGACAACATAGAAGAGTAAATTTTGAAATTTCGGAGTTCAAGAAGGTATATCATGTCAAATACATTTTGTATTAGCATATTTTTTATATTTCATAATTCAAAAAAAAATCATTTTACGAATGTCTTTTGTGAACATTTAAGATATATTTATACTTAATATACTTTGATTTAACCACCATCTTCTCTTATGTCTCCTCCTTACAAGCTATAGAACATGGACGGAGAACATCAATCGACTACAAGCCATCAACCAAATATTAAGTAAGCTGCCATGGTGACATTCACCAGGCGTTCCATAACCATTTGCCATTATGACAATCCAATTAAAAAAGTACAACATCTGAAGGATCTATCTCCCAAACTTTACGGATACCCTACACAGCTAGTCGCAAAGACTATCAACAACAACATCAGCATCAAATACATCAAATCCATATCTTGAAACGTCACCAACCAGAGTAATGATTCCCAATATCAGACCCAGGATCCTCTGTCGTATCGAGGACACAACTTGCATTGACGTCACCTTCCCCAGCAGCAGGACCCTCACGAATCTCCGGAGAGCCACTGACATAGGCACCAGCCTGCTGGACACAGCCCAAGAGGATTTATCAGATCTCATGTGATTGTGGATAACGGTACATGTACTAAACACTACAAGCCATCAACACAAGGACCAAGGGACACCACCAAACCTCCGTCAATAAGATCCAACCAACCAAGATGTCATCAAGGACACACCATAAATTGGAAGGATGCAAAAGTCTCGTGTACAAACAAAAGTTGGCGCCGAACTTCAGGATGAGATCGCCTTTGAAATGCAAATCCTCATTGCAAAGTAATAAATCCAAAGAACAATTTAAATAAAACCTTACTAATCATGTATATACTCCATATATATTATCCATATGGGAGGACAGATACAAGGTAGTATTTTCCCTGTACATCACACCCTTTTCTGGCTTTTGATTGGCTGTTACGTAAGAAAAACAATTTCATTGGCTGCCGGAACTAATTCATTCAAATTTCTAACTTTTCCGGCCTAGTAACTTTAGAAACTTCTGCATTTAACTATGTTTTATTTGTGTCCGTAGTTGAACTTACCATTTACGTACAATACCGACGCATCAAATGTCGTTGGAAGCAGTTACATTGTCTGAAATATAGAGAAACTAGCGATTACTGCATGACATCACAGTGTTGATTGTAACGTCACAGGGATTTTCGGTTTGAACCGACTTGCTTTTGAGCTTCGCAGACTTCTGGATATGAATGTTGTAATAACTTATATCGTACAATCATGGATTGATAGTAATGGGAAGAAATACAAAACTTTCAACTAAAACCACATCTTTCTATTATTGTGAAAGACATTTTCACAGGGGACATATTAATCACGCATAGTAAACACGGATACGTACATAAGAAGAGAATCCACGTCACACGCGTAAGAATATGGAGATTCATCTTCTTCTCGGGTCCTCTTAGGGAAACTTTTACCTTTTAATATTCGCGTTTTTACTTTAATTTGTTAGTGGGTAATATAAACAATAACCACCTCGTTAAGGAGAATGACAAGGCTCGAGAATTATGCAATTAATATAACTCGGGAAAGAAAATCTGTTCATCCCCGTCACTCGCAAGTTATTGTCTAAATACCCTACATTGTACCTTATGAAGGAGTAAGTTTTTACATAATGCAGGTTGGTAATAACTAATTCTCCAGTCCACAAATCATGTATTTCATTTCTAAATGTCTTTCAAAGACTCCATACGTCATAATGGTAACTTGATACTCAAGCTCATTAGAGTCACAAGAGTTATGACAATACATCGACATGACAAGAAGGCTCAAAGTTTGCAAACGATTAAAAATGTTTTACATAGTTTTTTTCTTCTGAAAATGTCGAGTATTGTTACGATTTTCTTTTTAAAATGTCGTATTGAATGTCAAGTTATGCTCTCCTTCTGAAAATGTCAGGAAAACTTTGTAAATGACAAAGAAATTGTTCTCAAGAAATTGTATTTTCATCTTATGCATTCCGCTTAAACACGTCCCCTTCAAATCAATTGATAATGTCAACACAATAATGACAGCCAGGCCCAGATACACATACTTTACATCAGGTGAAGAACACTATATCACAGATCAGGAGTAAGGATATACTCCAATAGATAGGATAAACATGCCGTCATCACATTAGCTTTACTTCTTTTTCACTAATGATAAGCCAAGGAGCTTAAAGGGTAAGGCTGCATAACATTATAGCAACACGTGAACAACATAACAACATTTATATCTTCATTATCATTGAAAGTTAAAATATATGTCCTACCGTTTATATCTGCTAAATTAATTTGTACACATGTCCAAACGTTTCATTCAATGTAAAAGAGTCAACTTGTTATCTCCCCTTGATTTATGTCGTCATTTATCAACACAATTAGCTGTTCAGAGCATTGACTTGAATATAACATAATTTTATTAATAATAAGAAAGACACAATTTAATCAGTCAGGATATAGCCTTATCACTTCGCAATATCAGAATTCCAACTTCAGGTTTCAAGTTCAGTTCTGCAGAGTTGATGAAGGAAATCAACCGGTTCAACAATGCTTCTGCCATCAGCTTGCAAGTAAATCCTATATATAACAATGTTTGAGGTCCCATTAGAATTAGCAATAACAGGGTACATTCCATTCTTCCATACCTCTATAGACTGTACATCTCGCTCCTCTCTTGACTATAAACAGTGTTGTATTCAGTTGAGTTGCTTTTCTCAGACGGTGCTCTTCATATTTCTACCAAATATAATGACCATGTATGTGTAATATCTGTTAACCTTTTACTCAAATATTGTGAGATCAAAATTAATTTACAGACTTTTCACTAATACTTATGAAATCCTTTAATTATAAATTGTAGTGCACAATCATATTGATGTCACTGATAATTCAAGTTACTAGGATGAACAAGATGATGTATCAATTCTTTTTTGTCTCTTATCTTTGGCGTCAGATCTTAATATCCGACAGTCTCGCCAGGAGCTTGTCTGCATTTATCTCCAATACCATACACACTTTACTTGAGCTAAACGCTGAAGGCTTTCCTCCCCTCGTTGCATTAAATGTACATCCATTTAGTTGTTAGGGGTCAAAATATCAAACGTTATAAATGGTCTTATTTTATCGAGAAGTACCAACTGTTACCGTAAACTACCATTTTGATCGATGATACTCGACTTAGTATTTTGACGATATGAAGGTAAAAGTATCGATTTCTGATTGAAAACCGGACAATGCACCGCCTGTGGCGCGCTCCAATGAGTCAAACGTAATTTTGGAATCTGATTTAAACCAGACAAAATAACAAATTTGGGTTGATAGTGTTCAATAGGTCATATAACTACTGTGCATGTAAATGGGACGTGCACTTTCGGTTTCTGCACATGCATAATGATGTTACTCAATTTTAATTGGAATCTAGTAAGTATGATACGTTTGGCGATTGGGGATGCAAGCTGAGTGAATATGTTTGTATTGTAAACATCACATATGGTTATTTGGAACGTATTAAAGCTAAATAAAATTTTATGAAACACAATGGATGCACCTTTAACACAATACATTACTGGCCACTGGAGCTGATCATCTGACGTCTGTTCTGTCAACATCACAGTGTAATTAGCAAGTAATAGACCTGATAGTGTCCAGTGGCAAAATACCAAGATGATGGCATCCTCGTTTGTATATTGTACAGATGTCATGTGAAAATATAATGAGCTATGAACTATAATGTGCAGTTATAGACTTATGAAGTTGTTTAAATTTTGTAAGTTTTCATGTCTCAAAAGAATGGCTATTGTTGAAATAAGATAAGAGAAATTATTTAGTTTTAGATCAGTTCTTGATCAGAAAAAATATTTGAAAAAGATTTTCATACAGTCACCATGTTTAATTAGTAAAACTGTTTTATGTTATATAAATTAAGTCGAAAGTATTTTCAATGTAAGTACATTAACGTTTCCATATAGACACGTGTCTACCTAAGATAGAACTAAATTCGTTTACATCCTGCCAGCTTGTCAATTATTAGCTATTTTAGTATCTGTAAGTTGTGACAATCTACTGTGCCATATGTCATTAAATTAAGTCATATTTCAGGCAAAGTAATTACCATATATATTTGTCCGCACATATCTCACAAATGACTAAACGCACAGGTTGAGTATTCTGTAAGTTTTAAATTCCTTTTTTCCGTAATCTTATCAAACACATTTCAAGCTATACACACAACGTGACTGGCATGGCATTTTTAAATGAAATATATCTTATCAACGCCAGATGTTCTATGACTGCATACGATATTAACTATTTACACATTTTCGTGATGATTTGTATATCAGACATAGCTGTACAGATTTGGAGACTCTTAAACAATCTTACAAATCAGTTGTATATCCATAAAACAGTTCTTCATTCTACATTGGATGTTCAGATTAGAAATTATGTTCTTGGCAGGCATGGAACAGTGTCGTACGAATTCTTCACTTTCTGGTCCAAAATGAAAACAAGTATTATCACACTTTTAAAAATCGTAAGTATGACACACGTTCATGTATGTAA
Source organism: Gibbula magus (assembly GCA_936450465.1). Taxonomy (NCBI): domain Eukaryota; kingdom Metazoa; phylum Mollusca; class Gastropoda; order Trochida; family Trochidae; genus Gibbula; species Gibbula magus. The sequence continues at coordinate 54,527,609 of OW388305.1, forward strand.
AAAACTTGTCACCACTGTGCAAAACAATTTTCTTGATGGAAACATACACATGATAAAGGGGTTTCATTCTCTTCCACAGTGGTTAGTGACAGCATTTCTGCCTACATAACCTCACCTTTGGGACGAATCTGTTCACGTGACCGTCGAAAAGACCAGAATCCCGTCATCCCTTTGATACGCACATACATCGTATAATGATAAAACAATCGAAGATTTAAGCCTATTGTTTCTGGAAATAAATAAGGACTATTGATACTATTAATTATATTGCAAATTGCACCGCTTGAAGATTTAGCTAGAAGCGAGATTTATGATCAACTTGTAACATATGGTTACGTTGAAAGAAATGACTCGAGTAAACTCTTTGGGGAGAGAATGGATAAGTTTATTATCGATATAAACGTGTGTTATCACAATTTATTTACAATAGAACGTTCCCTGACCACAGGTGTATTCCACGTAAGCCTCATGACAACTTGTGGTCTACGCAGATCGATACTTCGTGGGAAACTCATATTGAACACTCTTCAGAGAAACACTTCCCTCTTTAAGAAGGGTTCAATCTGTATTTGGTATGTGTCAGTACAACTACTTCAAACGTGATGCAAAGAGAAATAACAGTTTGGGTAAATTGAAAGTGACAATGCAAAACCTTTTGTAGTCAGTTATTCATTATTTCAAGGCACATATGGAGACGCTAAGCGATTTTTATATGTGTATAAAAGGAGCAAAGAACTGCGAGGATAGTTCTTGATGTTGTTGTTAGGGTCGGTTATAGCGTAATATATTTTCAAGATATTGTTCATAAAATACCTTGATTTGTAACGAGTCCTATATAAAATATTGTTTTGAGTAAGAAGCGATAAATGACTCTGCAAAACACTCAGTGTTTACATAATTTTCAAATTAGAAATAAAAAAACCAATCTTGACTTGCCCTTCTTTATTTATAACCTTATTCTATCGTCTGTTTCTTGTAATAGTATGCTAGACATATTTGATGTTGCAAAGTCTCTTTTAAGAAGCATGAAAACTTATTTCAAGTTCCCCCCATGAACTGTGAATTTGTTAATATGTTTAGTTGCTATGAACTTATGATTGATTCTTTGTATTGAGAAGTAGTTGTAGTAGTAGTAGTAGATTCAACGATTCAACGTTGATAACAATCGTAGCCGACATAGTAGTGGGTGTAGATGATATAGTTGTCTGACCATAAAAAGTAGTTAACAAGAGGTATTAGTAGAAGTAGAAGAAGTAGTAGTAGCATAAATAATAATAATAGTAGTAGTAGTATTAATAGTAGTAGGAGTAGTACTAGTAGATGTAGGTGTAGCAGTATTAATGTGCTTACCACCATGGCAGTGAAGACTAGACTAATGTGATGATATAACCTCTTCCCATTTCAGCCCACTGCCCTGATAATCTGACTCCCACTGTCCCATGACAGACTCCACCCTTAAACATAGCTGCCAGGAGCTATGATCATTGATGAAATAGAACAGATGATTTAAACGTTTTATATTATCATCCATTCATTTTAGTATTAGTTATTAATAGCAGTAGTAGAAGCCGATACGGCTACTACTACTGCTATTAGTAGTAGAAGTAGTAGTAAGATCTTTCCTATCGTCGCATTTTCTAGCAGTGTCCTACTGTAGAGGACATGAAAGGTGTCAGACAGGTGAAAGAAGTTTGATTGACCACTTTCAGTAACACAATTTAGATTCACACCAAGTGTGCCATTTATTTCAGCTGTCCATACAACCGTGGGACGTTAAAAACGTTCAGAGACTGTTAAAAGTAGTCATGCTAAGGATACAGAAACTACAAAATACAAAATAACATCCAATACATTGGAATCGTCATTCCAGTCAAACACGGAAGATAATGTTTAGCATTTTTTGCTTGTAGAGTAGATGATGCCTTTTGTTTCATTGTCTGTTGTGACATCTCGTTGTTATCAAACACTGCCGTGTACACCGAAAAACATTAATTCCTTTCATCTGCAAATACTATGACATAAGTAAATACGAAGCTTATTCATGCTTGTCTTAAATACTATACTCATATTTCAGTGTCCTGACTGTTTGTCAATGTGGGTAGATTACTGTCTCCGAATAGATCTATTTCCTACCTACTGGCGCCTGGTTCACGTTACATCGAAATACCATATCAAGCTTTAACTGAACGTACAGACACATTAAGATGAACGTTGTTTGTTCAGTAGTTGTCAATGAAAGATTAGAAACTGGACACTTTCGATTAAAATAAAAGGGATATCAGTAAAGATTCCCCTTTTTGATTTTCAATATTGATTTACTAGGATCTTCACAATTCAAAAAGGAGGAATATTAGTTATTGAAATGAAAAGTAAAATGGATAATTACATTTTGACATTGCAGCTGTTAACGCATGTTTTCACATGATTTAAGGTAACGTAATGAGCATTAACAGTTCAAAGGCAAAATGGGAGCATTCGTGATGGGAATTGTGTGATAAGCAACGAGCGTAAGTTTCAAAGTGTTGCTGTAGAGTTACTGAAATAATTACGGTTGATACCGGAAAGGACCCCCATACTAACAAGGCAAATGTGTATACATCCCACGTAGTTTAACATATATAATTTGCTGTATGACCATGTAGTTTTACCTCCTTAACATATATAGCATTATGATCAATGTAGTCAAGGAATTCAATTGACTCTCCGAAGATGTACTCCTGGATGTCACAACACCACCACACTGGTAATTCAAATACCAAGTTGTAAATGTCAAATAAACTCTGTCAATTTGGTCGTTGCTGATCAACAATATCTGTCATAGCCAGATTAATTGATTTAAAGTGATTGTGTGGAGAGTGTCATTTTTGTAAGAACTAATTTATACAAGAGGACCAAACATCGTATGAAGACTTGCATCACTGTTACCTCTTCCTGCTTCAACAGTGCAAGTGCTTTAGTACCGAAGTACAGATAATATACGTGCCAAATATAGGTTCAAATCCATATAGTTTTCGGCTGATGCTTTGAAGCGAATTCGGACCAAGGGACTGACACGCAAAGCTTTTATACACCCTGACTACTTGCAACAGGGGTATATTTTGTGATGTGAGAACCGTGCAAGCTCGTTACTATCAAAAGAGTAGGACTCTCCGGTCATAATCACGTCTTTTGTTTCAGATATTGAGTTGTTATAACACTAAATAATATAAAACTTGTAGTACTTGTTAGGATGCCTATCCGTGATAAAATAAAATTTAAACTTACATTTATAGGTGACACTAGCAATAAGCAAGACGTTGAATCCGGTCAAATTACAAGGAAAGAAGATTTGATTTTGTTAAACAATGATAAATCCAAGAAACTCCCATAAGAAAGTACGATATAAGTATTCTTTACGTTACATGATGTAGTTTGTTATTAAGAAAGAAATACCAATTGCCTATGTTTTTGTAGGTGGGATCGGTTTATCTGTAGAGGTGCAAATACTTAATATCATTTCACTGCAAGATTCAAACCCGATCCCTCCTCTTCAGGCACCTCTCAACAACGCTGATTGTCTTAAAGGCGCTGTAGCACATTTTTTTGCTGAAATAAGTCAATGAAATGTTTTTTAAAAATAATGTCAACAATAACAAAACACCCTTCTGTCTTCGGAAAATCAAGTTACAAATGAGTGTACATGGTTCCGTAAAGCCATGGGAATTGTTTTTGTCATTCGAAATAATAAAATGTGTTCACAATAAAATGGCCGCCATGCAATTTTTGCTTTATACGCATTACCGTTATTACCACTACGGATGACTGGTTTGTGTAATAAGGTGTTTTACCCTCTAAAGTAAATTTAAATGACATAAACCATCATTATAAATGGGAAATTTACAAAAATAAAATTTGCAAAAAATGTGTTACTGCCCCTTTAACATATCATTCATCCAGTTTTCGCTTATGGTGAGAACACAATGGTGTGAATCATAAAATAAAGTTAAGACTTAGTTATGAATTTCCGGAAACTATTACAATTATTTGTCAAAATACATTATAAAGCATGATGATCTGTAACATCCATATGTTATGATGCTTTTTAGATAATGCGTTATGTTATACGTTGACATTCATTTGAATCAGAATATTATTCGATTTCCCTTTTTGGACTAAGATTATTTCAACACCACATGAAATGATATTCTTTCATCTTGGAGATCCTTTCATATCGGAGCTTAACATGCAAAACATACTTCTCTTTCAAAAAGATTTATTTTTGTTGTAATGACCAATTAAAATCTCTGACGTTGCTGATTTACGTTGTCTTCTCATAACAGTTTTTTTTTTCACAGGCATTCTGTTACATGTGTCTCCTGTGTTGATGTATGTCTTCATCAACCAATTTTATCAACTTCCATGAACATAAGAAACATGGGATTGACATTTGAATATCAGCTTAATTTTGTATCAAATCTTAAAGGCGCTGTAGCACGTTTTTTTGCTGAAATAAGTCGATGAAATGTATTTGAAAAATAATGTCAACAATAGTAAAACACCCTTCTCTCTTCGGAAAATCAAGTTGCAAATGAGTGTACATGGTTCCGTAAAGCCATGGGAATTTTTTTTGTCATTCGAATATAATAAAATGTGTTCACAATAAAATGGCCGCCATGCAATTTTGGCTTTATACGCAACACCGTTATTACCACTACGGATCATTGGTTTGTGTAATAAGATGTTTTACCCTCTAAAGTAAATATAAATGACATAAACAATCATTATAAATGAGAAATTTGCAAAAATAAAATTTGCAAAAAACGTGCTACAGCGCCTTTAAGATCAGAATAAAGTTACAATTTACTCACCATTCATTTAATACCCTACTTTTTCAGTTACAATTTCAACTGTTTCTAATTATTACTCATGATTACATTTGGAAACCTGTTGAGTTTATTTGCATTGATGAATTAGAAAGCACATAATGACATTCGGTTATCTACAAAACAAAATAAAATGAATTCACATAGCATTCTAATTAATGTGACTGTATGTAGTCAAGGAATGGAATTGACACTCTGAAGATGTAACCCCTGGATAAATTACCAAGTTGTAAATTTCAAATTAACTCTGACAATTTTGTCATTACTGATCAAAGTTTCAAAAATGTCTGTCATAGCCAGATAAATTACCAAGTTGTAAATTTCACATTTACTCTGACAATTTGGTCATTGCTGATCAAAGTTTCAAAAATGTCTGTCATAGCCAGATAAATTGATTTAAAGTCATTGTTCGAACGATTTAAAAATAACGGTTTGTTCTATTTGCGGCAACATAATTACTGGGAAACTCCTTTGATGAAATGTTTTTAAGCATCTTCAGTGGAAGGTGAAAGATGATGTTTTACAATGTTTCGATATCTCGATGACAATTCCAACTGAATGTGACATCATTACATGATTTCCCAATGCTTGCGTAGATTTGTGTAGAGTCGTGTTAGAATTATTTCTTCTATCATATTGCTATTTACGCCAGTGCGGGTGCTGAATAACGATACATCTGAAAATGTTTTACCGATACAAATATTTATTAGTATTTAAAGGTAAATTTTCTTTCCGCGGAGTTTATTTAAAGTGAACAGGTCTGTGCTGCTCCTCCATGTTCCTTTGAGGTCAACACTGCTGATTTTATCTCACTTGTACCTTACCTTACATTGGCACTCTTGAAACACTCATAGCACAAGATGCATGTAACTCTATTCATGTAATATATGGCATTGTAAGACTGACTGAGAGTGTCTGGAGAACTGATTAATGCAACCATTACAAATGTTACACTAGTGAGGACATTGTTTTCAGTAAAACGTGTCATCAAAAAAAAGGTGAGAGATGAAACACATGTTTTTAGTCAGGAAGTCTAAACTACTTTTTCTGTTGTCACTTATCAGAGGCATCTATAGCGCATGTCATGTGTGTAATTGTGTTATTTGCTTATCGTTGTATCTCTAGTTTAGTCGAGTGAGGAAAGAGTATCTTCTTAACCCTATTAAAATCGATCGGGACAGATAAATAATAAATATTCTTGAAACTGTCATAAAGTGTCTTGTTACTTTAAAGGTGTCTTGTTTAGGAGAAAAGTGAGAGATTTACACTGTTGGAGTCATGTGTCTATCAATTATTCTTGACTTTTTACTTGAGGTAGCACTGTTTATTATTCAATGGCTACTTCTTTACATAAAGCAGTGTTCAACATGCCCAATGTCTGAAAGACGTAGTTCATTTGATGGTATGTCCTGTTGAGTAAATTGTCAACTATGATGTACATTATAGAATGAACAGTTACAATGCATGAACGCATGTGATGAAATTTAATTGCAGTCGAATAACTACATCCATGCATATTGCCAATGTAAGTTTCAACCCAATCTCGTTACAATCAGACAGAATATAACCTGTGAATCGCATATTTTTCATCTGACTATTACTCATCTGGAGTCCTGAAGCTTGACCTTTCACTCCAGAGTAACAGAGGAACACGTGTCCGGACACATGGTAACAAATAATGTCGATCTTGACGGCAAAAAAACGATTGATCATATCAGTCTAAACTTCAGTTAGCAATATAGTTAATATACCATCACATTACTGACGACCTGTATTGTAAAGCTAAGGGTAATTGTAGAACGGATTTTCACTAGGATGTAGCTGAATCAAGTATCCCATTTCAGTGTAAATTGTAGTACATACAGAACACATACAACAATACAGAACACTGCCGCCAGGATGGTCTCGCGATCGGGATGTAGGAATCTCGATCACATTACCCCAATTCTATTCGACCTTCACTGGCTGCCAATACGTCAGAGGATCAGAAACAAGATCAAATGCCAAGCGTACCTGTGCTTGTGTGGAGATGCTCCCCAATACCTGAGTGATCTCATAACTCTGTTTGAGTCAGTCAGATGACTCCGGTCAGACAACAAACTAATTTTGAATTACCAAATGTTAAAGCTGTGACCTTTGGTAAACGTTCCATTGCTTACAGAGTGGAATTGTCTTCCTGTTGACCTCAGACAATTGCCAATCTCTTCCAAATTTCTTTTAATGACTGACTTTCCAATCTTTATCACTGTGCGCTTACAGCATGCATTGAGCGTGGATAATGCGCTTTACAAATCAACTAGTATTATTAATAGTTATCATTTTGCAACCTATGCTATGACTGGGACATGTCTAAATTTCAATAGACAGGAAAACACAACAGTCATAGATGTACAACAGTCATTTAAAGTCCAATGACCTCGACTAGTTTCAGTGATGTGATTAGGCTCCCCATTGGTTTCTACTTGGCAGCTGAACATAAACTTTGTTTTAAACTGGCATGCTGTTTCGACTTAGACAGGATTAACGAGACCAAAGGATAGAGATCGGATGAGAGTATCAATGAGATGTTAAATATAACCTTATTATCCTCCATTTTGGAGAGCTTGTACAATAAGAGATTAGACACTTACATCAAAGATAGAGAGCGGGTCAAACTTCATTCCATCGTTCCACCAGTAGTCCGATAGCACGTAGTTCACATCTTGTACACATACTGTACAGTAGTTAGTTTGAATCGCGAGCTGTCACATTTACTCAATGAGAAGTTAGGACTGCAGGATAATAGGGGTTGAGTCAGTTTATCTGCAGGCATATTATGGATAAACACACTGAAGTCAATGTGTCCGATACCAGCAAGTTCGCACCACAGACCTGTACTTCAGAAAGATACTCACATGATGTAACGATGTGAAACACAAGGGACCGAAAAGAAAGTACCACAGTGTTCACACAGATATTTTTCAGATTCTAATAGTTTGTAGACAGCTGCAAGTTTTATAACGACTTTGGAGCTGCATACCAAAGCCAATGAACCTTCTCATCATTTCAATAGACAGTATCATACCCTGCACATTGTAAGTGTAATGTCTGATGAGGTACAGAGCCAATGGTTCTATTATTAACAAAACGCTAACCCATGCAGTTGCAGAAACAGTAGCTGTAATGGAAAGGAAATGCCAGTAGTATGAACTTTATTGCTTTCATCTTCTTTTCATGCTGTCTCGAATTTAACTGGACAAGGCACACATAGGCAGGGAATATATGCATATAAAAGAGTAATATGCTTACACTGACATATCAGCTTACATATATATATATATATATATATATATATATAAATAAATAAAATAGTATTGTGGAATTTGGTACATTTGATTCACATTCGCTAACTAACTATATATAAAAAAAGAAGAAACGTAATATTTTAAAAAATGGGAAAACGCAAGAGCAAATACCTAGACAGGTGTGCCAAGCGTAATACCTTCAAACTAAAGTAAGAACATACAACTAGATGGGTGTTGTGACAAAATTCCATGTGACTAACCCACCAACCGTACCCGATCTATGTTAATCAATATATGAGAATGATAAGTCAATAATAATTAAAAGGATGACAATGGCAGAGCTGTCAATAGTTACTAAAATGTGTTTCTGAACATGAACGAACCCAGTTGTAAAAGTACCAAGGATGCAAACATGTTGACTGAATTAAATCTTGTGTGAAAGATTATTCTGCTGAGATCACACAAAAAGTAATTAAATCACATGACACAGTTTCCTCCTACAGAAAGTACTTTTTTGTGAACAATGTATCTCCATATTCGTCAAATCCCTGTTAAATCATGCGACGCTAAAGAATAATCCACTCACTCATTCCTTGACGACATGCATAGCTTATTTTGACTCCTTTAAAAGGTCTTTAAAGGCGCTGTAGCACCCCTTTGCAAAAATTATATTTTCAAATTTTGTTTATGTCATTTAAATTTACTCTAGAGGGTAAACATCTTATAACACAAAACAGTTATCCCTAGTGGTATTAACGGTGCTGCGTATAAAGCGAAACTTGCATGGTGGCCATTTTATTATGAACACACATTTATTATTTCGAATTACAAAAACGATTCCCATGGCTTTACCGAACCATGTTTACTCATATTCAACTTGATTTTTTCCGAAGAGAGAAAGGTGTTTTACTATAAGTGACATTATTTTTCAAAAACATTTCAACGACTTATTTGAGCGAAAAACCGTGCTACTGTCCCTTTAAATACACAACTGTTCAAATAAGTAACAACTAGTGTTTATTGTATATATATGTTCTCTCCTTTGTATGGCCTGACAATGTGTTTCTGTGTAGATATTTGGCGCTTACAAATATTCACATCATCATTATAATTTTAAATAAACCCCACCTGTTACAGGTAGCAGACAAATGAAATGAAAATACAAAGGGGTAACTAAATATAAAAACCCTCCAAAAGATGTAAACATACGATCACTCATAGAATTTCGAAACAAATTGACAATTACTCATGTTTGAATTGCCTTTGTCTTTACACTTATCATTTTTTTTATTAGGCTGTGTAATGCTAACTTATCGTTGATTAATATCGCGGAGGTCTCCATAAAGTTGACGTCAGTCCCATGTCAATATGGTTCTATCCCCTGAAAAAGCTTACCATCTATTTCTAACTATGTAAACAACATGCCTGAGATAAAACAAAGATTATTAATTTGACATATGATTGAAGTCATTTGATTTGTTGTGCCAAAGATAAGAACATGTGTTGTTTTTCTTGTCCTTTTTTTCAAAGGAGCAATGACATCTAACATGATTTCGACTAGGAACATTTGGCATGACACATATTACGTTAAGTCATCAAAAAGCAAAAAAAAAAAAAGAAAACTTTAAGCTATAGGTGTGAACAATCTTAAATCGAAGAACAAGTTACATTTCTGGAAATCCGATCAAATAAAGTAAACATACATGCTATCATTTGTGATCATTATTTTAAGTACAATACTTTTTTCAAGAGTTTGATGAAGCATGAAGAGCATTACATTCTAGGGAATGCTAACTATACTGAGTCAAGAATATTTCCTCCTAATATAATGCAATATACCGATAATGTATGCAATGTAAATTAAATAAATAAGGTCCAACAGAAAGTTGTTATCATAGATGATACAAATACATCGCACACATGCTTAAGAGTTGTTTATTTTATGTAAATGCCAATATAATAACATAGGGTAAACTGTTGCTTGTGTAATGAAGTTTTGCATCTCGTCAAGGAGTGAGTGAGTGGGGTATTCTTTATCGTCATTAAGGACATAATTTATCAAAGATTTGATGTACATTTACGTCTACACACTGTACTTTCTGTAGGAGGAGAATGTGTCATGTAGTTTCCATATGATCTCATCGAATAGTGTTTCACTCAAGATTTAACTAATTAAACATGTTTACATGCTTAGTACGTACTATCACAACTGGGACCGCTCTTGTTCCGAAACAGGGGGCGGGATAGCGCAGTGGTCAGCGTTCGGCTTCGGATCAAGATGTCCTGGGTTCGAATCCCGGCAGGGGCACGGCAACTTGTCTACTATTCTACACGCAGTAAGGTTTGGGTGCAATGCTACACTGAATTTCAGCGTAGTACCACCAATGGTTCGCTAGTTCGAGCCGATGCTCGCAGGTGTCGCCGCAATGCATAGCCACATGGCGTTGCGGGCGTTCTCCCTGCCATAATACTAATACATGATATAAGTGAAATACTCTTGAAAGCGGCGTTAAACCCCAACTCACCTCACCTCCCCGATTCCGAAACACATTTTAGTAACTATTGACAGCTCCGCCATTTTCATATTCTTCTATTATAATTGACTAATCTTCAATCAAAAGATCATTATGGTAAGCAAAATGATGGTCAAAACATATGACTAACTTTTCAAGCATACGCATGTTGATGCCTTGATTAAAACCATGAGACCTTATGTGTGATATTAACATCCTATTTTCTTTTTCGAAACAATCCTCCTTGACCTTTAGAGAGACTTTTTGTACATCGTTTAATTATTTTGATTTAGTGACTAAACGCAGTATTCAACAGTAAAGAGCAATAACAGAAACTGATGATCAAATGATAAATGCTAAGATTTCACATGTTCATACTGTTATTCAGGCCAAACTGAAGATGGTATCATATTCTGTTGATTTGTGAAGCCTTTCCCGAATGCAGGAATAAGTTTTTGAAATCACATGTAAAATCGTCAGTAAAGTCACGTGACCAAAGTACTTCAACGTGAATTCAAATCCAACTGTGCTATGGGCCACTGGGACGTACATGCTGGAACTTGTCAAGTTCATTTCAACTTAAAGTTTTGAATTAGATGTTTCTATGGAATAGTTAATCAAAGGTACATCGTATAAGTTGTGTATATTTGATCACATTGTCTATGCAGTGTATCAACTTCGGGATGCACTACTTACCAAACTATTCATATATATGTTTCTTTTTATGGGAACGTGACCGGTTTACGTCAATCTTGTCATAAGTGATTGATAATATTGTTATATTTTCAGTAGTTATGACGTCAAAGCTTCCAGCCTTCAATGTTATCGTGTACCAAATAGGGAACTGTAAATGGGAAATTATGTTCGCTTGTATAACTATTATTAGGCTAAGAAGACACTGTCTTGCCTTGCGTAAATTCATAATTAAGCAAAACCTATGGGGAATTTAATCAAGTGAGAAACACTCAAACATATTACTAACACACATTAGTTATAAGGATAGAAAAGTTAGTTCACACAATATGTAAATGTTTGCTACGTATCAACATGTACACACCTATATCAATGAATAATGCATTTGTGATGATTTTGAAGATTTGATTTCGAAGAAATAAAGGGTTACATTTTTTTATTTTCCCGGAAAAGGAATTAATGCAAAACAACAGGTAGACATAATACTTATGTATTTGTTTGTGTCACAAGTTAAAATGTTAAATTCACATCACATATAGTATGTTATCATCGGTAGCCCATGATTGATATACCATGTTAGAATTGTGACAACACAATATATTGCAATACATTTGAGCGTATCCAACGAACCCGTCTCGCAGAAAGCTGGTATCACTTGTCTTAATAAGCGAAAGTGTAAGCATATGACCCTTATATGTATATGTAGAATATAAAGTCAGGTTTTTCTACAAAATCATTATGAGGCAATTTTCAAGTGACAGCTTGTGTTGGTTTGTGGCCAAATACAAATACAAAAAAACGAGCCCCAAAACGCAGCACGCCCAGAAACACAAAAAACAATCACCAGAACACAGCAAGCAGCTCCCAATCAACCAGCAAGCCCAAACGCACAAGTAACAAAAGTGGCCACGAAGCAACACAAACTATCACTTTAAAATTGTCTCCTGGCATGAAACAATATTGTAGTAAAAAAATAATGATTTTGTAGAAAAACCTAACTTTATTTTCTACATTATATTATCTCCATTTTTTCAAATGTTGAGCACTCTGCAATTCTCTAACAAGGCGTTTGGTTTTTGTAATATATATATATATATATATATATATATATATATATATATATATATATATATTTCAACAATCATAATGTTCTGATGACCTGTAGGATGGTCATATAATTGAAGAAAACTTAAACACCACAAGTAAAGAAATATGTATTTAATCTTATGGCATTATGATTTTGACATAGGAGGAAGCTTCATTATAGACACTATTGATCCCGAATTATCAACACCAACAACTTCCCTGAGGATTCTGATAGAATAAACTTTAAATTTGGAAAATACAACAAAATACGTAGCCAATCATTGTTGGTAAATCATGTTGTCTGAATATTATCATCATTAGACACAGGCTGGTCTATTCCATCCTGGGGCAGGGAAGCGCAGTGAGTAGAGTAGAGAACTGTTCTACAGTTTTGAGTGCAATGCTACACTGAAATTCAGCGCAGTACCACCTTGGTTTGTTAGTTCCTGTCGTTTCTCGCTAGTTCCAGTCGTTGCTAGCATGATTCACCACAATACATAGCCACATGGTGTTGAAGGCTTTCTCCCTGCAATAATACTAGCAGAAGTGCCTTAAGTGAAATGCCCTTGAAAGCAGCGTTAAACCCCACCTCACCTCACCTCTTTTCCATTCAAGGGATGGGGGTGAATGAATATGAGGCAGCAGTAAATGGGTACCTGGTATGATACGATGGTAGTCTGAATTTGAACCTTGAGAGCCTGACAGGCGACCGGTTGTATTCTCCTCAGGGAGTGTTCTGTACACGTTGGGGTAATATGTCGACCAATGCTTTGTGCATGCAATGTGCGAGGATAAATGCGCTATATAAATGGACTATTATTATTATTAAACTACCACCCTCACTGTAGGCAAAGACACACTATATTGACTGTAGGCAAAGTGCACTGGAGGAAGAAGTATACCTAACTTCTGTTCGGCTTCGGATCAAGAGGTCCGGGGTTCGAATCCCGCCAGGGGCACGGCAACTTTGTCTGCAGTAGAGAACTGTTCTACACGCAGTTAGCTTTGGGTCCAATGCTACACTGAATTCCAGTGTAGTACCAACCATGGTTCGCTAGTTCCAGCCGCTGCTCGCAGGTTTCACCGCAGTGCATAGCCACATGGCGTTGCGGGCTTTCTCCCTGCCATAATACTAGCAGCCGCGATATAAGTGAAATACTCTTGAAAACGGCGTTAAACCCCAACTCACTCACTCACTCACTACCTAACTTCTTCAACCTGTTTTCAGTAAGTCATGTAACCCCTCAAGTGAGACGAGTTCGGCCATCACAGTAGCACAATGCCGCCCATTTCAGGTTCAATGAAACAAGACACCTGCACAACATGAAACAGAGCAGGCCCAGGTATGTCACGGACTCCCCTACCTGTATACCCTTTATACTGAAGCAGTGATGCATATCAGATGGTTCACCAACGGACATGTAAGGGGTCGTATTAAGTAAGTATGCTTATAGTATAGAAGAGTATTTTATTAACATTTTACATATATAACCACATCACTTGTCATGTCATTAACTTAATGTTCATTAATAAAGATGTTATTGCTAGACAGCTTATCATTGTAGGTATTAGGAACACTGACCTCTAATAACTATCGCGGTAAATTAAAATGGCCGATGTCATGATTCTCCACGATCCATTGTTGTTTGGAGACCCCGTGGTCAAATGGTAAGCTATTGGTACGATCAGTACTGGCGAAATTTGCCTGACTCCGAGGGTGGGGTTTCGAATCCCGAAAGCGGCTCGGCTCGAAAATGTACACGCTTTGAATCTTTTAAAGGGGGAAGATCCCCCGGTATGTATACCCTGTCAGTGTCCTCTCACAATCAAACACATTCTATGTGAGTGTTGGGACACTGTACATATCAGGGAAACTTTTTATCCTTCTATTTCAATCAATCAAGTTTTTACTCATTTCGGTGAGCATCGTGTTTTAGATTTTTTACAGGCTATACACCTTATTGACAAATTTTAACTTTTCATTATCAGCTTTTATTCAACTTGTGATAATACGCAGATGTTTTTACGGCCTTCGTGCCGTGTTCTGCTTTTCAATTGCAATTTTCCGCCAGGGGCACGGCAACTTTGTCTGCAGTAGAGAACTGTTCTACACGCAGTAAGGTTTGGGTGCAATGGTACACTGAATGTCAGCGTAGTACCACCCATGGTTCGCTAGTTCCAGCCGCTGCTCGCAGATTTCACCGCAATGCATAGCCACATGGCGTTGCGGGCTTTCTCCCTGCCATAATACTAGCAGCCGCGATATAAGTGAAATACTCTTGAAAGCGGCGTTAAACCCTAATGCCCCTATTTCACTCCGACCCGAATTGCCACGAATCACCACGAATAGGCGGCTGCATAAATTCGTGAATATTCGTGAGCATTCGTCAAAATTCGTGAACAGCATTTACACTTGTACGAAATGTTAACGAACATTCGTAGCTTTTCATGCTAAAAACCTACGAAACATGTACGAATTCTCTCCGAATTGTCTACGAATTGTAAGAAATGATTAAGACACAGTCACGAATGTACTACGAATTTCCACGAATAAGATACGATATCACGAATCAAGTACGAATAGTTTATGATAGTTCGTAACTATTCGGCGATTGCAAGTCATCAAACCATTATGGAGGCGCAATGGAGAGCACGTGTTGCTCTGGCACTCGAATTTGAACTTCAATATCAACATCAAATTGAATTAGCTCTTCGTAGACAATTCGTAAATGCTTTTGGGGTTAATTCGGGATGAGAACATAAAAATTATCAACCACGAATTTCCAAGAATTGTTTACGAAGTTGTTACGAACGTCCCGAATTAAATACGAACAGTTTACGAAGCAACTACGAATCTGAAATTCGTAGATGATTCGTGAAAATCTTTTGACAAACAAAATTTTTTCCACGAATGCCACGAATTACAAGAATGTTGCCGAATCAACTAAGAATCATTTACGAATATCACGAATCAATTACGAATTATCTACGAATGTTCACGAAAATGCAAATTTTCCAATTCGTGGCGATTCGTGGCAATTCGGGTCGTAGTGAAATAGGGGCATAACTCACTCACTCACTCACTCACTCAATTGCAATTTTCTTTTTTAAATTAGGCAAATAAATTAAATATCTCGCCGCAAATGGCTGCAATACTGCCGAAGCGGCGTTAAACAATAACTCACCCACTCACTACACGCTTTGATGGTTCTGTTGAATAGATGTGAGGTTGAGCGGAAGAATATATTATTTTCTAACGTGAAAAAATTACTGATATGTGAAAAAAGGTTTTAAACAATGATGTCAAACATTAGAAAAATACTCTTCTATCAAGTTTATATTACAACCCTAAGGAGGAGGGAGCATTTAGCGGTGTTGATAAATTCTAGGCAAACGTGAAAAAATATGGAATATCGAGAGCGGCCACAAGAAAATGGATGCAAACTCAAGACGTCTATTCTCTACACAAGTCACGTAGGAGGAATCACGTAATAACAGGTGGAATGTTAATACAGTTTGATGCTGATCTGTGTGACGTTACTAACCCTTTCTAAATATAATGATGTCAGATTCCTACTCGTCATCAATGATTGCTTCTCTAGATATGCATGGGTGGAACCTTTAAAGGATAAAACAGCTAAAAGCATCATACATGGAATGAAGAATATTTTGAATTCTTTAAAGGAAAAACCGATTGTTACTAGAACGGATAAAGAAAGTGAATTTACTAATAAGGAGGTTAAAAAGAATATAAAATTCAATCACATCAAACATTTCACAACAAAAATTCTGACGTAAAAGCTAACTATGTGAAGAGATTTATCAGGACTTTGAGAAACATGATATCCAGAGACTTTTAATTCAAAAGATCTTACACCTTTAAACATATACTGCATGATATCCTACAAAACTATAACAATAGACTGCATCGATCTTTCTTTGGGCTAGCCCCTTCTAAAGTGAGTCGGGGGAATGAAGCTATTCTATGGTCAAAAATATATTCAACAATTGATGAACTGAAATATGATAAATATAATTTTAAGGTGGATGATATGGTGAGATTTTCATTGCTGAAGAGGATTTTTGAGAAAGTACGAAGAGAAATGGCCAGAGGAGGTTTTTAGAATAACTAAAAGAGAACCAAGAAAACAGTTACCTGTTTACACTTTAGCAGACTTACTTTCAGAACCCATCCAAGGAACATTGTATAACGAGGAATTACAAAAGGTTTATAAAAGTGCTGATGATGTGTGGCGAATTGAAGGTATTCTAAAACACAGATGGAGGAAGCTTAATGGGAAAAAAGTTAAGGAGGTTTCTAAATTTAACTCTTGGGTAAATGAGAATGATAAATAATAAATAATAATAATAATGATGAATAATTGAAAAAATGAGTGTGTATTGGATTGTATTGAATAGCAATGGGAGTTCTGAGTATTACGCGAATAACACCCCTTGTGAATTGACAATATACTTTAAACAATCAATTCCTTTAAAGAGCCATCACGAATGTTAGTGTTTCAATTTTTTGGAAAATATACTTATAACGTCATTCGCCAGAGAAATCTTTTATCTACAACATGGCATATGTTAAATAATTTTCATATCACGACAATGTATTGCAATTTGGTTTCAAAGAGAAGTATCACTTCGACTAGCGCGCGCTACGGGTATCTGACGTATATAAACAGAGTCCCCTTTTTTGCGTAATACGTACTACACAAACAGCAAGCGCTTCCGAAGCGTGAAGGCTCGTCTCTAGCGCAAGTCGCCATAACAACCCATATGCTGCACGTGCTTCACGTGTCTCTCTTGCAAAGTACCCTTGTCACACATTACTGAATGTGACGATTGCTTTACAAACTATGTTTCTAAATGTCCTGAGAATATACACATTATTTCCTGTTTATTGTTCTTTTTATTGAGATAAGACCACCAAATTATGACAAATTTTTACTCTCATTAATTATAAAATTCAAGTAAAATACCTAGTTGGGTAAAACAATTATTCCAATATATGTAGAAAATACATAATTAAATGAAATGGTAAATAAATAACCATCAAAAAATTATATATTTCGATTTCTTTCATTGCTCATATTTTTTGTTATTCTTTCGTGTCTTTGATTACTGTGTATGAGCTAGACCATAATGCTTTGCGCTTGAAAATAATAGACTGGATCTATATTTAGACTGGAAAACACCTTTACTAATTAATGCAATTTCTCGGCTAATTTTAAGTTGGGAAAATTAGGGAAAAATTAAGTGTATTTATTTCACGGAGATAGATTTTTGGAAAAAATTTGATATTTTCATCAACATCCGTGATGGCTCTTTAAGAGGTTATTTGAGTGTTGCTCTCACCGAATTCCGTGGTTAAAGAATAACTAAACCAGGACGGCAAAATAAAATAAAAAGCATGAGTGAATTGTTATATGTATATTGCTCGTTATGCGAGCCAATATATATTGATGGGGAGCAGGCAACACTTTTAAGAAGTGTGCAGGGTTTTTAAGGTTGGAACATTTGAGTGAGGTAGAGGGATCGCTCCCCTCATAGTCGCGGAAGCTGAGTGTATACTAAAATGAGCGGGTTAGAAAATACGATGGCGTATTCACCTGATGGTGATGCGAGTGAGGATGATGTTTCTTCAGTGTTATTAATACCAGCCCCGAGCACAATGTACATAGCTGGCTGTAGCCAGTCTGGGAAGAGTGTTTTTGCAAAGAGGATTATTGATAATGCGAAAAATATGTATTCACTCCCTGTTAAGAAGGTATTGTATTCATATTCAATATGGCAACCTTTATATGAAAGCATAGAAAGAGATAATTTAAGTAGGGGTTGACAGTGAAATTTTACAAAGGCGTACGGAGTGAAGAGAAATTAAATGAATTTAGTAACAACGGATCTGAAGATGTTCTCATATTAGATGACCTCAATGATGAGGTAGTTTCTAGCTCACAAATGTCTAAGCTGTTCACGACCTTTAGTCATCATCTCAATATTTCTGTTTGTTAAATTAGTCAAAGTATCTATGCCAGGGTTATTGCATATCTATCGACCAGCCTGATGGAGAAAATAACAAGGTCGGAATCTTTTCTGAAAATCATTGCTGAGAGCAGTCCTAAACAGCGCAAGGCATTATTACAAACAATGACGAATCTACAGATGGATACTTTATGCGAAATAATGTTGAATGTGTTAAAAGGAAATATTCCTCTGACCAAAACATACAAAAAAAAGACTGGCGAAACATAAACAACTCATTCGTTCTATGGTGCTTAAGCGAGTAGGACGTGTGCTGACAAGAAAACAATTAAGTCTAGCAAGTTTAATACTACCTCTTATTGTTAAAGTCACATTATAATGTGTACGTGACTTTACTTGTGATGAAAAGGAAGTTCACAGTGGAGAAAGTATGAAAGATTGTTAGATCTCGCATAAAGGAGGGGAGACAATTTAGGCAGATCATGGGAAGAGGATGGAACGAGTGGGGAGGACACCACACCTCAACGCGAGACTGAAGGGGATAGTGACGAGATGAATCGTGTAGAGAGGTCAAGGATAGCACCTTCTCAGCATCATGGTGAAGATGTTTCCCAACAGGGAGGAAATAATTCGTCAATGAACAAACATTCTGCATTCAAAAATTCACTACGAAATAGAGACTTAAGGAGGAAATTTTATAGACTGAATTGGTGTATATACTAAAAGATAAGCATTAGTTTCATTTTTATTATACAATGCGATGGTTGCGTTAACTATGTGTGATGTTTTGGGTGTTTTTGTGTATGTATGTATGTATGTATGTATGTACATGTATGTGTGTATGCATCTATCCATATATGTTTTATTTATATCAACAATTCCCAATGCGAATATAAACTCTTTAGCATGTAACTAATATAATATAACTAATAAGAAATAGTTAGAACAATATATGTTACGTATTATCTATAAACTATATACTGAATACACATAAATTCATAAATCATGATAACAATTCATTGTATTATATATATATATATATATATATATATATATATATATATATATATGTATATATATATATATATATATATATATATATATATATATATATATATATATATATATATATATATATATTGTGACATTTAAACCCGGTATTCACTGTGGATTTACTTTTCTAGGTAAAAAGCACACCCTTGGAAGCTTTCACTGCATTTTGCAAATGACTTTTGTTCAACCTTTTAAAACTGATTTTAACATCACCTCCTCCTTTGTCTAAAACATAGGATTTTGAATTCAAAGAGATCATCTCGGACCTATTAATTGGCTTCGAGTTTAATCAGTCCTGGAGTTCTCTTGTCCCTTTTAGCGTGGATACTACAACATTCTCTGGGGAAGAAATGATGTGTTGCGTTTGCCTCGATATCCTCGCGATCACAATATCCATACAACATGTGGTTATATTCTTCTCTCTTATCATCTTTAATTACGTCGGATAATGTCTCCCCACTCACAGAAACATAGAGGCTGTCGGTGTCCATCTGACAGCACTGAAAGTCTGACCTTGATACAAACATATCTAGAAAATCATAGTCAAATTCTAACATTTTCTATTTCGCATATTGAAGGATGAAAAAACCTAACACATTTGGTATGTTCACCACGACGGTTTGTGGTTTAAACATATTTTATTCATCAATGAAATGGATTTGCAAACAAGCTGAGAGCTTATGTAAATGCCGCTCCAAAATTACACAAATTCAACAAATAACATCCAATTAGCATACTCGTGACAACCACAAGGCTAATGTACAATCGAAATCAATCAATAAATAATAAATGTATATATCATTCCAATGTTTATAAAGCTAACATTTGATCAATTTCAATACTTATCAAATGTTTCAGCTTCAGGTAATTCACGATTTCCATGCAAAATTGTTTTCAGGGTATAACCATTTTTGTAATATAATGCATCATTTCTTATAAAGGATTAGTTTGTACACTCAAGTAGATAATGTGATGTGTCTTCGCGACTTGACCCGCACGAACAGGACGGGTTGTTTGAAATATGTCTTTCAAATTTATGATAATTTAAATCACTGCAGCCTAAACGGAGCCTACAATAAGTAATTTGACAAAAACGACTTCCAAAATTTGGATCAACTGCGAATAAGTATCCTAACTGAGGAGTTACTTTTTCAATAAATAATATTTGAGATTGTATCATTTTGGTGTCGTTTGGTAATGCATTCCATAGGTCTACTGTACTCGGTAAAAAAGATGTTGAAGAAGCAGATGTTTTAACATGAAGATTTCGTAAATTTGATGAGTTTCTTAATTCGTACGAATTTGTGGCTGAAACGCAGTCACGGACGAGGTTGCATAAGTAATTCGGTGCTTTGCCGTTTATCATTTTTTGAAAAAAAGGGTTAATTTCTGCACACGTCTTCTTTCGACAAGGGGTATGAAATTTGCTTCAGCATATAGTTTATTCTGACTTGTGCCTCTTGTTGCCCCGCAGATTGTCCTTAATGCATCTAATTGTAATTTTTCCAGATTTCCAGAGTACAATTATCCCAAACATGGCTACAATAGTCAAAAAGCGGTAAAATGAAGGACTGATACATATTTGTGAAGCGATTTGCGTGATAATCGATATTTCAAACTTCTTAAGTAATTTATCATGGGAGTAAATCTAACTACACTACTGTTTACGTGAGCAGTTAGCATCCTTACGAAATATAACATCTAAATGTTTATGTTCTTCAACTTCAGTTATAGGAGTCCCTTGCATATATAACTTAGGTTTGGGACTGGCGACCCGTTTTTTAATAAATTGAATATTTTCCGTTTTTTCAGGTTTAAACTTCACCTGCCACTTACAGGTGTCCAATAAATAAACATACCCCGTATCTAGAAAGTTTATAGTGCGTATCTCGAAAATTTCTAGTGCGTATCTAGAAACTTTCTAGAACGAAACTACATGTTGACTTTGCCATAATTTGTAAATTTAAACAATGTCACTCAACTAGAATAGCAGGAAATTGATGTTTAGTTTCGTGGACACCTCGTTATAAAGCGCCCCGCAGAACTGCTCAGGGGCAGTCTAATTACACCAGTCCCTGTTTTAAGCTTCAAACTGTACTGCCCGTGCAGTGATCTTTTGTAGCATGTGAGTTAACCAATGAAGGATATTCAGCGACGATAAAAGTAAGTATGTGTTTGTGTAGAAGAATTATAATTGTAGACAATGTAAGTGGGTTTAAGTGAGACCTCAGCGATATCGACTAGCGACTCAAACTGATCCTGTACACATTTCAATGAATACATTGTGACAAATTTACGATCATTGACATTCTACATTCTATATTAGCCATTTTACAAAACAATTACTAGTTTCATTGCTTTGACATTGTCCAAACATGTTAGTCAACAAACAATATATTATAGAATATTTTAAAATATGTAATACCATAGCTCATGTCTGATTTTGATATGTTAATAAAACGAAAATTGAAATACAACATGTACAGTATTTTCCAAAATATCATGCCTCGATGCAGCAATTATTAGGGAATTAGAAAATGATTAAAACGTCATATTCATACCTTCTGTCGCTATCATCGTTATTATTGATTCCTTTATGTCACATTTGTAATGTTTATTGAAGCGTTGACATAAGCTCTCAGCTAGCTTGCCAATCCATTTTAATGAATAAAAAATGTTTTAACCAATTTCAATACTATTCTTTATAGCAACAGTGAATTATTTCATAAAACTAACTTACATATTGTTGATTTAGTTTCTTATTGACTAAATCAAACGATCCCAATACTTCAGAAGACACATTCACCGAAAATACTCTGTTACTGTTATGTGAATTTGTTTTTTTTGTTATAATGTATGTTATGTGTAATAAAGTATAAATACAGTCCACGTCACGAGGAGCGATATGTATATGATCATTCATATAGGGAAAATAGCAATGTTTATCAATCACTGTCACATTTGGACATATGTTGTTTAAATCACTAATATATGAACGGGACAATGTCAACTTGACATGACCATCATCCTTGGATCATGACAAAACAACTCTCTACTCCAATTTCCTTTACAATTACTAGTTACACTCACCCCCAGAAGTCTGTCCTTGTGCAATCGACCGTGCGACACATGTGGCGTGTACAACTGAAATGCTTTTCAAGGTCAAAGAGTCACGCATACATTTTCATACTTAATTATTTTATTCACCTTTGAAATTGTGTTCAACTTTAATGGGGACATTTTGATTTTGACATTTTGTCCTGTAAAGCAGAGATTATTAGAGCGTTAAATTAACCTTGCATAACCGACAGTTACTAATGAACTGGCTGTCGGTGGTCAGCTCGTTAAAGAGATAAAACACAGAGGCTGCCAAAGAGTTTTAGAGACACGCGAATGAACAGCAATGTTGCAACGTATTTCATGTATACGTGTATATCTCTAATTAAACAGTCATGGCTGACCAGACAGTTTCCTGTCATCCCAGGTATTGAGGACACCTGTTCAGCAACTCACATGTGGTTAGCCGTGGACCCGCCGTTGTGTCATTCAATCAATGGCACGATTACATCATGAAGTATACAAGCCGATTGAAAGAAGGGAATATATATGTATATTTGAAAGAGGGTGTTCTGTCAGGCATTAATTTATGTATTAAGGAAAATATTTTTATCTCTTCAATAAGCTGATATCTTGATTATCTCATTTAACGCCGATGGAGAGAATATATAACATTTGAATTTGAACTTAAAATCACAATTTCTATATGTCCATCAATCATCTTACATTCCAGTTTACACGTATGTATTATTAATACTGCATGCGCTTATTGCGCAATCTAGATGAACATATTACTTAGGGTAATATCTGTATGACTTTATATTTGAAAACTTGATAAAGATAAGTAAACATTATTAAAAAACAATAACAATGAGAAGTGAAGTTATGTATTCGCGCTACTAGTGCTGAAAGCTTTGTTATGGCACAATAAAACATTGTTTATTAGGTTAATGATAAGTTATCTGTTACTCTGTAAATATTCTACAACTGCATGTGTTTTATTATTTAGTGAATATATACCAGTTTAACCTAGCGTGGCAATGTTGATACAAGTAATGAGCCTACATAAGGTGCAGTCGTTATTAATCCTGTCAGGTTAGAAAAGTAAAAATTCTTATCACTGAGTGGGAATTCGTTTGTTCGACTAAAATACTATATACATTGATAAAGTACATCACACGTTGTAAGTATTCGGCATCTCTCATTATCCCAACCACAACTAACTCTCGGTGAACGGACGTAAATCCCCCACAAAAAAAGGTCGGACAAAATCCCCAATAGACAAAATCCCCAAGGACATAATCCCAAAGGACAAAATCCCCAGTGGACATAATCCCCAAAAGAGTAGGACAAAATCCCCAAGATGAAAAATACAACAGAGCAAGGAAGTAATAACAAGTAATTTTATTCATACAAGCAAGCAGTAACAATCCCGGTCTCGCATTTTACATAGCACTTTCAAACAGTATAGTTTCAGTGAAACCTTATACAGTGACCTATGCTTTTCAAAAAGTCAGGCAATGTCATTCTTCCATCGCGATATGCAAGGCAGAGGTTTCTGAGTTTATCCTGGTTGTTATCACTGCGACGATTCCGACGTTTTGCTTGTCGGATGCCTCTTGAATATTGCAGCAGCTGTGTTTTGACCATAGCATGGTCTCTCTGAAAAGCCTCAATGACCGTCCAGACAGAGGGTGATTTTGTCCAACAAGGGTTTTGAAAAGTTCATTCTCAGTAAACTAATACTTGTGATCAAAGAAAACATGTATCAAAACAACATTTGCTACCAGTGATTAAAGAAAGCCATTTGTCAAAACAACAATTTCTCAAACTTCTCAGTAACTATAACTTTTATTAAAGACAAAGTTGGTTAGGTTATAAAAACAACAATTTACCAAAGTTCATTGTCAGTAAAGAAAACAAAACATTTTTAATCACCTTTTGTCCATTTTGTTGTTATAGGGATGGGGATTATGTCCACTGGGGATTTTGTCCTTGGAGTTTTTGTCCTTGGGGATTTTGTCCATTGGGGATTTTGTCCGTTCACCCAAAAAAATACATCCACACATTGTATTTGACATGACAGGGGGCTCCGGTTAAAGTTATCTTAATGACTAGACCTAGGGTCATTTGCATTCATTTGCTCATATTAAATTGTTCTTTTATAATAAAACCCAGTAAGTATTGGATCCGTTTGATGAGTAGAATTCAGTTGTTTGTGGGTATTTAAGAAATGATTTTGATATAAATATCCAACCATGAACCTATACACTTAACCAAGGCAGTAATATTGTATTTGTGGCGGTTCTCAAGAATAATTCGACAAATAAAACGTAAAAAATTTACATTTAGTACTATTCCGTAACATGTTTGAAGGGGTATTGATAAATATAATAAACACTCAAAAGATTAAAAAAAAAAAAATACCAAAGTACAAAATGAACATTTTGAAATCCATTTCCATTCTCAACTATTATACCCTTTAAATTGTTTTTCAACTTTGGGGAGGCCATCAGAAACTTTGTCCTCAAACCACTAGATCAGTAGAGCGGAACATAAACAATAAGCTTGAGAAACTCACGTTCGTTCACACTCTTGTCAATTATTCTAACGGGTCTAGGACAAAAGCCACCCGGACAAAAGCCATCCGGACATAACCCACCTGGACAAAAGCCACCCGGACAAAAGCCACCTAGGACACTTGCCACCAAGGACAAAAGCCACCCGGACACATGCCACCTAGGACAAAACCCTCCCAAATTTTATTTAATTAATAAAAAAAAACAACAACAAGCAGTTTTTAACTAAGTGATGTATTTTCTCACTTGCTATTCGGGTTCCATCATATGAAACAGTAACATTAGCACTATCTTTATTGGTATGCATTTAGCACTAGAAATATCTTTGTGTCCACCAAAACCGTATCAGCTTAAATTAAAAAAGTCTGATGTTGTGAGCTACACTCGGCATTTCTCATATTTATGTCCAACGAACAGTAGATGGGAGAAATGAGTTATTAAAATGGGAAGAACGTCCTGAAGCGCATCATATATTATTGGAATTTCGTAAATTATAGCTGTTTACATTTGTAACATTTGGTGGTACCATTATTGAGAGATATTGTACATGTGGAGTTAATCCATTTACCATTTTATAGAACATACATAATTTATGGTAGTGGCGCCTTTCAACTATTGAGCAAGATCCAGTCTCAGAATATAAATCGTGACTTGTACCTCTAACTGCGCCTTAAATTGTCCTCAAAGCATCTAAATGTAATTTCACCAGCATTGTTTTGTGCATATTTACTTGTCAGACTTGACAGAACACTCCAACATTAGAAGATTTTGTTGTTTTCATCCATGTTATTTTTCTCATCAAAGTCAGTTATTTTAAAAAAGTTAGTTTTTCGTCAAGGTAAGTATTTTGGGGTTTTTTTTATTTATATTTTTTTTTATCAAAGAAAGTTATTTTCATCAAAGTCATTTTTGCATCAAAGTTATCTTTTTCATCAAAGTCATTTTTTTAATCAAAGAAATGTTTATGAACTGGTTGTTGGTGGTCTATCGTCTATCTAATTTTATAGTTCTTTAATTATAAAAATAAACATGAAAGGTCACAAGTTTCGTGTTCACTGCAGTAAAGTATGAAAATCAGCGTGTAAATAGATAACACCTTTGAACAATGGTGAGCTCACGAATATGAAATATAAGCAAATTTGAAAAAGTTATGCATAATATTTATTTCATTACATATGTTTCGTATTGATAAGTATACACACTTATACGTGAGTGTGTAGACGTCTGTGACAATGTCATTAAAACCCCATTTCCACAAAGATGAAGATTATTTTATATAAGTGTCGCACACAAACTGACTTATGAGGCACTATAAAACATAGTATACATTAGAGTAAACACACTTTTCAAAGGGAATACCATAGTATAATGTCAATAACCAAGTGAGACAGTATGAAATATACATGTACACCTAGGCTCAGGCATGTAAAATTACTGTAGACTGTAAAATTACTAATAGATGTTGTCAACCGTTAATTATAATAAACAAAGTCATGACATCTGCCATCCTCGGTTACCCATGGTTTTATATATGCTCCGTTACTCATGGGAAACCTTATCAGAGTTTTCTGTACTCAAATTACCCGCTTTTGGCCAGCGTGACGAAGTCAGTAACCAAAGAAAATGCTCAATGGGATAAGACGGAAATGGCCAAGGGAGATAACCGGTGACGGATGGCTAACACAATGACCTCGCTTGTTTTGAAACGAAGTGATATAAATTGTCATTGGCTTGTAGGTCCAAGCTGCGTAGCAGTTTGATTGGCTAACGCCGGCCAAGGGCGGGTAATTTGAGTACAGATTTATCTGATAAGGTTTCCCATGGGTGATATAGTGGAGAGTAACGGAGCATATATAAAACCATGGGTAACCGAGGATGGACATCTGCCTGTCTTTAATAATTTGAATTTCAAGTTGTCTTGTAGCAAACATATCAAACTATTCAATGCTGTAGTAACACTTATATTTGGCAATATTGTCAACGATAAATTAAAAAAAAGACATACGATTCAGTGTGTAGACAGTACAGTATTGTAGTATCTAATTGCCATCACTAGTCATCCTGTGATATAGAATATGCAAGCCTGGATATACTGGGATATGTGTGTATTGTAAGGGGCAGTCTGTGCGGCCTTATCATAAACCAATTTAAAAATACGTACGGATGTGTATTGTCTCCAATACCGGATGTTAAAATACACGATTTTATCTTATCTTTAATATATAAATCATTGAAACTGCATTTCACTTACATCTCCGACAGTAGTTTTTAATAGTTATTGCTATAGAGGAATTGTCATAACAGACGTTTAAAACGTAACGCTTCTCATTTTCTATCCAGTGATTCTTGAACATATATATATATATATATATATATATATATATATATATATATATATATATATATATATATATATATATATATATATATATTGAACTTCTTTCATTTAGAAGTTGGTTAGATGAAGGAGAACGAGTTCTATGGATATACAACTTCTTTATTGCAGGAGTGCGACGTTTCGATGTAGCTTGATAACGGTGTTAGAATCTACATCGAAAGGTCGCACTTCTGCAATAAAGAAGTAGTATATCCATCCATAGAACTCGTTCTCCTTCTTATATATTGAAATTGATTTTTTTAAATTTACAAAAGTAAGAAAACAATACGTTTTGATAACAGCATCTCAGTAACATTCGATTTTTTTAATCTAATGTATTCCACTTGAACGTCTTTCCAAATGCACGGATTCAGTTGAAGATAAAGTCCATGTTTTACTACATTTTGTTTTAAGTTTAATATTTTAAAGATATAATGAATTAGCCACCGGACAGTGATGTTTTTCTTACAAAACCTTCACAAAGGTGTTATCCACGAGGCAGAAATACATTTAGTAATAGTAATAGTTTCTTACCTGCGCACACAGCCTGTCTCCAATACCCAGTATAACCAATTGTTAACATATACTCAATACAAAAAATTACAAATTGATACGAGATTAAAATATAAAGACAACTTTAATTGTTTCTCTTTATTTCACAATCACAATTATCTAAAAGGACATTGCAATTTAAACATGTTGCAGTTGACACAGATTATTATGAACTTATAAGTTGGGACAAATATTGAATTAAACCGATATTTAAATAGATATACGTTATTGACAGTAAACTTCAATATAGGAATTCACTATACATTTATACACAAACTTTTGGAAAATGTTAGTCCTGTATATTATTACATGTACCAAAAGAGAACTATATCCATGTAAAATACACTGGGAAAACAAATGATATTTAATCATTTACTCCTATTTAATCCCGGAGTAAATATCATCTTTAGTCATATTTAATCCCGGAGTAAATATCATATTTAGTCATATTTAATCCGGAGTAAATATTTGTAAATATTTGTAAAGTTTTGTAAAGTTTTGTAAATATGTTATTTAATTCAGATTAAATGTTTGTAAAAATGTTATTTAATTCAGATTAAATGTTTGTCAATATCATCTTTAATTCAGATAAAATATTTGTAAATATCATCTTTAATCAAGATTAAATGTTTGTTAATATCATGTTCATATGAGATTCAATATTTGCAAATATAATTTTAAATGATATTACATATATTGTCTTTAAACGGAATGAAGCACGCCGTTCTTATGGAAATAAAGACCTCTATAACGGGAAGGAAGTGTAAGCAGTGGCTTAATAATACTGTCCATCAATGAAAAGAGTTGTTAAATAAATAAACTTGATTCGTTTAAGCAATGAAACACTCCCTCAATTGAATTATGTCAAGGTGTAAAAAAAGTAAATATTTATCATGTCTTTGGAGGGAATTTACAAGTTGAATACATAAAAATCAATATTTTATAATAAGTTTTTATATATCGGAGTAAATGATCACTACCGGACAAAAGACTCCAATTTACTTTAAATGCGATATTTCCTGTCATAAGTATATGAAACATTCATTGAGTTACTTATTAATTCAAGAAAATAAAAGTTGTATCCATAATCACGGATAGACGGACAAGACACGACTATATATCCCACAGTATTGCATGCCGGTGGGATAAAATAATATTTTTACTTGCCAAAACATGAAGCCCGCAAATATGATAACATTTTATGAAATAGACAATTTCAGTAGCAAGCAATTCATTTTGGAACAAATTAATATTTTCCCTGGTTATAATGTCAATCATCAGAAGACCGTCTACGCCATCTATATGATATAATACTATTTACATGTTGATTTAGCTGTTTACACTGTGAATGTCCCGTTTTTCAAGGTTAATCAAACACTTTGAAAAGGAGGCTCTCTTAAAATTCCATTTCTTACAGTCCCTTTTCAATATTTGATAAAATGGTGATATTTTCAGAATACATATTTTTTTCAGAGTCTGAGTGTAAGACTATCATGTACTCAACCGCAAAAGAAATGTCACCAGCCCCTAAATATTGCTGTCTGAGAAAGTAGATTTTGAATGTTTATGATGGACACATATTTATTGAAGAATTAGTAACAAATTCATACGTTAGAGAATGATACTTTTACATTTAATGTCAGTTCAAATACAGTTGCAGTGTTGAAATAGCTTTTTCAAAATGTTTTTGGGCCAGAGTATTTGGCATTTAAAATGTAGAAACTACATAAAATGCCATAAAATATGGTGTCGACACGAATAACCTTCTTGAACTTAAATTTGTTGACCCTTCTTTACTGTAGGATGTCATAAAAAATGCCAAAAATGCCCCTTTGGACTCTCCTATCTCATGTGTTTCTCAGAAATATGCATAGATAATGTTTTAAAAGTTCAGGTTTAGTTAAGTTTTCCTTCTGAAGACATGACGTATCTCTGTTTCAGTCGTGAGTATCACTTGTGGAATGAATTATCTTGTATATTGTATGGTGACGTTTCTTTTGAGGTTGTGTACAGAATACACCAGCTAAATTTTACTGTTGAGTGTATAGACAATTAAATACCGACGAACATCCTGTTTAGTGACTGCGTAAGCTATGTAAGGGAAAGCATGGGAGTAAGTGACACCTGAACACACAGTTGTGCAGATGTTTATATATAACATAGTCTTCATTTTTTCCAAACATATACATGCAAAGAACGAAAGTGTTTCCTTCAGTTCAACCTGGTTACAATACAATAGCAGGTGACATTATATTAAGGGTATACTATTTAACATTACAAGGATCAAACATATCAGTAAAGAAACAATATTCTTGATTGCTACCTTGCTAAACCAGATTTGCTGTTATGAAGTGGACCATAAATGCGTGACTTACAGTAAAAACTGGAACTACTGACCTGCCTAATTATGATCAATCAAGCCTCCTAAAAAGCAATCAGTATTTAGCCTGCTGTGATTTATGCAAAATGACAGACAGGAATATAATGTATGCCGATGCAATCGCTAGTTAAAAATTTAATTTATGTTACCTTCCTTTCATGTTGAGACATTTACGTTAAGAATATATTCTTTTCAGAAATAGTTAAAACATCCAAATGAATATATAAGAAGAACTGTGCTCTAAACTGCTGTTTCATTAAAAGAACAATCATTTTTTCAAACAAAAATTACACATGTTACACAGAATGGAATTTAATGACATACAAATGTATATGTCTAAAAATAATCTAGCGACACTTCATCGCTGATTACTAACTCATATTATAACAACACACAACATAATTTGAAACATTTTTCATTAATCAAGGAAAGCTTTAGTGTACGATTTTGTACCGCATCTATACGTGAAAAGCGTCAAAGCGTGAAAGCAATTGAGTGAGCTGCAGGTGTTGTCATATGTGAGTAGTTTAAATACGTGTACTGTAAAAAGTCTATAAACGATTAACAATCAGTAACTTTTAATTCAGTATCGCCACAATGCAATACTAGAGTGGCCTGATGCAACATGAACGCCCAGGGTTTGATGCACAAATTTCCCTTCAAATAAGCAGTTTAAATTTAAGTGTAATTTACGATTAGATTACATCTTATCATCTTGATCTGCATTTCATATGAGATTTTCTTTGATTAACTTGTAAAGTATGACAATTCAGGTCTGAATGATCTAGTGACAATAAATATACATGTCAAATATTGAAGGCCTATCACTAAAAACCCGATGACCATAGTTACGTTTTTCAGAAAATACATCCTACACCAAGGTCACAAGGTCACAAGGTCAAAGGTTATGACCTCAGTGTGTGTCATCAGAAACAACATTTTCATAGGCCTATCCTGAAAAATTAAACACACATTTATCAAGTTTCAAAGACATATCATTGATAAATCAAACGTCTTAGCCAAGCTATAAGTTCAGTTTTAACCCACGGTCTGAAATGAGAAAGTCAAATGCTCTTATCAAGGGTCAATACTCTAAATACACAGGTCCGATTGGTCCCAAAAAGCACATGTTTAACACCTATGTATATCCAAAGCATGTGTAAATTTAAGTTTCAGAAAGATTGATCAAAAACTGTGGGAGGAGTTGATTTCAGAAAACAGGTACATTTTTCAAGACGGGCGGACAGACGGATTCGCGCCACGACACGACACGACCCCTTTGGGTTTCACCCGGGGGTTATGAATTGTACTTGTGTAACAACGTACAGGTTGAATGTGAGAGTTTGTGTATATGTGTCCATGTTTGTTAACAATAATTTGTGTGTGAAGAAATTATTCATTGTAAAACCATAATTTATGTATGTTGTTAAGGTGATTAGGAAGTGTGAGGTGAGTGGGTGCACGGACAGATGATGGATGAATTTAAGAGTGGTTATCATATTTTATTTTCATTTGTAAATTTCATACATATAAATTTATATTTATCTTGTATAGCCTTCTGTTCTGGTGGCTCATATATTTTATTGAATTAAATGTATGTACCTCTCTGTCTGTCTGTCTGTCTCTGTGTGTCATTTCCGCATTTCTTCTTGATTAACTAAATTAAGGCTCATTAACAAGATACCAAACAGGTGTAAGTCATTAACTGTCGAATTTGCTCCGGCTCGTTAACAAGGGTGAGAATGACCGACGGTTAAGAAGGCATAAGCCGAATACACAACAACATTAGAGAATACACACTTGAGTATTCAGAACCTCTTTAGGTTATAAACGTTGCAAGATTGACGATTGATTTGATTTAAACATATTTTATTCTATAAAGAAAGGGATTAGGAACAAGTTATCCAACTTAGGCAACCTTCTCCCAGGTATTTACAAAGTTAAAGCATTATAACAATATAAATTTAACATGGACAGAGATATAATACAGAAATGAAAATAGGATATTTACAGAGAATTTAAGACATATATGCATCAATCAAGTAAATCGCTTGCTGTTTGAAATATATTGTTGTACGGCTTTAAAAATTGCCTGGTTTTTAAAGTAAGATAGATTCTTGTTGCCATTTAACAGTAAATCCAAATTTATGGCATCATCATGTACATGCAATTTTAGAAGATTAAACATTTTCTTTCTGGGCACATGATATAAAGGACACTCAAACATGAAATGAAAAACATTTTCGCATAGGTAACCACATTGACATGTTGAATCAGCCTTAATGCCAACATTAAATAAATCGTAGTTCAGTTCACTTACATGGTATCTTAAACGAGTATGCTGAATATTCAATGTGCGAATACCCGTAGTAAAATAAGAAGGTGCCTGAATAATAGGTTTCTTCAAATATGATTTAAACTTTTCTGTCGATGGTAAAGCTCTCTTTTCTAATGGAATATTATTCCATAATACTGTAGTTGAGGGAATAAATGATTGACACGAATGTTTCAATCTATGTGGTGGAATTACAAAATTATCCGAGTTTCTCAGTTCATAAGTAGTAGAGTTACCAACAGTCTCAGGGAGTAAATCTATAAGATATGAGGGTGCATGGCCAGACTGCATTTTATGATATAGAGTTAACTTTCTCCTTTCTCTGCGTTCTGCTAATTTTCCCCACCCAGTTTCAAAATAGAGATGCTTAATTGAGGTGTATTTTGGTAGTCCAGTAACAATACGGGCTGCTTCTAGTTGTAGTTGTTCCAGTCGCAACGACTGTTCAGAGTTACATCCATCCCAAACCTCGCTGGCATATTCGAAATGTGGTCTAATAAACATGATATAAATTTTATTCAAAATTGTCCTGCTTAATATGAATTTTAGCTTACGCATGGAATTGATCATCTTAGATATCGATACTACTAATTTCTCAATGTGCTTATTCCATTTTCCATCGGCTGATAACGTAACACCTAAATGTTTATGTTCATTCACATTTGTGATTTCAGATCCATCAAGATACAAAGTTATGTTATCAATTTGTTTCTTTAGGTTGAAAATGATAGCTTCTGTTTTATTTGGATTGTATTTAACCAACCAACGCTTTCCCCAAGAGCTGAGCTTCTGCAGGTTTGAATTTAAAGTGGCCTCAAGCAGTCTATGGTCAACTGATGAATAACCAAGCGACGTATCATCGGCAAATAACCGCGTTAAACAATTAAGTTCATCAGCAATGTCATTTATAAATACAATGAAAAGAAAGGGGCCCAACACTGATCCTTGGGGAACCCCAGCTGTTAAATATACAGGCTTGGATAATGCTCCATTCACAAATACAGATTGGCGCCGATTGCTTACATAACTTGATAACCATCGGAGCACACAACCATTTAAACCATACATTTCCAATTTACACATAAGCCCTCTATGCCAGACACGGTCGAAGGCTTTGGAAACATCACAAAACACCATACAAAATGTTTTCTTATTATCTAACGATAAACATACCTGATTATACAATTCAATCAATTGATGTACCGTAGAATGCCCTCTCTGAAAACCAGCTTGATACTTATAAAGTAAATTATTACAGTGAAAATAATTGTACATATGTTTATAGACAACTCTCTCAAACACTTTTCCAACACAACTTATGAGAGATATTGGTCTATAATTTGATGCAATTGAATGGTCTCCCTTTTTGAATAAAGGTAAAACATGTGCTACTTTCCAGACATCTGGATAAGTAGACGATTTCAGTGAATAATTAAATAACAAACCCAAAACTTTACTTATTGAATCAACAGTTTTCTTCAGTAACTTGTGACTTATGTTATCTGGACCACTTGCTTTTTTCTCAGGCAGACATTTGATTATGTCGGAGATTTCCTTTTCAGTTATATTGATATCACATAAGTCCTTATCAGTTCGTTTGCCAAAGAATGGTAAATTTTTATTGCCATCTTCTAAAGATTGACGATTGCCTAAACTAAAGGAGTATTTTTGGTGTAATGCATTACGTGAAATAAGGAGCAGATGGTATTTGTTTTTACTGATTTAACAACTTTGCAATAATGAAAGGTACCCGTTGATTTGATTTACCCGCGAGTAATAAACAACATATACAAGTTTGAGAGCGAGGTATTGCATTTGCAGTTGGTTTCGTATTCCGACATCGATGACATTTATTGAATTGCTTGTTTTCATAGGATACATATTGGCTATCAGCTCGTGTAACATACATCTTAGTTTCACAGAATTGCAATATTTACTGGCATATAGCACAGGTATTATTTACAGTATTGGTTAACAAGAGGTTACAGCTATGAATTGTGGGGTTTCCGGTGTACTTATAAGATAAAATTATTTTTTCGAAAATTACTATAGGCGTTACACACAATGAGAAAAGGATATTCATATACAGTGTTACAATTTCTTCAATCCCTTTGACTCATAGGAAACTTATAGTTTATTTCTCGTTAGCGCATTATTTTCACAATAACAACAGTACACGCACCCACAGGAGTTGTTCAACTATACACCCCCCCCCCCCCCCCCCCCCCCCCAAAATCAATTAAGGAGACTGCCAAACCGGGGACAACCGTTCCAGCTCGTTAACGAGGTGTGCAATTTGACTGATAAAGATTGAAATACCAAAGGGGTCAAAAATCAAATACACAGAGGTTCAGAATACACCTGTGCATTGAAGGTCGCCATAGTCATTCATGTTGCTTTTATATTGCCTGACAAACATATCTTGCTTCTATACAACAATATATTCGGCGTATGGTATAGAACAAAAACAGATACACTCACCATGAGCAAAGAGTAACAATACAGATGTGAAATTACATGTTGATGTTTATTATAGTGATTTTTCTGTGTACCATTATAGACTGGAATATTTGTTGATATATCGACATGAAAATATACCTGACAGAAATCATTGGTACACAGAGGAACAGTAGATGGCCTTTACCACTGCGCTACCCCGCCCGTTATTTGTTCAATTCATAAACATTTATAACAAAAAATGTTTTACCTTTAGCTTTACTTTTTTACAATATCTGTATTACTGCCAGAAAATGATTTTATATTTAACATTTTATTAGGATATCTGTGTCTCTTATGTATGTACATTTATACTCAAATA
The DNA here is from genome assembly GCA_936450465.1 of Gibbula magus. Classification (NCBI taxonomy): domain Eukaryota; kingdom Metazoa; phylum Mollusca; class Gastropoda; order Trochida; family Trochidae; genus Gibbula; species Gibbula magus. The sequence goes on from OW388305.1 coordinate 54,563,189, forward strand.
TATAGCATTAACTTTCCATGTTTGTATATCATCCAGTCTCTCATAACCCTAAAATGTGGTTGTATATCTATATATATTTGTTATGTGAGGTGAGACCTTAACCGTCTGTCTGTGTATCTGAACAGAATATCTTAATTAAAGAGTTGTGATCATCGCGGCCCGTGCACAGCGTGTATTGAGTTATGTAATGCCAGTGAATCTCCTTTGGCTGCCGCTAATTAGGGGTAATAAATTAATTTCGGTTTAGCTTTGCATTGTCAGACAAAGGCGTTATTTGTGTAACGGCATGTATATTCCATTACATTCAAGAACTGAATTTTGATGACATTTTACTTAGGAGAAATAATTGTGTTTTGTCATCATTGAACCATGTTTTAATTATACCCTCCCGCCATCTAGATAATTCCGAATATTCTGTTAGTGTCTCACCATAGCATGTGTATTATGCAGCAAATATTTTAAAAAGGGGGACGTGAAGTGATTTGGAGTTTAACGCCCCTCTCAAGAGTATTTCACGGCTGCTAGTATTATGGCAGGGAGAAAGCCCGCGAACCATGGTACTACGCTGAAATTCAGTGTAGCATTGCACCCAAACCTCACTGCGTATAGAACAGTTCTCTACTGCAGACAAAGCTGCTGTGATCTTGGCGGGGTTTGAACTCCGGATCCGAAGCCGAAGGCGTTTACCACCCGCTACCCGCCCCTTATTTTTAAAATACAAATTACATGTTGATTTGAACTTTAAATTATGTCATTTGTTCAAATCATTAACATTTATAACAAGAAAGGTTTTACCTTAAGTTTTACTTTTTTACAATATCTGTTTTACTGCCAGAAACTGAGTTTATATTTTGCATTTTATTTGGATAGATGTATCTCTTATATAAGTACATTTATACTCAAATAGATAGCATTAACTTTCCATGTTTATATTTTATCCAATCTCTCATTACCCAAAAAGATGGTTGTATATCTATATATATTTGTTATGTGAGGTGAAACCTATGTCTGTGTGTCTGAACAGAATATCTTAATTAAAGAGTTGTGATCATCACGGCCGTGCACAGCGTGTATTGAGTTGTGTAATGCCAGTGAATCTCATTTGGCTGCCGCTAATTAGGGGTAATAAATTAATTTCGGTTTAGCTTTGCATTGTCAGACAAAGGCGTTATTTGTTCAACGGCATGTATATTCCATTACAGTCAAGAACTGAATTTTTTGATGACATTTTACGTAGGAGAGATAATTGTGTTTTGTCACCATGTTTTAATTGTACCCTCCCGCCATTTTGTATATATAACGACACCAGACTGGGTGGCGCCAATTTGATTACCTAGGGGTATCAAGATTTAATCTACAATTATGACGAACAATACCTATGTCTACGCAACATGTGATTGTGAAAATTTGCCTTTATCGCGTTTTGTTCTTTTTAGTTGAATGAATTCAAATCACATGTATTCAATGGTAAGTGCATTGTAAATATATAATGCCAATATTATTACTTCAAACATAGTTGATATATTATAATAAACAGAGCATCCTGGAAAATATTATTTGTAAATCTAATTCATTAAGAACCTTCTATGTTGTTAAATAATTTCTATAAACTCAAGGCTACTTGGCTTGGCTGCTAACAGAGCATAATAAGGTTAACAAGAGTTACATATATTGACAATAAGTGTACCACTTAACACGTGGTGACAGCATATGGATAGTTTGATCTAGGTAGCTATATTTTCTGTTTGAAATAAAGTATTAATATTAAATATTGAAGGCTATACGATGAACGTTTTTTAAATAAATTGTTAAAGTGTGGTGATGGTATAAACCAAAAAATGAGAAAGATATTTGTCAAGATCATATATTTCCCTTTATCATTATTTTAAGCTGAATCAATATAACCCATCATTTTTAACGAGGAATAGTTAAACTACACCGGTATGTAGGTAAATGAGTTCACAATACATTAAGGTAATATTGGTGTCACTGGATATTAGATGCTATACAAATGCATTAGAATGTCTAGCTTCTAAAGACAAGAAAACGGTACGCACCAGTAAACCTGTTTTATACAATCTTGAAAGCAAAACGATTTTGCCTATCATCTTGGGTGTATTTTTTATTCCAAAATCGTATAACAAATCAGTTCTCTTTAACACTTAATAATGTAGATATCGCATTCGGTGTGACACTTACCATGCTAGTACATTGAGTAGTGAAACGTCCTGAGTTAAAGTCCAGTGATGAAGGTGTTGTGATGGGAGGTTACCGGCTGTCATGTATAGCGTTATAGAATTTCATTGAAGTGCGATAAGTAATCAATCGTCATGAGTTTCATAACTACCTGTCGCAAATGGAATAGTATACTCAAATAGTACACTTATATCAACATCTTATTACATTCAATGCAACAGGTACTGAATATGTATTTTAAAATATTTGTTAAAACTTTGTATATGAACTATATGGTATGTGAATAAACTTCTCTCAAATAAATTGCCACACAATCATGGAATATATATTGAATATCTGTCGCAAGTCGTGTCATACTCAAAAGGACATTAAATCAGCTTGTCACACATCCTTACATCCTATGCATCATGTAAAGAATGTATGCTAAGATCACATCTTTGTTTATGAACTATATGGTATGTGAATAAACCTAGTATCTTGTGAATATATGTCGCACATGATGTAATACTCATAGAGCAAACTTAAATCATCTCTTTATATTAATACTTTCACTTACATGCTTTGCCTATATATATGTCGCACATGATGTAATACTCATATAGCACAATTAAATCAACTCTTTATATTAATACTTTCACTTACATGCTATGCCTATATATATATGTATATATGTCGCACATGATGTAATACTCATATAGCACAATTAAATCAACTCTTTATATTAATACTTTCACTTACATGCTATGCCTATATATATGTCGCACATGATGTAATACTCATATAGCACAATTAAATCAACTCTTTATATTAATACTTTCACTTACATGCTATGCCTATATATATATGTCGCACATGATGTAATATTCATATAGCACAATTAAATCAACTCTTTATATTAATACTTTCACTTACATGCTATGCCTATATATATGTCGCACATGATGTAATACTCATGTAGCACAATTAAATCAACTCTTTATATTAATACTTTCACTTACATGCTATGCCTATATATATGTCGCACATGATGTAATACTCATATAGCACAATTAAATCAACTCTTTATATTAATACTTTCACTTACATGATATGCCTATATATATGTCGCACATGATGTAATACTCATATAGCACAATTAAATCAACTCTTTATATTACTACTTTCACTTACATGCTATGCCTATATATATGTCGCACATGATGTAATACTCATATAGCACCATTAAATCAACTCTTTATATTAATACTTTCACTTACATGCTATGCCTATATATATGTCGCACATGATGTAATACTCATATAGCACAATTAAATCAACTCTTTATATTAATACTTTCACTTACATGCTATGCCTATATATATGTCGCACATGATGTAATACTCATATAGCACAATTAAATCAACTCTTTATATTAATACTTTCACTTACATGCTATGCCTATATATATATGTCGCACATGATGTAATATTCATATAGCACAATTAAATCAACTCTTTATATTAATACTTTCACTTACATGCTATGCCTATATATATGTCGCACATGATGTAATACTCATGTAGCACAATTAAATCAACTCTTTATATTAATACTTTCACTTACATGCTATGCCTATATATATGTCGCACATGATGTAATACTCATATAGCACAATTAAATCAACTCTTTATATTAATACTTTCACTTACATGATATGCCTATATATATGTCGCACATGATGTAATACTCATATAGCACAATTAAATCAACTCTTTATATTACTACTTTCACTTACATGCTATGCCTATATATATGTCGCACATGATGTAATACTCATATAGCACCATTAAATCAACTCTTTATATTAATACTTTCACTTACATGCTATGCCTATATATATGTCGCACATGATGTAATACTCATGTAGCACAATTAAATCAACTCTTTATATTAATACTTTCACTTACATGCTATGCCTATATATATGTCGCACATGATGTAATACTCATATAGCACAATTAAATCAACTCTTTATATTAATACTTTCACTTACATGCTATGCCTATATATATGTCCCACATGATGGAATACTCATATAGCACAATTAAATCAACTCTTTATATTAATACTTTCACTTACATGCTATGCCTATATATATGTCGCACATGATGTAATACTCATATAGCACAATTAAATCAACTCTTTATATTAATACTTTCTCTTACATGCTATGCCTATATATATGTCGCACATGATGTAATACTCATATAGCACAATTAAATCAACTCTTTATATTAATACTTTCACTTACATGCTATGCCTATATATATGTCGCACATGATGTAATACTCATATAGCATAATTAAATCAACTCTTTATATTAATACTTTCACTTACATGCTATGCCTATATATATGTCGCACATGATGTAATACTCATATAGCACAATTAAATCAACTCTTTATATTAATACTTTCACTTACATGCTATGCCTATATATATAAATTAAATATATATATATATATATATATAAACCAAGACCCACGCCATTAGAGCGTAGATTTTGTAGATTTTGTCAAAATGTGGAAACTGAAGTTCATTTTATTTCAGAATTCCACTTTTACAACGACCTCAGAAGTAATTTAATCAAGATGTTTATAATGTAACGTACGTAATGTAAGATCTTTTATCAAAATGTTAACGGAAAATAGCCCAAAACGCATAAAATGCATCTGTACAACCATAAGAAATATGGTTTATAGATGGAAATTATTTTTATCATTCTTATATCTATTTACTTACTTATTTAATTACTATTATAAACCCGTATCATTGCTATTTTACCTACCGGTACCTATATTTACGAATATGTTGTACACTGTTTTATCTTGTAAAGTGTCCCATTAGCCAAAACTTGGCTCGTTGTTTAATTTATAGTTAATGTCTTTTATACATGTTTTTTACAATGTATATTTAACTTGTGACATTATGATAAAATAAATCTGTCTGTCTGCCTGTCTATATCTATCATAACTGTGTATCTGAACTGCTATATCGAATCACAAAGTGATTACAATGTTACAATATGGCATTAATGAACAATGTTTAACAATCAAATAGCAATCTAAATAATCAAAACGTTATGGTTCCTTTAATATGTCCCCGTCACCTTGCTAAATGTTGCTATCGCAGTTAAATTCTGTAATATGTTCAGCTTTTTCTGACTGGCAAAAAATGTAAAACTGCTGTAAATGGTAACTAATAAAGTGATTTGGTTCACCAATTGCCAAACAATAGATCCATATATATTCATTTTTATGTAAGTAGATATTTATTTATACTTATAATATCTGTATAAGTTACTAAATCATGTTAGTCATTATGCCGAATTGGTCATATTTTCATCAAAGGTAATGTTTTCCATTAAAGACATTTTTATCATCAAAGTAATTTTTTATTTTTTTTTACCAAAGTCAATTTCTTCACCAAAGTAAATTTTTCATTAAAGTCAAGTTATTATCAAAAACAATTTGTTCATCAAATTAACAGCATTTATGTTATCAAAGTAATTTTTTCCATCAAAGTCAATCTTTTCATCAAAGTCATTTTTATCATCAAAGTTAACTTTTTCATCAGAGTAATTTTTCTCATTAAAATCAATTATTTCATCAAAGTCAAATTCTTTATCAAAGTAATTTCTTTCTTTTAAGTAAAATATACCATCAAAGTAACTTTTTTCATCAAAGTCATTTTTTTTCATCAAAGTCATTTTTTTCATTGAAGTAATTTTTTTTCATCAAAGTCATTTTTTTTCATTGAAGTAATTTTTTTTCATCAAAGTAAAATTTTTCATCAAAGTAACTTTTTTCATCAAAATGTATTCTCTATTTAGGTAACTTTTTGCAATTAATATTAATTTATCCATTAAAGCAAATATTTTCATCAAAATAATTTTTTCATCAAAGTCTTTTTTCCCATCAAAGTCAAAATTTTCATACATATCATTTTTGTCTTCATCAAAGTCATATTCTCCATTCAAGTCACTTTTTCTTTAAAAGCATTTCTTTTCATCAAAATAGTTTTTAATTAGAGTAATGTTTTGTTAGCAATGTTCAAAGCAACTTTTTTCAATAAAGTTACGTTTTGATGAAATTATTTTATTTTTATTACAACATGGTAAAAAACCTGTCTGAATATTTACAAAACTTTAATCTTATTTAATCACCTTTACAAATATTTAATCTCAGAGTAAATATGGAGTAAATATGGATTAAATGTGATATTTACTCCCCTTTACTCTGTTGTAAATTGTGTCTTTAATCCGGAGTAAAGGGGAGTAAAGGGGATTAAATGACATCTTTAATCCATATTTACTCCGGATTAAATAGGACTTTTTCATCCAGTGATATATATATTGTTTGTGGAGACATCTGTCTGGCGTACTGCAATTTTGACATACATATTATATCAAGCAATTGAAAAGAATACAATAGAACCAATTTAGTATTTGAATTAATATTGGAATCATATATGTCAGCAAAAATAACAAAGTCTGTATTCGATATTATTCGATAATATGACCAAAAGGGTAATATATTCTATATACCAAGCCAATCAATTATTCTATTTACGGACACAATATTATGTAACCACTTTTTCTTCACCCCCACTATTGCATTCACTTAAATGTACAACAGATCAGGAAAAGTAATCGAATTCTAATGCAATGGAAGTTTAAATCATATCTTCTATACGCAGTTGAATGCCCTTGTAATTTATCGGACTTTATTGTTGAACAAGAGAATGGATGTTCATATCAAGGAAACAATATGTCAGGTAAATGTGTTTATAGAGCTAAATTATGCCAGGGAAGAGAAAGTATGATAAATGCACATTGGTGTAAATGAATTAACGACATACATGTATAAGTAAATGCATAGTTCCTAATCAGTTTATTCCTTCAGTGCTCATTGGTTAATTAACGCGTCAGTCATGCATGACAGGAGGCAGACAATGAGCGTTATAATGAGGAAGCATGGTAGAGTATGAACATTTCAACATCAAATATCCGCTCTACTAATAAAGTTATAAAGTTGATTTTAAAAATGTGTGTTAAAGCTAACAAGCAGTTTCAGAATATATCAAAATAGTTTAGATATCTCGTAAGAAATAAAAACTCGCACTAGAAACTTTCTAGAGATTTCTAGAAAGGGGGTACTTTGTTTCTTGCTTATCGAGGCAAACGCAACACATCATTTCTTCCCCAGACATGTACAATGTTGTAGTATCCACGCTAAAAGGGACAAGAGAATTCCAAGAGGTCCGAGATGATCTCTTTGAATTCAAAATCCTCTGTTTTAGACAAAGGAGGAGGTGATGTTACGCATTGAATTTGACTCTAAGACCTGTGTCTCAGTGATGGAGACATGTGTAAAATGATGTCTGCTGGTATATGATAAAACTGTGTTGGATATACAATAACAAATAACATGTTTTGATATATATATATATATATATATATATATATATATATATATATATATATATATATATATATATATATATATATCAAAACATGTTATTTGTTTGCTAGAAATAAATAACAAAACAATGAATTGTTATCATGAATTATGAATATATGTGTATTCAGTATATAGTTTATAGATACTAAATTAAATATATTGTTCTAACTATTATTTTTTTTACATTATTTACATGCTAAAGAGTCAATATTCGCATTGAGAATTGTTGATATAAATAAAACATTTATGGATAGATGCATACATGCATACATAGACACATATATATGGATACATATGTACATACATGTACATACATACATACATACATACATACATACATACATTCATACATACATACATACATACATACATACATACACACACAAAAACACCCAAAACATCACACATAGTTAACGCAGTCAACACATTGTATAATAAAAATGAAACTAATAATTATGTTTGAGTATATACACCAATTCAGTCTATAAACTTTCCCCCTTTAGTCTCTATTTTGAGTGACTGTTTGAATGAAGAATGTTTGTTCATTGACGAATTATTTCCTCCCTGTTGGGAAACATCTTCACCATGATGCTGAGAAGGTGCTATCCTTGACCTCTCTCCACGATTCATCTCGTCACTATCCCCTTCAGTCTCGCGTTGAGGTGTGGTTTCCTCCCGACTCGTTCCATCCTTTCCCCCCGATCTGTCTAAATTCTCTCCCCTCCTTTGTGCGAGATCTAACAATCTTTCATACTTTCTCCGCTGTTAACTTCCTTTTCATCACAAGTAAAGTCACTTACAAATTCTAATGTGACTTTAACAATAAGTGGTAGTATTAAACTTGCTAGAATTAATTGTTTTCTTGTCAGCACACGTCCTACTCGCTTAAGCACCATAGAACGAATGAGTTGTTTTCGTCAGAGGAATATTTCCTTTTAACACATTCAACATTATTTCGCATGAAGTATCCATCTGTAGACTCGTCATTGTTTGTAATAATGCCTTGTGCTGCTTAGGACTGCTCTCAGCAATGATATTCAGAAAAAATTCCGACCTTGTTATTTTCTCCATCAGGCTGGTCGATAGATATTCAATTACCCTGGCATAGATATTTTGACTAATTTAACAAACAGAAATATTGAGATGATGACTTAAGGCCGTGAACAGCTTAGACATTTGTGAGCTAGAAACTACCTCATCATTGAGGTCATCTAATATGAGGAGAACATGTTCAGACCCGTTGTTACTAAATTCATATAATTGCTCTTCACTCCGTACGCCTTTGTGAAATTCAACTGTCAACCCCCTACTTAAATTATCTCTTTCTATGCTTTCATATAAAGGTTGCCGTATTGAATATGAATACAATACCTTCTTAACAGGGAGTGAATACATATTATTCGCATTATCAATAATCCTCTTTGCAAAAACACTCTTCCCAGACTGGCTACAGTCAGCTATGTACATTGTGCTCGGGGCTGGTATTAATAACACTGAAGACATTACATAGCCATAGAACATTACCGCAAATAGCGCTTGCAACTCATGTATACGCCGCTGCTATACGCAATTTAGTGCATACATGTATATTTTCATCCCAATCCAATCAGTCGGTACATATGATGATATAAGGAATGATATGTTTAGAACCCACCATTTTGTTTTTAGTTCATCAGGCCCAATAGGCTTATGACATGGAATGGCGTCCGGCGTTCATCCGTCCGTCCGTCCAAAAACTTTTCGCTTTTTCAACTTCTCCTCCATAACCAATGGTTCTAGAGAGCTGACATTTAATGTGCAGACTCCAGTAGGGATTCTAAATTGTAGATTTCATGACACAGTGACCCCAAATAGGGTCACAGGCGTCACATCCTTAAAAACCTTTTTTCATCGTCTCCAGTTGCAAAAGGTCTACAGAGCTGAAATGTTCTGTGCAAACTCCTTGGCAAATGGGGAATCTAAATTGTAGATTTCATAACCCCGTGACCTAAAATAGGGTCAGAGGGGTCACAACTTTCTCCAGGATCAAAAGGTCTAGAGAGCTGAAACGTTGTGACAATGTGCAGACTCCTTGGCCAATTGAGATATAAATTGTAGATTTGTTGACCCCTTGACCCCAAATATGGGTCATAACCCATGAAAACTATCTTCTTCCCAAGTACTTAAAGTGTTTGTTATACATGTAATAAATATACATTTTCAAATTGTTTTTGTTTATTGTTTAAAACCTGATGAAGTTTTTGTCCATGGCTTGAATATATCGTTGAAAGCCGAATTAGTTACAGAGTCAATGATGAAATTTGATGTTCATTCAAATTGACACATGTACTTGAAGAAAGGGTTCCATTTTCGATATTAAAACAAATGATTGTTACTGTATTAAAAATTTGACAATAAATTAACAATGAATTTATCATTTGACTGATCATCAATATATTGTTATACCAGAGCAAAGTTTCCAGATTGTTGCACTTAACAATGGCTTCATTTCTCTTTCTTTTTATTTTCAATGAATGGCTCTAGTCTTTATAAACTGTCACTTGTTACTTTGATTGAATCCTTCCTTTCAAATGTTCTTCAGGTGATGGCTCATGTACAAGAGAAGAAGATTTTCCCAAGTCTGCTATTAATTTGTGTCAAAGTGATGGTAACTATAGTTATAATTTTAAATCAAACTAAAATAACCTCAATTGGTTATTATTTTCCGTTGAGAGATATTGAACATCATCCTAAGGACCATCTCGACAGTTACACAACCTCTATTACCACAAGTGATCCAAGATCCATTCATGGGTTGAAAAAAGCAAAGATAATTCGGTATTTGTCTACTCTTTATAATTGCAATAAAAAACATATACATATTAATTAATGTCCACAAAAGTAACACAATAATTATTATTAGACTAATCAAAGAAACGTTTCTACAATTGTAGCGCTTCAGGATGGCTTCAGTTCTCATTCTTCTCGTCGTTCTTCTTTCAGTTGATGGGTCATGTAACAAAGAAGAAGCTATTCCCCATTCTATCATTAGTTTGTGTTACAATGATTGTAATTTTAACTTTGATTGTATATCAAATGAAACTCACCTCAGTCACTAATTACTTCACCACAGACACAATGTGTACAGCCACAGGTCATCCAGAAAGTTCCATTCATAGATTGAAAGAAAACAACAAGAACCGTGATCTACATTCGGTGTTTGTCTACCCTTTGCCTGGCAGTAGCATAGCTTTCCAGCAGTCTCCAGTGCTTCCATTTTTCTACAGAATACGTCAGTCATATCATCCAAGTGACAAGCATAGAACCCATTCAACTTTGGATGATTCACCACCAGATGTCACCATGAAGAGAAATGAGTCCAAGTTGATTTTGTTCTACAACCCTCCAAGATGGTATAGAACAACGGTTATGCAAAGTTGCCAAGAAGGGTTAAACGAGTGCCCCGTTAAATCATGCAAGTGTTCAAAAAACAGGACAGACTTGCAGACGGCTGATGCGGTCATTGTTGATGCTGTGGATCTGAACATTGAAACTCCAATGAAAAAACTAGCTTCTCAGGTGTGGATTTTCTTTACAGCCGAATCTCCATATCACTTGCGAAACACTCACTATAAAAGTGAACATTGGCGTCAAATGTTCAATTGGACTATGACCTATCGTCTAGATTCAGACATTCCAATGCCTAATGGCATCCTCTTGAAACAACGAGTGTTGAAAAACTATACAGCAATTGCCGAAAAGAAAAGAAAATCCGCTGTGTGGCTTGTGAGTAATTGCCACACACCTGCGAAGCGTGAACTCTATGTGGAAGAACTGAATAAATACTACAATGTTGACGTTTTCGGAAAGTGCGGCGAAAGAACCGAATTGGATGACGTCACTCTTTTAAACCAGTATCGGTTCTACCTTGCATTTGAGAACAGCCTCTGCTTTGATTACATAACTGAGAAGCTTTTCAAAACCTATGCTGCTGACACCAACATTATTCCAGTTGTTCGGGGCTGGGCAAATTATGACACTATAATTCCAAAAGGTACATTTATTAACGCTGCACATTTCAGTACCCCAATGGAACTCGGTAAACACCTTGCATACCTGGAAAACAATGTGACAGCATATGCAGATTATTTACAACGGAATGCCCAGTTTGAACCGAGAAAATGGAGAGAAACGTCATATTGTGATATTTGTATTAAGCTACATCATCTTAAACGTTATGCAAATTGGTACAAAGATATCGGAGAATGGTATAATGATGAAACGTGCAAGGGACCAACTGATTATTATCCCCCGCCACGCAGTTAGCATGAAGTTGGTGATATATAGTATTAGGCTCCATCCGTATGTACGAAATGGAGAATATCCCATGTACCATATAGTATGATAATAATTTCAACTATTGCAAATTTTGATTAATGGTCACTTATTGGTTACATGATTAATGTATACTTCGTCGGGCAAATATGTAATATCGATTGTATGAACACAGTATAACATATTTTATGACGCTTTTACATCTTCAGTTAAATCAAACAGCATATGTGATTATCAAAATAACTATGATGACAAGAATATTGCCCAAAAACATGGTTTGAGAAGAACTGCAAAATAGTACTTTACATTGTTTTGAAGTTTATATCAATCAAATATGTCATTTTATGCATCAACTCATACTACACCCTCTTATCATATTCTCCAAGATAAATACCCTGGTCATACATCCTTCTTGCAATTATGTGTTAACATATCAAGTGAGTGTACTGTTTTTCAAACATATATATATATATATATATTTGTTTTTGACTTTGGTATTTAGCTACAAAGACGTTCATGACAGAAATATAATCTCATTGATACCCTCATCCGATCTCTATCCTTTGGTCTGGCTAAACTTGTCAATATCAACGCAACATGCAACAGTTTATAACAAAGTTTATGTTCAGCTGCCAAGTTGAAACAAATTGGGACTTTGATCCAATCACTGGAACTAGTCGAGGTCATTGCACTTTATGTGACTGTTGTACGTCTATGACTGTTGTGTTCCCATGTTTGATTAAAATGTTGAGATGTTCCAGTCACAGAATGGGTTGCAAAATGATTATGCTTAAAGGGGCAGTAGCACGTTTTTTGCAAATTTTATTTTTTTTAATTTCCCATTTAGAATAATGGTTTATGTCATTTATATTTACTTTAGAGGGTACACCATCTTATTACACAAACCAATTATCCGTAATGGTAATACCGGTGTTGTCTATAAAGCAACAATTGTATGGCGGCCATTTTTTTGTGAACACATGTTATTATTTCGAATGACAAAAAACGATTGCCATGGCTTTACGGAACCATTTATACTCATTTATAACTTGATTTCCCGAAGAGAGAATGGTATTTTACTGTTGGTGACATTGTTTTTAAAATACATTTTATCGACTTACTTGAGCGAAAAAAACGTGCTACTGCCCCTTTAAACTCCGATTTATACCGAAAGGGGATCCTTAAATTCAACTACATCCTCGTGATAACTTATTCTGCATGGATATATTGCGTTACTATTTCGATTTCATCAGAAATGTTCATGCATTTTATCTGTCAATTCCCAAAAGTTTATTGGAGTTGACCATTTAAACTGTAAGACATACCATCAAATGTTTGAACTATGTCTATGAACTAAGAAGTAACCAATACATAACAAACAGTGCTACATTATGCAACAAGTCAAGACTAATTGATAGACACATGACTTCAACAGTGTACATCTCTCACTTGTCTCCTTAACGTGTCACCTTTTAAAGAAGAAGACACTTTATGGCAGGTTTATGAATATTTATTATTTATCTGTTCGGTCGATTTTAATACGGTTTAGGAAATATCTTTCCTCACTCGACTAAACTAGAGATATAATGAGAAGCAAATAACATAATTACAAACGTACCATGTGTTATAGATGGCTCTGATCTGTGTAAGTGACAACAGGAATAGTAAAGCTTAGACTTCCTGACGAGGAACTTGTGTTTTATCTGTCACCAATTCTATTGTCATGTTTAGCGACAAAATGTCCTTAACAGTATAACCTTTGTAATGTCTGAATTCATCGACTCGTAAGTCGTACAATAGCATACATTAACTTTGGCTTATTTGTTTCTTAGCGCAACACCCCCGGCCAAAAGAAACGCCTACTAGATATATTATCAGATATTGTAAACAAAATTATGAACAATTTAACAATATTATACATAATGAAGTTGCACCATTTTTGCATTTCATGTCACGAAAGAAGGGCGATTGTTGAAATTGGAAAACAATAATTGTTCAGTTTTCGATCAGTGCTTGATCAGAAAAAACATTTTAAAAAGATTTTCATACAACCACGAGCGAGAATACAGGCACGCATTCGCGTTAAAGTGGTGGTGATGCTACCGATGTACGTGGTTAAGGTGCGCAAGTGAATCAACCGAAAATAGCAGTCTTCATTGGGCGTGGTTTTCATGAATGTTATTGACCCGAATCACAGTTTTCCACGATTTCAATGGAATTTCATACTAGTTATTGCTTCAGCATAACGTGGAGACCGCCATTAATTATATTTAAGAAATTGTTCCATCTTTCATTTTAAGGAACATCAAGTAGGCGTTTCTTTTGGCCGGGGGTGTATGTGTATTTCATATTGTACATGTCTGATATTAATAGATGCATTGACCTCGTCACGCATTAACCTCTAACGAACATGGAAAAGCCGCTTATACGTCCTCTATCATAAAAATACACGAAAGTTATGCTACTGCCATTGTCCATTTAAAACATTTCACTTTTGAGACGGTCAACCTCGTAGAATCGAAAATCAATTTCATAAGTTATGGGAAATTCATATAAAGGTGTCGCATTCGGTTGGGTTTGTAAATTGAGGTATTGAAATATTGCAATAGATCATCATTAATGTTTTAAAGTAGTCGAATTTGTTGTTGCTTCGCGGAAACTTACGAGATATGCTTTTTGAGTCTGGGGACTATTATGTACTCTTTCTCACAGAAACAGTATGAGCTAGCTGAATTTGGTTTCAATGTGTCTAACCTGATTCTCACATCATGAAACTAATCGTTCGCAAATAGAAAGTTCGGAAATCAATATTGATGGCCAGACAACAAATTTAAACCATTGAGCTTTTGAAGTAAGAAAAGGTAACAGTGATTCAAGTCGTCACAAAATATTTGAAAGGATCTCTTTTCATTTGGTGTTGAAATAATCTGCTTAGTCTATAAGGAAAACGGAATGATATTCTGATTCAACCGTATATCAACATTTAGCATACTGTATTCTAACAAGGATCTTAAAGGGACAGTAGCACGTTTTTTGCCAATTTTACTTTTTCAAATTTCCCATTTATAATGGTAGCTTATGTCATTTATATTTACTTTAGAGTGTAAAACATCTTATTACACAAACTAATTATCTGTGACAGTAACGGTGTTGCGTATAATGCAAAAATTGCATGGCGGCCATTTTATTGTGAACACATTTTATTATTTTGAATGACAAAAATGATTCCCATAGCTTTACGGAACGACGTACACTCATTTTTAACTTGAATTTCCGAAGAGAGATGGGTGTTTTACTATTGGTGACATTATTTTCCATCAACTTATTTCAGCGAAAAAACGTGCTTCTGCCCCTTTAACATATGGATAATACGCATCATCATAATCTGTATTGTATTTTGACAAATGAGTGTGAGGTATTGTATCTCAAAATTCATCTTATCTTCTTTTAGTCTTATCTTTACTTTAAGATCCATACTATTTTCATTGTTCTCATCATAAGCGAAGACATGACTGCTGGGTGAATGAGATGTTACTACGAGTAAAAAATAGATTATAACTCAATATATAAAACAATAGATGTGATTAAGACCGGAGAGTCCTACTCTTTGGATAATAACAAGCATGCACGCTTCTCACACCACGATAATAACAAGCATGTGCGTGTCTGTCCCTCTGTCCAAATTCGTTTCCAAAGCATAAATCGAAAACTATACAGATTTGAAAGTATATTTGGCAAATATAACAAGTTGTCTTTTCCTGTATAAACAGTAATTTTTTTCATTTCAGTAACTTTACAGCCACGGTTTGAAACTTACGCTCACAGCATCACACAATTATCATCACAAATGCTCCCATTTTGCTCTTAATGCTTATCACGTAACCTCCAAATCATGTGAAAACATGCATTAACTGCTGCAATGTCAAAATGTAATTATCCTATCACTTTTTATGTTTAACGATATCTCATTCCCTTTAAAGATGCATCCATTGTGTTTCATAAAATTTTATTTGGCTTTAATACGTTCCAACACACCATATGTGATGTTTACAATACAAATAAATTCACTTATCTTGCATATTCATCCCCAATCGCCAAACATATCATATTTACTATTTTCCAATTGAAATCGAGTAACATCATTATGCATGTGTAGAAACCGAAAGTGAACGTCCTATTTACATGCACAGTAGTTATATGACCTATTGAACATTATTAACCCAATTTTGTTATTTTGTCTGGTGTAAATAAGATTCCAAAATTACGCATGATTCATTGGTGCGCGTCACACGCGGTGCATTGTCCGGTTTTCGATCAGAAATCACTACTTTTACCTTCATATCGTCAATATACTAAGTCGATTATGATGAAAATGATTGTTTTCGGTAACAGTTGGTACTTCTCGATAAAATAAGACCATTTAAAACGTTTGTCATATTTGACCCCGAACAACACAATGGATGTACCTTTAATTGAAGATGTCCAGTTTCTACAACTGAAGAAACAGCTTTCGTCGTAATGTGTCTGTACGTTCAGTTAAGGCTTGACATGGTATCTCGATGTAAAGTGAACCAGGCGCCAGTAGGTAGGAAATAGATCTATTCGGAGACAGTAATCTACTCACACTGACAAACAGTCAGGACACTGAAATAGGATTATACTGTTTAAGAAGAGCATGATTCAGTTTCGTCCAAGTATTTGTAGATCAAGGGAATTAAGTGCACATGACAGTATTTGATATCAAGGAGATGTCACAATAGACACTGATTTACTTTCAGTGAACCAATAGTCTTCATCTACTCTACAATCGGACATTTTTTCCGCAACCTTAGGTTGTTGTCAATGATTCCAACTTTTGGATGTTAACCAGTACTTGGTAGTTTCTGTGTTCTTATAGTGACCACTTGTGACCATATCTGGTTGTACAAATTGCACAATTTGTATAAACTAAATTGAGTTTTCAACATAAGTCTACACTTAACGACAGTACATTACACATTTTATTGTCACTGTTTGTGCATGTATTTTTGTATGTGTTTTATTATGCAGTGAGTTGAGAGACTTAAAACCGTTTTGTCTGTTTCATAATGTCATGAGTGTTAGGGTACCATACAGTTTTCATTGCAACGCCTTTGTTTTGGGAGTAAAAATTCCATCAAAATAAAATACATTATTTTCAATAACAAGACGTAAAGCTTCAGTGATAAAATCATTGGAAAATCTATCTGGTATTTCATGACAGAATTCGAATTCATCCAGGCAATATTTCACTACTTTCAGTCCAACTTCCGTATCTATGTTGCTATAGAGATTAACCTAATCAAAATTCACCAATTTCGAACGCTCGGGCACTGTCTGTGGAAGCTTACATAAAAAGTCAATATCATCTCTTATGTACAATGTAACTTTTAACATGCGTACATAAAGGTTTGAGGATAACATCAATGAGTGTTACTTTCCGGTCCTCCAACAATAGGTCTAAATAGGAGATCCTCTGCAGGGTCTTTAACAGAAATAACTGCTGAGTTTCTCTTCAATTATTTTACTTTTGTGTATTTTAGGAAGGTCATAAAATATGCAGTGTTAAAAATTAGTAAGATAGTCTCGTTCTGAGTCTGAACTGTTGCTTGCATATCTATTTAACAATCTAGAAACTTTTTTAAGATAAGTGTTTCTTCTTTTGCATTAGTTTTGTTATAGTATGCCTTATTATCGTATTTGTTATAGTATGAACATTTCTTGTGATATGTGATATATGAAAGGTAAAACCGAAACATTTAGGAGGAAATCGGAGTTAGTTATTCTTTTTAAACTATATACTATATATTATATATATATATATATATATATATATATATATATATATATATATATATATAGTATATATATTGTATTGTATATGGGCCTGAGGCCTTAATACTCTTAATAAACTTGACGTATTCTATAAGCAATGGTCATAGGTTCCAGACAGAACTAGGTTAAAGGGGTTCGAAACAATTGCCCACGCACATCTCCAATTGTCAGATTTTCGCTCACAGGAGTTAATAGCTTAGGTCCATTTTTTCATCAACAGTTTGTTGTGAGAAACATTAAAAATCAAATTACTTTTGAAAACTAATAAAGAAAAGTAGTGGTATTATCGTTGTGTGAAATAGTTTAGGTTTTATGGTAAAAAAATGATTTGCTTTACAACCTTATATAAATGAATTATGTAATAAAAAAATAAATTTTCCATTGAAGAGTTATCTCCCTTTGCCAATATTTTTCACAAATATTCAACTTCAGCACCAAATTACTCAGAAAATAGGTCCGTGACATATATTTTTTATTTTTCAGGAGTAAATCTGCCACAAGTTTTACCATGTTTGATTTATTTTTCATTTATTTTTATTCTTGAACAGGACTTTTGAAGTTATTTCTGCAGAATCCATTGTTGACATTGTATATTATCATATAAGGTTAATAAAGAAAGAGCAACGTACAAATTGCATAAATCACTTTTCTATTCTAATAACATTCCATTTATGATAGGAAACAACAATATAGCTATGAATGATTATCATAATTTTTTAAAAGGGGACTATAACAAAATAAAACAAGTTTGCAATTTTGTTTAGACATTACCACAAGAAAACATCATTTTGCAGAAAAAAGGTCCGTGACAAGCACTTTTTCTTTTTGATTCTCGAATAATACAGATTCAGCTTGCATCATGCCAATTTACAGCAATTTTTCATTTATTTTTATTATTGTTGGGAACCTCTTTAAATGGTGACTGTGTGATGGATGTGACATGTGACAACTACTACTGCTACTACTACTACTACTACTACTACTACTACTACTACTTCTACTTCTTCGTCTACTACTACTACTACTACTACTACTTCTACTACTACTACTACTACTAATACTACTACTAATACTATATTACAAATTACCACTGCAACTACTATTACTTATTGCAAAGAATCAGTGATAGACTCATTGCAAATAAACATAAAAGCTGTTCAAATTCAAAGTTTATGGAGCAACAATTTTAATAATTATTCGCACTTCTTAATATAGAATCTGGCATCGTAAAAAATTTCTAGCATACTATTGCAAAAAAAATACTACAGAATAAGGTTATAAACAGTGAAGGTCAAGATTGTTTTATGAATATATTATCTAATTTGAAATCTATGAAAACACCTTGTGCAGTGTCAAGTATTAATATGTCAAGAATGCAAACCTCTTATCTCTAACTTAAACCACAAAAACAACGTTAAATTATATCCATGAAGATAGTGTCTCCTTTTATACATAAATAAAAATCGTTTAGCCTCTTCACACATATTGAATAACTGACTACTCATGCTTTTGTATTGACAGTTTCAATTTATCCAAACTGTTATTTCTCTGTACATCAAGTTTGAAGTAGTTGTACTGACACATATCAAAGACAGGTTAAGCTCTTTTGAAAGGCGGAAGTGTTTCTTTGAGGGGTTTTCAAAATGAGTTTCCCTAAGTGTAGATCACAAGTTCTCATGAGCCTTAGTGTAATACACCTGTGGTCAGGGAACGTTTTATTGTAAATAGATTGTGATAAAACACTTTTATATCGATAGAAAACTTATCTATTCTCTCCCCAAAGAGTTTACTCAAGTCTTTTCTTCCACGTAACCACATGTTACAAGTTTCTCTCTCGAAGTAATAATGTAACTAAGTGTAGATGATACCTTGTGACGAGGCTTATGTATGTTATGTCTGTGTTCAGGAACTTTCGATTGTAAATATATATCGATTTAACTAGTTTATATTGAGTATACACTTGCTCTATTCTCTCCTCAAAGAGTTTACTCAAGTCATTTTTTAAACAAACCATATGTTACAAGTAGGCTATATATCTCACTTCTAGCTAACTCTATAAGCAGCGAAAATTTGCAATACAATTACCCTCCTTATATCTTGCAAATTAATAATGGCATCCCCGAATCGCTTTGTTGAAGGAAATCTGGACAGATGTACAAATGTACGTGAACAGACCGAATTCCTAGTTTGTCATTAACCTCTGTTAGAGAGAATGAAACACATATATCATATAAATTCTATTTCATGTGTTCGTTTCCAGTCAAGAACATCCTGTTGCTCAGTGCTCACATTTGATTAAGTCTCTTATTGCCTTAGCATTTGGTATAGATTTACATTCTTACATGAACGTGTATCATGCTTAACACCCCTGAAGGTCTGTAAATCACTGTTTGCTTTTTTGACCAGAAAATGAAGAATTCGTTAGAAACTGTATCAAGTCCTGCCGAAATCATATTTTCTGAACATGAAAAGAAATGCAATTTCAATTTTTTTAAAAGGATTCTACCTTAAATAAGACTGAATTGAGTACATTGAAGCACCTTAAAGATACCAAAATAGCTCAAACTCGACAAGCTGTCAGGATGTAAACGAATTAAGTTGTGTTGTACGAGGACACATGTCTATATAGAGACATTAATATACTTACATTAACAAACAGTCATGACTACAACACAAGAGAAGAGATTTAACATAAACAACTATTGCTAATTCATACATTTCAAATTTCAAAAATAAATTATCAGATTTAACCCTTAAGATTTTGTCTGACTAAATATCATTGAATTTTAACAATTTGAATATACCAAGAGGCATAAGTGTAAAATAATCGGTAATGCAAAAGTTTTGTGTATTGAATACAGAAACGTCATATACTATTTAATGACATTTTATGACTCAATTTAATTACATATATAAAAGTTGATTGAAACAAGTTACAGATGACAAAATAGCTAATCCTTGACAAGCTGTAGGGATGTAAACGAATTAAGTTCTATACTACTATAGACACATGTCTATATGGAAACATTAATGCATTTACATTGACAATGCTTTGCGACTTAAATACATTTAACATAAACATAGTTTTACTAATTTAAACATTCACAATTTTAAAAAAACAAATAATTGGATTTAGCTTTTTGTCTTGATAAATATCATTGAAATGTAGACACTTTAAATACATCAAGAGACATATTATTTTTAAAGGATCGGTAATGCAGATAAATAGGTTTGAGAACTGTAGCATACAAGAAACATATCTTCAATTCGATTCAATTCAGTTCAATGTTTTGAACGATTGTGCTAATAGATGACATTATAAATCAAGGGGAGATAAGAAATTGACTGTTTTAATTTGAATAAAACTTTGGACATGTTTAAAGTTAATTTAGCAGATATAAACGGTAGCATATAAAGTTACCATTATAACCTATGAAGTCTTTGAAAGACATTTAGAATTGAAATACATGATTTGCTGGATGGAGACTATTACGAACCTGCATTATGTTCGTAGTGTATGCTTACTCCTTCAACAGGTAAAAAGGTGGGCTATAACTTGGATTATAAACTATAAATAGGAGATGAGATACATAAAATAAATGCATGAATATTGTGGACATTTAGCATATACAATGTAAATATTACATGAAGTAAATACATTATTGGCAAACCAACAATGGAATTGAATGAATTATTGAAATGGTTTGAATCGATTACATTTCAATGAGGATTTGGATTTCAAAGGCGATCTCTTTCTGAAGCTGTATTTGACGACAACTGGTGTTGATAGACGAGAGTTTGGCATTCTCCCTTATGTTGTGATCCCTTGATGACTTCCGGTGGAGCTTACTGCCGGATATTTGGTGGTGTTCCTTGGTCCTTGTGTTGATGGCTTGCAGTGTTTCTTCAATGTATCATTGTACACAATCACATGAGATCTGATAAATCGTATTGGGCTGTGTCCTATGTTAGTGGCTCTCCGTAGATTCGTGAGGATCCTGCTGCTAGAGAAGAGGACCTCAATGCTAGCTGTGTTCTCGATGGGACAGAGGATCCTGGGTCTGATATTGGGAATCATTACTCTGGCTGGTGACGATTCCTGATTTGGATTTGCTGTCTTTGATGCTGATGTTGTTTTTGATAGCCTTGGCGACTAGCTCTGTATGATATCTGTAAATTTGGGAAAATAGGTCATTGGGGTGTCAGGATCGCAGATAGATTTGGAACGCCTGGTGAATGTGACCATCACAGCTTGTTTAATATTTGGTTGATTGCCTGCTGTAGATAGATGTTCTCTGTCCATGTTCATTAGGAAGAGACATCAAAGAATATGGGGATCAGTCTTATATCAAACTATATTCCATGAGCCATTCTTAAATGTTCACAAAGGAGATTTGTTTGAAGTATTATGAAATCATGAAATAAAATAAATATGCTTAAAAAATGTATTTGACATAATATATCTTCTTGAACTTCTTGGACCCCGTTTTAGAATATGCAAAACTTTCAAAATTCACTCTCCTATCTTATCTAGATTTTTTCAGAAACAATAAGGGAAATGCTAACAAAACTTATCAATTCAGTTTAGTTGGTTGCTAGAGATATGACGTAACTGTGTGCTAGTCATATTAATAAGTAATGGATTGAAATATTCTTCATTTTGTGGACAGGCATTAATTCATATCTTATCATCATCCAGAAACAGGAAAGATACTGTTTATATCACCAATTCAAGATAGGTATTTAAAAGAAAACAGTTTTTAAAAATAAATGATCAGTCAGGAAAGCGTTACTTGTTAACTTGGTTAAATAGTTGTTGTAGTAGAAATGTATAATGTGTATTTGGCATTTGTCTACAACACCACACATTTAAATACAGCTAAAACACATTAGGTTTATCTCCAAATTAAATCCTTTTGAATAGAGGCACAAACGTGTAAAACTGTCATTAAATAGACTGATTTTAGCAACTTTCGCTCACTATTTAAAATGTTAACCAAACTTTTAAATATCCATGCCCAGTAGAAAGCAGAAGTATGTTTTCTTGAGATCAGAATGGTTGATGCGAACCTGAAAGCAATGATACTGTCAAAGTGCTATCGTAGGGCTTCTCTATCTTTCAATCAATATCAAGTTCACGTCATTAACACGTGGTGTTTGTTGGCTTTTGTTGGATTTATGGTGGCATATCACGTTTAAGGAAGCTATACTTCAAGTTAGATTACAGGTTAACACTACAGAATGATTTTATTGGCTTCGTTCTTAAATGTTGCAGGATGATTATGTCTCTTGATCAGGTGACTGTGAGGGATAAATCATGGGAGATGTAAATTCTGGAGAATATAAACAACAAAGAAATGTGTATTATCGATTGCTCTCTGTGATCATTATTCACATATTATTGTGTACTAGGTACACAATACAAGTGATGTGCAAGTGAATATCTGAAATGTGTCTAGAGTGATGTGATCATGATCGAAGTTGTAACATTGCAAAATATTATAATACAAAATTACATGTGTAGGATGACATTAACGATTTTCTATATTGAGACATATTATATGCATGTGTAGCTTAATAAAAATGCATGAAAAGTACAGTATATCATTTATTCTGTATAGGTTGCCATGAGGCCAACGGTACAACATGTGTACTATATAACAAGAACGTTGCTGCGCCATTGACAATAAACGTTTAAGTTTTATACAGTCCATTCATGTTGGTTCTTAGTTTAAATACCTTATCTAAGAAAATACAAAGTTTGAATAGGTTATCATAATTAATCATAGTTAAATCATAGATAAATCAGCTTGTAAATACATGGTTGATGATTGCAATATAATGGACGATATTTAATTCGCAAGTTTGTATATGCTGGACATACCAGGACATACATCTTCAAGCTGTGCTTTAGAGTATGAACAAGAATTGTCTGATGTTTTTATAACATCTATAAGCATTCATCCTGAAACCATGTATACTACAGCGTAATTTGTCAGGCTATCTCCGTAATCCTGAATTATTGATGGATAAATATTTCTCAGGAAAGTAGTCATGTTTTATCAAATAATACATTTTAAGAGAGTTTGATATGGACATTTAATGGTTCCATTCTTGGAAGTATACATCTTTACATCGTTGCTTAAAATCATCCAGGAAAAGGTTTTATTTACAATGGTCTGATTCGTCCATACATAATTAAAGCCGTATTTGCAAAGCAGTTTCCTTACTTTCGAAACCCAATTCTCTTCCCCAGATTCGTCAAATCTTTTAACATTTCATAGAATTTTTTGTGTATCTATATGTGGTTGATGGAGAAGTCGTATCCAAAATGCAAGTAGTCTGATATTGGCATACAGACATAACGGATATCGCCTGCACTCGGCTAGGATAGCTTTGTTTGGGGATCTAGAACCAACTTGTAGAACAGTTTTACAAAAGTTTATATGCACCTTTAAAATAGGTTTTCGGGATTCCCAACCCCATAATTTAGCGCCAGGCTTAATTTTTCCATCAAATATTCTGAAAGCAGCTTCAACAGGCAGTTTTTAAATGTATTTATAAAACGTTTGATTGGAAATAATGCCAAAAGACAATACCTAAATATTTATAGTAAGAAGTTACTATTTTTTCTTCCCCTTAATAAACCATTTTTCATATTTCGATAGTGTCCCACACTTTTTGAAGACTACAGCTTTCGTTTTCTTAGAGTTTATTACTAAACCCCACTTCTCACAGTAACGTACTGAACTATCTATTCTTCTGTATCTGCAAATATTGCAACATCATCCGCAAATAGCAGCAAAGATAGTGTTTTTAAAGATTCATCAATGAATATACCACTGGTATCGGATGTTATAATATCGTTGACCAGTTCATCAATATACAATATAAAAAGTGGCGGTGACAATATGCATCCCTGTCGCACTCCACATGACGTGTTAAAAACATTAGTCATTGCAGATTTATTGTACCTTACCGAAGCTTTTACGTTTTAATATACACTGCTACTGAGTAAGGTATGTATTTTCCCATGTATGCCTCTTTGAAGTAATAAATACATCAATTTATTTCTGTGGACAGATACAAAAGCTTTTTGGAAATCCACAAAGATACAATAAAATGTGCCCCTCTTCTTTCTTATATATTTATGGATAACTGAATGTAGAATGAAAGCTTGGTCACTGGTCGTATATCCCTCCCTAAAGTCTGCCTGGGATTCAGAGATAAGATCCTGTGTATCAATCCAAAATTTAATTCTGTCATTTATAATAGTTAGAGACACTTTACTTATTACATCAAGTAGTGCAATTCCTCTATACTTTCCGGGGTCAGATTTTGGTCAGGCCTTATGAAGAGGTACGATTAACCCTACATTCCATAATGATGGAAATCAACCAGTTTCTAAGATTCTGTTAAACAACTTATTCAATATAGGTAGAATAATATTACATACTTCTTTAATGGCTTACGCCGGTATACCGTCTTCCCCGGTAGTTTTACCATTTTTAAGTTTGTTTACCGCTTGTAATATTTCTTGCATGAATATATGAACATATTAACTTGAAAGTGCAGAAATCGCAGCTGTGTACAAGATAACCATACCACTGCAACTCTGTAATTTTTTATACATGTTTCCAAGACTCGCTAAGGACTGGTTACTTGATAATTCTCCACCACTTAACTACGTGGTCAAGGGACTTCTTTTAAGCCAATATTTTAATTTCAATTGTAACAACTCACTTCAGATATATAGTGATAATAGACTACTTTGTTAATATTTAAAATAGTAAAACAACATGTGTGTATGTTTCATGAATATAATGAAACATCAGTTAAGCTAAATCAAACAATTCCAATGCAATTAACCAGTTAATGCTTGATAAAAATAAAACAATTCTGGTAAAATCTATGATATGATATACCTATTCTGATATCTATTCCTGTACATCATACTGAGTTCGGATTTTCTGACATGTAACGAAGCAATGCGTCCACTGTCTTGGGAAACGTAACTTCGCACATATCTTGTCTCGTTTCGGTGATATATAAACATCACTGTCAAAAGTAGGGACTCAGCGGATAAATCAACTGAATTCATAACTGTATTTAGTTCAGTAAAAAAAAGACAGAACAAGACAATTGGTGCTTAATTGCTCCTTAAGGAACAATCTAGCGACTAAATCAACTGAATAATAACTGTATTTAGTTCAGTAATGAAGAACAAAACATGACAATTGGTTCTTAATTGCTCCTTAAGGAACAATCTGCAGGCCTTTTTTCAGCTCTGGCAGGAGTGGTCTCACTAACGCTCTTCCGCTATATCATTGTGCTGTTACTACCAAATGCATGCTCGATAAAATCATCAATCACTGAAACCCGTGCATTTTTAAGTGTAGAGCTTACCAAACATTTTGATATACAAGCAACATGTTGGTTTTCTTTTAGGGCAATACTTCCTTTTCAAGGATTAACTGTTCTTCACATGTCATTTGTAATATGTAGATCCGTTTTAGTGAAAACATATGCATAACGGTCAACAGCAGAGGCTATATTCTCATTTGTTGAATATATAGTTAAGACGTGAGAAATTAAATTAACGTAATCTTTAACTGTATATGTAAATTACATGTTATACATTATCTCGTCAACGTCTGTCATCTGCGCAATAGACAGAGAAAATTGGTGGAACTTTACTCCATCAACGGAAAATTAACTTGGAAAGTTCCCATCTATTTAAGGAGACTAGAGATGGCTAATGAACATCACGTTAGTTCACACACTTAACTACTTTCCGAGGCCTTAATCTAGAACGTCGGACCACTTTGTTCTTACATATTCCATTATTGATGTCAACATGAATATCTCTTCTAAATAGTGATTAATGTCAAAATGATTATAATGTTAATTTGAAACCATATCTAAAACTGTATAATGTAGCTCATATATCACCGATATTTTCCTTACATTCATATAAAAATGGGCTGTATATACACGTGGACTTTGGCCTTACGCCTTCAATTGAGAAATCTATCGATTACATTTTCCATTTACTTCAGACGACAAGATGTGCCTAATGAAGAGGTTCTCAGATCACACACACCTTCTTAGTTTACTCATAAGAATTACTTAATCCGGAGTTTTTTCATAAAGTCAAACCATATCCACATGTTATCTCCGCGTAATCGTTCTGTTAATGATGCTGTTATAATACATATGCCCAATGGCATATATATATATTGTAAAGTGAGTATGGTCAATTGAGAACTTCAGCAAAAGGAGTATGAATCAATATTTGAATAACATTGGAGACCAAACAATACTAAATACGAATTTTCTAAACATTATCTGTTCATGTTTCTGAGAAAAACACATTTTAAGAAATGGTCGTTTTGGAATTTCCTTAACTAGTCAAGATAGAAGCCTTAAAAAGCCACTTTTGGCTTGTTTGACGTCCTAGAGTAAAGACGCGTCAACAAATTTAAATCAAAGAATGTATTTATGTCGAGGACATCTTTTATTAATTAAATTGCTACTTTGTAAATTTTTTAAACTTTAATACCAAATATTGTGGCCAAAAACATCTTGAAAAGTGATTTTAGCATCCCATTTGTATTTGAACAGACATAAATAAAACTATCAAACTCTGATGTATGAACTTGTGAATACTTCTTAACTAAACATGTGGCTATCAAATACATTCAAAATTTATTTTCTCCGACATCAATATTTCATTTTATACTATTTTTAAAAAGTGGGGACGTTTTCTTTGCAAGTGAGTATATAAACAATATACACTATTGTGACCTCATGTGTCCAGATTGAAGATATGTTGTTTTGACTTACCGACACTCTAACGAACATTTCAGAAAACCGAGTCCAATTTACATGTTCATTAGCTTTATACTCACTGTGTCCTCTCTATTTACTGTCGTACGTTTGTATAGGTGCATCTTCGCGATCACCCGCATAGTGTGATTCGACACTGTGATTTAAAGCTTTGTTCTCTTTGGTGTAAATAAAAATCATCCCTTTAATGCCGAGTTTTACTTGCGAATTCATGGTGGAACAATCACAATTTACATTCGAGGAAATGTTATTCCTCATTTCAAAGCTGAACAAGCCAAACAAAAGTTATCACATTACTTAAATGTCAAACGATGACAATAAATTCAATATCAACAAACATAATATAATATTTCGAATTATTTCTATTAAAAATTGAACATAAATAAGGCTTATGTAATAAAGTTGAGAGTTTTATCAACGTACGTTTTAAAATATAATGATATATCAACTATATTATATTCCTTTATATTGATTAAATGTGAATTTAAGCTAACGTAAATATGAATTTATTAAAGAATACTTTTCAACACGTTGGCTGTGTTAACTCGTGTCAATGTTGTGTCAAAATTTGCCACTACCTGTTATCTCGTAGTAATATCAGTGATACTTTAAAACAAATTCCAAATGGTAGCAAATTTGCTACAACAGATAATGGCCACATAGCGGTACCAGATAACAACAAAAAGCCAAAAGAAGGGTATTGACTGGTAATGTCTAATATATCACCCAGACAGACGGGAATGCTTGTTTGAAAATATTGTTATACATTTGACGTTTGTTGTTATGATGTAATTAGGTTTTAAAAGCCTCTCGTATCATTATATCATAAACTAATCGATAGAGGGACCCTTTGAAAGAGAGCAGATGTTATGGCGTAATTAAAATGATCTTATATTTGAACAAGTGACCATGTCTAGCAGTGTCACTGTCAGCAAAGTGCAGAAGTAACTGAAAACTATTTCGACTCATGACACAAGAGAGATATGACGACATGTACATACGTATTATTGATAGTCCAATAGAGCTCTAAGGTACATTTAATACAGTTAGATTGTAGTGGAACATCAAAGCAATTAACGTGTTCATTTCTGTTGCATCTATGTCCTTCCAGTTAGTGAGTTGTGACTCTTTCTTTCTTTAAAACATGACATCTTGATAGGTGAACAAACCATAATGCTTTCTTGAAAGCGGATTGGCGAATAATCCATCAGGCTTATGTGAACGAGAATGTGTCTGGATAAAAACGGGCATGGGGTATCATCATGCACTAGAGCTCTTAGTCTAGAGAATTCTTTGAAGGCACAAATTGCGGGATCTCAACACCTGACGACTAATGAACTTGTACCTGGTTATTTTTTCATCCAATTTGCACTAGATTTTGTCCAACACTTTTCCTATGTCTGACAACGCGAGAACCCCATGCAGTGACATAGACCAAGACGACAAATTCGTATGACAGGACATATTTCTATATATTCCCTGAGGTGTCCTACCACATGCTTCACGAACTTCTTACAATGTAAATAAGCAAGAAGGACAGATTCTTCATTTTTAAGACAGAATCATAACTATTAGAATTACCTGAAGTGTCATTAGTCCTCAAAACTATATCCATGTCAATACTATAACTTTTATCATCACTGTCAATCAAATTGGCACTTAGGTCATTAGCAGGCATATGTCTCATAGTCATTTTAATAAAGTAAACATTGGAGCTTAATATACAATGAATTTGAGAAGTATAATTGATGATGATGTATTATGATAGATGATTATGTAATAATTATGTGACTCGTATCTGTCAAAGAGTGATGATTGATATTCTTACACTGCC
Source organism: Gibbula magus (assembly GCA_936450465.1). NCBI lineage: Eukaryota > Metazoa > Mollusca > Gastropoda > Trochida > Trochidae > Gibbula > Gibbula magus. Next base: position 54,592,736 of record OW388305.1, read on the forward strand.
AAAATACGACTCGTAGTTGGCAATCATGGACACACAATATTTCACTCTGCCAAGCTACGAGTCGTAGTTTGGCAAATGAAATAAATTTACCATTACCCATTGTCAGATAGGAGATAATTCGAGACGTTATAATTCCATCATAAGTAAATAAAATTCAATTGTTCCTATATACAAACGTTACATATTGATAGAGAATCAAAATGCATATCAACTATCATTTTGGCAACGGGACACAAAAATCATTTTTGGGTTGGCAGCCAACGTGGTATGTAAAAATCGTTCAGTCTTAATTACCACTCTCGTATCAAATAACATGGACTTGTTTCGGCATTATTTCCTTTACCGGTATATGTGCATATATTATGTTTACGTAATGTTTGTGGAAAAGAAAACAATGATTAAAAATGACAATTTCTCAAAGATTTTTTCCCATCTACCATGAAGAAGAAACAGCACATCCTGCATTATTAATCCAATTTCTTTTACTTTTGAAATATCTACAAACTTTTGCTAAAGCACTATACTTAAAGCATTCCTTTGTCGATCTGTTGCACAATAAGAATGATGACATTATATATAATATTGGTTGCACAATTTTTGGTGGAGCTGCAGTGACTTACTGCGCACACTGTTCTACTCATGTTCTTTGCGTGTATTATAGGCCTAAGGCCTCACTACTGAATAAACCTGTCTGTCTGTCCATTCGCTTTTGGTCATACACAACGCTAATCTTTGTAGATACAAAAATTACTGAAAGGTGATGTGTCACCATAAATCATATAAAATCCCACAAACCACACTTGTAAATAAAACGTGGCTATTGGTTGAAAAGCTCAAAATTGGTGATTGTCAGATCCATATTGATTATATAATGTTCGAAAACATTTTGTTTTTCTTCTAACACATTTCAACAATATTATGTATTTTTATTCTATTGACTACATTGAATACTTCGAACTGCTTCACAACAAAATCATTATATAGTATATACTATTATCAGGCTATTTATAATACAGATATATTAAGTCTAATCAGAGAAGTAAACAATCTGAATTGACAACAATTTACAATTTTATGATTATTATTCCATACCCGTTAGTGCTTACACGTTTAGTATATCATGATGTATTACTGGAGAGAGCAGATTTTAAGAATATATATGAAGAGCATATCAATCCTCTGCATCATCCCGGTGAATATCCAGTTGATAAACAATCGAGGATGAACACAGATATAGAGAATACTACACGAGGTTTCATTAGATACGAATTGTATGAAACGAGTGTCCTTCCGACGGTATCTGACCGAGCGAAAGCGAGGTCAGATACCATAGGAAGGTCACGAGTTACGAGTTACGAGTTACGAGTCACGAGTATCTAATGAGACCGAGTGTGGTATTTTATTTATTACACACGTTTATTATACGCGGATTCGTCACACCGTTTAATTTTTTTACCTGTGATAAGGGAAACAATTCTGCGTAATCGAAACCGGTTTCAATAACCGAGTGCATAATAATTGACGTAAACTGCGCTAGAGCTGACCCGAACGCTTATTTGCACATCCTATTGCGTATACCTACGACGAAATAATGTAGTTCAAAAGTGGACTGTAAAAATGAACAAAACAGTTTATGCAAATGAACTGTATTTGTTATGTTATGTTGTGCAAGGTATCGTTTTTAATGCAAACATTGACATTAATCTTCGCAGTCGGTCGGCTCGCCGTTGAAGTGTCGAGGCTGTTAGCCTAGTTACTAGCAGGTTCTGTTGTGATGGAATGTCATTAGATATTACCATTTCCAAGTTTTATATACAATCTACTGAAAGAATGAAGCAACAATGCCAATATTTTAAGTTTGGATGAACAGCAACAACCGACAATCGTGGCTTCCGGTACTGTACTGTAGAGAGAGAACAGTCAGACAGTGACGTTGACGACTCGCGATCGGCGTATCAACATCGAAGGGCAAGGTCAACGTAGAGTGAATATGTTTGACTTTGACTAGTATCATTGCAAGTACCATTGCAAGCTGTTCATTACGTTCTTGGTGATGATTAGGCTAAATGATGTTTGCATTTGACATTCGCCGCATTGGAAACTTTTGGACACTGACAATGAATATGTGAGATGTGTCCGGATTTCCACACAACCCTTGAACTGTAAGTAAATACGGTGCGTTTGCCGCTAGTTACAGCTATTCGCGATATCAATGATGCATACTGGACAAGTGTGGAACTTTCTAAAAGCATTAACAAACTATGTTGACACTATATCTAGCATATAAAGTAATGAAAATGAAATGTTACGTGTTTGTTTTCAATTCAAAAGTGGTTCCGTTTCAACTGGACCCTAACTCAGAGGTGATTGGTTGTCCAATCAAATCGTTGGAATGCGGGGTCACGTCGTTACGACACAGGTCAACATGATACGACACACGTGTGACGTACGAGATTAGTATGTCACTAGTTTTACGTTCACCACGTGTGTAATAAAGGCATATATGTGTGTCAGTGAAGACAGACAGTAAATAATTGATGTCATTGTCACAACTGAGCGGGGAAGCAAAGCATCGGAGATCCGACCACTGAAGAGAGTAGAAAGTCCAAAACGTCAATAATGTGCTCAGTGATGGACCAGTTGCTGCTCAACGGGATGCACAACGGTTTGAATGATTTGGTTACATAAATCAACTCAGATTAGAAACCTCATTGGAAACACGACAAATTGACCATGAACTATCGTCTGAAATATAACAATGAACATGCATAAGCATCCTCGTCTGTCTGTACGTGCATTCCAGCTTTTTTGTTTCCGGGCCACTACTCGAAAAGTATCCATTATATTTTCAAGAAAGATGATTATATCCATAGAGAAATTAGGCTTAAATGCACACATAACAAAACAAACAAACTGCACAATCCATTACCTTAACTATCACTACATCTCATGTAACTAACCCAGCCTTTGAATAATCTATTTTCTGGTTTGAATGTCATAGTTACCTACAATATGTAATTTAATACGCATGTTATGGAAAGTTTCTTTGTGACCTTTTATGAATCGTGTATTTCACAACCCGAGGATCTTTCAGATTAGTATTTTTAAGATCGATGATTTTAAACATACCTTTTCAAACGTAATAAAGATGAATCGTCAGTGGTGTTCATGTTATCTTAATGATGTACAATCATAATTTGGATAGCAACTTCACTTCACATACAAATGTATTTTTAAAACTTAAATCAGATTTTATGTTTTCTCCTAATTCTTTTTACAAACACATTGTCAATTGTTTCCATAGGGGTTGTTCCATTAGGGGAAGGATCAGTTTCTAATGTTTTGAGGAATGATTTTACATGTACCGCACACTAAGAAATAGAGATGTAACTTGAATTAAATAACACATTAAATTTCACGAAATCTTGCAACCACAATGAATTACATTGTACATGAAATGAAATCCGACTTCAATATGTTTCACTTGAATGTGGCCATTACAGCAACAAATTAAATAGACAAATCAGACTTGACTCACTGGAATAAAAAGCCATTCACTCATCCAATAACTTTAAAGTTGGTCTGTTGCCACATGATGAGGGCGTTGGATTGGTTCTTCATTATGATAATTCAACATACCAGCGTGTCAGATTAACGTTTATTGTAATAAAACATTAAAGGCTAGAACATATTCAATTCTACAATATAAGTGCTTATGGGATTGAGTGTCAAACTTACATCCTGGATGTTTATGGAAGTGAGTTGTATGCGCTGCTGCCAACTAATGTGAAATTGTAAATGTAAAAGTAAAAAACGTGTTTTAGTGAACAAACGTCACCTATGTTTTCAACAAAGAAAAAAAATAGTGCTGTCAGAGAAAGTCGATTTTAAATGTCTGTGATATGTCTTGTTTAGAAGTTCTTAGAATGTCGTTCACCCCTGTTTCTTGTATCAATGAACGTTCAATGTTTCACCTAAAAAAATATAACAGTTGCACATGTTTGTTGTTCAAACATTATATAATGGGTATTGAAAGTTTCGTGGTAAATGACAATGTTCATTTCCCCCTATGGAACTTGATGTAGTCCTGTGGGATGCTATTACAAGACATCACGACTTATTACGTTATGTCAGCTTATTTCGGAGTGTAGACTGTTCGTTTGAATTGAAAATAGTTCATGCCATTGTAAACGAAACTCAATTTATTATCATCTAAATCACCTTCGCATTTTAATGTTTTAAGATACACTCTGAGATGGTGTTTTATCTCAAACAATATTGCAGCGATGAAAAACTACTTGTATAGCATCATTAACGATATGTGAATTGTGTTCATAGGTTATTATCAAATATACCTAAACTGGATATATGATAGAACAGGGATATAAGCATCATGTTTTCGTGTTTCCACTTAATTATCTCATCTTTTGACATCGATTATTGATAAAACATTCTCATTCTAGTAAATCAAAATACATGTTCTGTTATTAGTTTGTTCGTCGATATTTCGTATTTTAAAAACATTCAATTGTGCGAAGTATGAAGTTTTTTTTTATTATAGCAGATAGTTATACTTGGAAATATATGCCATTCAAGTTTTGCCTATGTCACTAAAATTCAGAAATGTTTAGAAAGATGACATACAACAGACGTATTCGTAACGGAAAATGCCATCATATTATGTTAACTTCGTTTGCAAATATTGTAACACATTTCACATACTTCACTCATGATCATTTTGTATGCTAGTCCAATTTCCTGTTAAAGTAAATATGGTGTCCTGAACCACCCTCGAGTCTTTTCACTCACGGAAATGGACATAACACATGACTTACTTACTCTTTCTCATAACAGTAATGTGAATAGTATCACTGTCTTATAATGTTTCAACATGGTAGCTTTACAGGCAATCACTAGGAGTCATATGTAGGGCTTCTTCTATGGGAGACGAGTGTGTGATTGAATCCGATTATTTTCAGAAAAAAATTGAGGTGTCAACGGATCATGAACGATCAATAGTCTTCATGGCTGTTATGGTATTAAATAGTGTGACTGGGTATGTTATAGGGTAAGGGTGCATACGATTATATAAAAAAACATACATTATTGTTAAAAATCAATTGCATCAATTATTAAGACAACTTTTCAAACCCGCTTTGAGTTTAGCTTCAAATTTAGTCTGGCGAACGCACTGAAGCATGACTGCGTGATTGGCCACAGGGAAATTGTGCTCTCTGCTACGTTAATTAGTTTTGTAATGAATTATTACTGCAGTTACATCAGATCATTGGGTATTTGAAATTGACTAAAATCACACGTTTATACAATCATGCATTGCATTGTCATTTGCAGAATTACTAAGTTAGATATTTAAGGATTCTATATATTGAATATTTAGAAGTTGTGTTGATAATATTAGTATGTTAACTCGGCAGTTAAAAAATATAATGAACACGAATATTCAAGTGCCGGGGGTGACGTCAAACCCGGCAGATACGCTTCAGTGTCTTCAGTGAATTGTTTGTCGGCATTTATTAAGTGGTTAAATTCAAGAGCGGCATATAAGTAATTTATTGGGCAATTTCAGACATTGAAATCAATGAATCCCGTAGTGACTTCATAACTGGTACAAGGTTCATGTAATTCGTACATAACCTCTGTCTGTCTATCTGTCTGTCTATCTGTCTCTGTCTCTCCATCCAAAGGACATTATATATATAACAATCAATCCATATGTATTATTGGCAAAAATAAAGTAAAGTATTGAAGCTTTAAGATCGGACCCGGGATGAAAGTACAGGCCGAACCCTTCACATGTAAAATGGGTAATACTATAACTGCAATCTGGAAAAAAACGAAATAGCATTTCACACAAAAATATATTTGACAGAACAACAACATTTATTACATGTTCGGTTTATTTGAAATCATTGAATGCCATAGTACAATGAAGTATGATCACATTCTATTGATTTATGTTTTATGTTAACCCTATTTCTACTGTAGTTACCATTGAAAAAACCACCACTTCATTTGTTCAAATACTCATTTCATGATACAATACAGTGTGACTTTATCTTGATTTAAGTATTATTTACCGCTTACCGAGATTACTAGGTTGCGGTGAATGCTGTTCTGGTACATTGTCATGTATACATGTTATATGCACAAAACCCCACACGTTTTATTGTCCCTTGCATTTGTCTTCCAAGTTCCAAAGGAACCATTCTTGTGCTAAATCATTTTAGAATGTAACCCCAAAATAACCGACCCCATTCTATTATATATTAGCCCCCATAGAAAACTTTGTTCAGGTAAGGGAGGAATGAATCCTCCTATATACCACAAATAGATGATGGGCGTACTTAAATAAGAACCCCCGCCGCTGATATGATCCCTTTGTGTAATGTCACCTACAGTACGCTTCATTTTTTAAGTAGCATAATGTAAATCACTTATACAGTTCCCTACTAAGGGAATCAAAAGTGTACTAATGATTCCTTGGAAGGATGAAAATTTAAATTTATTCCGTTTTCGTTAAGTTTACTGATATTATTTTTTAATTAACCAATAAATGTTATACGTGCTTATAATTCATAATGTTCCTGGCGGTCGTACGAATAGCTCGGGTCCGAGGTAACACCAGAAATGGCCTAACTATTTATATAAAAAAATTCTGTGTTACTATCATCAATTCAGTGTTGTTATTATTGCCCAATAATAGCTGAACGGCTCAAACGTTTATCGATTTTATTTATCCTATCTAGAACTATGGGAAATAATTTCATGTGTGAAACATTTAAGACTCACTACGTTTTGGATAGCTTACTGAAGAAGGAAGCAATCACTTGGGAGACATACCTTATTGAAAATAATCGTAAAGTAATCCGTGCCACGACAACGTACTCTGCCAAGTTGATTGAATCCTTCGCTAAGTGGTTAAGTGAGGGAACGGAGTAGCTATTCATTGAAACGTCTTGTCCGCTCAAGTGGACGGAGATTTCACTGGCATATCTGGTCTGTTGAGATAAAGGTTAACATGTAACATATGAATTCTAAACATTATAGTGATTTGACTTTAACCTATCTTGTTTGTGGAATGCTCTTCATGCAGTGATGTCCCTATGTCAGTCTATACAATCATTGACAATATGGAAATGGACAGGTTATCATCGGATAATTGATGTGTATCAACCTACATTTGTTTAAAGAACGCTTGTGATTGATATCAAATTACATGACAAAGATCATAAAAGAATGCATGAACCTAACAAGAACGATTCATTTGGGTGTCCAAATGACACCTTATGCCATTATAAATATATCTAATATATATGTCTAAAATATTGCAATAAATAAACTTCCATTTAACGTTGTTATCCCCCGCAACAACGAAGTTGGCGGGGGATATAGAAGTGAGCTCCGTCCGTCCGTCTGTCCGTCTGTCTGTCTGTGCGTCCGGGCTTTTCCAATCCGGCCTCAAACTTCAAAACTATTCAATATATTTTGCTGAAACGTTGTACAGGTATCAACCAAGTAGTCTAGATGTGCCTTTTGCTATGTAGAAATTTCAGAATTTATTAATTTTTTTACGAATGCAAACAGTCTGGACTTAGAACCAAGAAGAGGGAAAACTATATTCCGGCCTCAAACTTCAAAACTATTGAATAAGAACAAGTTCTATGGATAGAACTATTCACTATATTTTGCTGAAACTTTGTACAGGTATCAACCAAGTAGTCTAGATGTCCCTTTTGCTATATAGAAATTTGAGAATATATATATATATATATATATATATATATATATATATTATTTTTACGGATGAAAATAGTCTTGACTTAGTTTTCCCTCTTCTTGGTTCTATATTCCGGCCTCAAACTTCAAAACTATTCAATATTCTTCCTGAGCGACGTCTAGAGGTGTAACGATACAGAGCGGTTGCGATACAATACATATAGAGAATACTAAACGACGTTCCGTTTAATAACATATTTTTGAAACGAGTGAGTGGTTTGTATTTAACGAGCGAAAGCGAGTTAAATACAAATTCCATCTCACGAGTTTCATAAACATGTTATTAAACGGAAACGAGTTTAGTATTTTATTTATTATTCACCGATTTAAATGCCACTTAATTCCACAAACTCGTCGATAAATGGGACACTCTCCATTGCGACCGCGGCGCTGACATTGTGACGTCGTATTTTTGCCATTATGACGTCACGCCAATCGACAGCACGCAATGTTATTACACTAAGTGTAATAACACGGTAGAGTTATTAAACTGCGATATCTTCAACGGGTGAGTAATAAATTCATTTATCAACGTGTTCAGGTTAAAACTAATTCTTATAAGTTATAACAATTTTCAAGAAATTGAATGCATTATATATTCAAAATGCATAAATATATTGAAAATTCCTACATGGCGGGGGATATGGTCGACTCTGTCTGCTTGTTATATTTGGGATGACACCATCTATAATAGTTTGAATTGTACCTTTTTTTTTCAGGACCACTCCCTTGCAGGATTCGAACCAACTCACTCGGAATCCGACACCAATCGTACCAACAGCTTATCCATTCGGCCACTGTGACTACCATTAAAAATAAAGAGAATGTGTACTATTGTTGATTGCCAGATCCCAAAAGAACATTGTTACATACCTAAATGGCATGATTTCCTCATCATTTATTTTTTTCCATGAGTACTCCAGATGCTGATGGTAAAACTACCCACGTATGCTCTTTTAATCCACCCACAACACATGTCTACAGTCATTTTATTACCATTGTGGGAAGAGAAATATAAATCATGTCATGTCTTCTTTTGTTCGGAAAACAATAATATATTTCTAGACATGTTCCATGTTGCAACAACAAGAACTGGAAATAGATTAATTAGACATATGGTTATTGTTAGGAGGTACCAGTTTAAATATAAATAGTTCCTTCACACAATATGTAAATGATTTTTGCAATTATTTGTATTCTCGAGTTTGTATTTTGTCTTCTCATATTACATCTGTCAGTGGCCTATATCCGACTATATTTGAGTTGTACAGCTTCAGCCATTTAAACAAGGAGAATAGTCGTCATCAAACAATTCTAGGAGGCCTTCTCAGACAACCAGATGACATGATAGCTGAATCTAATGGATCTAGGACAAGTGCCACCCGGACAATTGCCACCGGACAACTGCCATCTAGGACAATTGCCACCCCAAATGTTATAAGCAACAACTGTTTTTGACAACATTGATCCATTGTAATGATTTGAATTAAAAGTAGTGATATAAACTAACGGGCAAAAGAAACTATACCAAAATATTTTATTTTCCAAAAACATCAAATTATTATTTCCAATGGGAGTTTTATGATTCAACAACATCACTTGAACAGAAGTGTACGCGTAACCAGTGATAAATCACGTATCTTCCCAAATATTGAATTTAACAAACGTTTTTCATAAAACATGTAATGCACCTAAATAAGGACAAGATGTAGCAAAACGGTTTAAAAAAGCATTATGTGAAGCAGCACTAACGACGACGACGAAACATTTTGGACACCAAGTTTGCACGCACAAAAGCGAGAGAGGGAAAAGTGTACCCTGCAGTTGGGAGCACTACGTGCCCAGGACCCCGTTTCACAAACAATCGTAAATCTACGTCTCAGTGTAATATTTACGTGCAACTAAAATTTACGTTTACGAGTAGCGAACGTCCGTTTCTCAAAATCACACGTAAAATCACAACTAAACTAGTTGCTTGTAACTTACGTGTAACTAACTCTTTTGTGCTGGAGTAGAGGAAATACCTAGTAACAGGCAATTCCGGTATATCGAGACATGCGCAGTCTAGACTTCCTACCGTCTGCTTAATTCGTGATGGATGCCAAGAAAGTTCGAAAACCGAACTGGGACGACGCGTCCATGCAGGTGTTATGCGATGGGGTGGAGCGGCGGATCCTGACTATCAAGGGGAAATTCAGTCCGTCGCTCACACAAGAAAAAAAGCAAGCCGCCTGGTCGGCTGTCACCGCTTGGTAAGTTTGCAACTTTCGACTGTCATTCTTTATCTTGTTTCAACATAACAAATCAAATATCAACAATTAAAATTCGATCGATTCTAGTATATCGATTCATTTTTAATATTGAACTGACATTATATACTCGTTTGGTCACCATTTTAAATGAAATTTCTCCAAATTAACGACTTCAATTTGAACCCTCATACATGAGGGTTTAGTCTTGATCCCAATTTTCGCTCTTATTGTAAAGAATATTGCCATAAATCAAGATTGCCCTGAAGACAATTTTCTTTTAAATTATGTCCAATATTACTGTAGGGTAAATCTACGCACCTAAGAGGTGCAGGACCATTAATACCCATACAATTACATCAATGATCATATATGACAAAATATGTCGTGATAAAATAATGTAGTTTTATCTTTAAGATCAATTTTATGTTTTATAGAGATTTTAAAAATATTTCAGAATTTCAGTGAATGACTGGTAGATGGCAGAAATAATTTGTTGTTTACCATTGACATTTTATATGTCAGAAAGCAAAATGTTTTATGATGCCTAATTTTTTAATTTTTTTGTACTGTTTATCAGAAATTCACAAAAACAATTCCCTAAAAAACTTAAATTATGTTCCACAATTTCCAAAATATTTAAAGGAAACATGATTATATTGTTTATGCTTTTATAGTTTGAATTTTCTGTGTGTATCTCTCCCCTACCCTTTGGATTGATGTTTCACAGTCGAGGAAGTGAAGAAGAGGTGGCAGGACGCCCAGTGTGCCGTGAAGCGGAAAGAGGCGATGCGGCTGAAACAGGCGACAGCCACTGGAGGTGGTCCTGCCCCTGACATTTTCTGGAAATGTTGGGAGAAAATAGTACGTAATACTTTGTAATCATAAACGATAACAGCAGATATTCCTTTAATACATGTGTTTTTAATCTACATATTATAAATAGAGAATATCGCCTAAGTCAGTGTCTTCTCAAATGGAAATATATACACAATTTGATCAAAGTTACAAATATTGTCTATTTATCCTTCAAATTCATGCTGGGATATATCGCCTGTGGAATAGTTTGTTTGGAATGTTACCATAATATCTGATTTTTAACCTGAGAACAGTTATTAATGAGTAAAAAATCATTTCAGGTTCTGAGGACTTTGTCACCCACAGCCATCAGTGGTATAGAAGGAGGAGTAGACACGGCAGCAACCCAATTGCTAGGTAGGTTATTAACATAATAGAGCCAATAGACTTTGTAGCTCATCACTTTTTGCATGTTTATTAGCTCTATGAAATGTTGATGAAAAAGCATATATCAAGTAAAAGTTTTTTTAGGACATTGTCCGTGTGGCCTAAAATTTTCCATATTGGCAATTTATCACTTCTTTGACCAAACTACACGGTAAGAAGGAAAAAGTCATTTAAAAGATTTAGGGAATATGCTTAACACACCTAAAACTAATAGACAGATGACATCTGGCCTTATAGTCCAGGTGAGCTGTAAAAAAACACCAAAAAACAAAAGTATTAAGTATCAATGTATTTATTTACAGAATCATCAATGCAGTGCGAGGAGCAGGCTGCCACTCCCTGTGATAATGGTAATTTTGCAAAATAATATATGAACACTGTAACATGTATTTTATAATTGTATCAAATATAATTTTAAAATGGTATCAAAAGTTTTAATCAATTTTCACAATATATTTTACTATTATAGACAGATGATAGCTAACAGCAGAGATGACAATTCAATTAGCAAGTGTCAAACTTGGCAGTCACTAATGTACTTTATATATTCATTGAAATGTTTCATCTCACTTTAACTATGTACAATAATCCCATATAAATATCTATTTATAATATTTTATGTTGACAGGTAATATTGAAATAGCAACGGTGACATGCAATGTCAGCTGCGCAGAGGAGGCCGGTGTCAGTTGTACGGTCGGTACTACCCCTGAACCAGGTATGTACACCTAGGAAATTGAAAAGATTACATTGACATTTCTCGTTTAAAGAGAGCCATTGACATGATCTTATAATCTTAGTTTGAGGATGTAAACAAAAATTCTCAATTAATATACTGTTAGTTTTGTTGTCAAATTGACTGAAATAACCTTTAAAAGAGTACATCCCATTCTACATCATCCCCTGCACAGATAAAATATTCAGTCAAGCGTGGAGCTCTCACTTGCATTGGATACACAGTCAATAAATAGAGGATATCTGTCTTTTCTTGACTAATACAAACATGTTTATCTCATTGAGTGAGGTAGAAGGTTTATATTTTCAGGATTGGTCAGTCACTGGTCGCAGTGAAAATATATAAAGGATATTTGGCTTTTCTTGACAAATACCATGTTTATCTCATCGAGTGAGGTAGAAAGTTTATATGGAGTGGCCCAGCCACGAATGATAATATTTAAAATAACATGACGTCTGAGCATTGTTTTATGAAGTTAGGTCATTGTTATATCAGTCACTAGTGACTGATAAGACGTTCCATTGTTATTTTCACTAGTGACTGATAACACGTTCCATTGTGACTGATAACACGTTCCATTGTTATTTTCACTAGTGACTGATAACACGGTTTATTTTCATTGATAGATCCCGGTATTTCACCTGCAATCATATAATTAAAGTTATGTTCACTGTAGCTTGATTGACAGTTTATTTCACTGATAAACCCCACTTTTATTATGCACATTGTCATATACTTCTCACAATTCAATAATTTTCAGGAGAAAGTAATGCCAGGAAAATGAAGAAAAAGGGTGAGTATTTATATGTTCTGAACTTGCCAAATCTATGTCAAATAATTTCAGAAGGTAATATTACCTGAGCAAGTACAACAGGACACATAACGACAGTGCAGTGTTTGATATAGCCTAATTAATTATATATTTGATACAAGAAGACACTTGGGTGAGATGCTCTATGTATATATGTACAAAATATTTAAACTGACAAATCTTTTAAAATGACTTTGATGCTTAATAATTCTCCTGTCAAAAATATAACCTTTTTTACAATATTGTCTTCATTACCAAAACTGATAATCACATTTTATTACAGATCATGCAGAACCAAAATTGCAGAGTTGCAAGATAAGATCAGGTAACATACTTTTGTTTAGTGTCAGTTTATACATACCTGTAAAAATTAATTTGAACATAACATTTGAATTATATTAAAAAAAACAATCAAAATTAAGGATTTTAAAATGTCAGGGTAAAATGATTTTTAATTCATACTTGATTTTGCTGTTTTCTACTTTTTAATGAAGATTTTAAGACCAAGGAAATTCTTTATCTCAGATAATCGATTATACATATATGAGAAAATTCATCATTTCTATTTACAGAATTGGACCTGCCCTCGGAATTGTTAAAGTTAAAGAGGCAGAAACTGGAGCAGGAAAGGACCTTTCAAGATCAAATTATCCTGATTGAAAGGGAAAAAGCTCAGTCATTGCAAGACATCAAAGAAATCCTAAACTGTATAAATGATAAGATCAATCCTCCAAGTCAAAGATCCCCCTTGAGTGTCTCTCCTGTTATAAAATTTTCCCTAAAAATCAAAATATGAATACTATGTTATGGATGTAAACTGTTGGGCAAAAGAAATTACTCACCTCTACCATGTTTAATATGTTGTAAATGTAAAAAAAATTAAGAAAAACATGTAGAAGTATTCATTGACTGCTGATTAAACACCTGTACTTTTTAGTTTAGATTATGACATTGAAAACTTGATATATAGAGAATCTCACCCAAGTGTCTTCTGATATCAAATATATCAACACGAGTTGATAACAGTTACAAATATCCGAGGCTTGCCGATGATATTTATACTTTCATCAACGAGTGTTGATATATTTGATATCAGAAGACACTAGGGTGAGATTCTATTTATCCTCCAAAATCATTCTTATTACGTTTAAATGAAAATAGTGAACATATCTGAGCACAACACAATTGTGATGTCATTACTTGATGATGTAAAAGCATTGTGATGTCATGTAGTTGACGGTGACAGGGCATTGTACAAAATCTACTGCCAAAACGATATCTCCTAGGAGATATCGCTTGATCTCTCACAAGTGCTATCTACTGTGGGAGCCCGTTTTGGATGATAAATTTGCAATTAAGTATAATACATATTAAAAAATCAACAGAAGTGAGTACTTTCTTTTGCCTGGCAGTTTACAACTTCTTTCTTCTGTCCATTCCTGTTCCAGTTTCTGCTTCCTATGTATGCCACTTCTCAATGCCCTTCAAAGAATGTATTGTCCATGTTTCTTTTATAAAGAATAAAATTAAATGATTATAAATACTGTAACACTAACAGTGATGAAGGATGATTGAGTCGCCAATGTCGGCCCGAAAAAGTACAAGAATTTGTACTATTGCAGGTAGTGTTATCCCAAATATAACCATGTTATAATTGATTAGTTATTAAGGTAAAACTTTAAAATGCATTGGTAACATCACTGACATTTTTGTTGTCACATCCACCAAATTGCTCCATTTTCTGAGAATGACCCATGGATATTGCCTAGGGCTATGTAAATCATCAGGACTAATTTCATTTCATACAATATTCAAAATTGGGAAATGACCCTTTCTCGCATATGTTGAGCTTCCCTGGCTGGTTCATTTCGACAAATATTGTTATTAAAAATCAGCTGAACTGCATCATCATTCGGCAATGGAATTTTCTTGTTTGTGGCCAGATTGTGTAGCCTGAAGCAGGTCTCAATCACCTTGGAGCACTTCACAGGGTTGAAGGGAAGTGCACCCCCAGTCTTACTCAGACATCTGTAAATGAAATTGTGAACACATTGGAAAGTATATTGTGACGTTTTATAAATGTAAGTATTTGGGATAACACCACCTTCAATAGTACAAATTCTGGTACTTTTTCGTGTCGAGTCCCATGTAGGATTCGAACCCACATCCTCAGAGTAAAGTAACTATCGCCAGCATTGACTGTACTGCATTGTGTGGTAAGCCATTGGTACAGTCAATGTTGGCGGTAGTAGCCTTACTCTGAGGATGTATGGGACTCCGCCAGAAAAAGTACAAGAATTTGTACTATTGAAGGTGGTGTTATCCCTAATATAACCATGTTGTAATTAGGGATGAATATATGAGTGTATCTTTCATGCACCGAAATCTATTTTCAAGCTAAGGCTCTATTCCTATCACTGCTGTTAAACCATGTAACCAATTTTAATTTATTTAACCTTAGGCAAAATACTTTTATTTATGGAATAAAATGTTATCACAAGTTTCACATATGTGTTCTGCTCATTTACCTGAACCTTGATTTGAGGATGCCAAAGGCTCTCTCAACAACTGTTCTTGTTTTCATGTGGGCGGCGTTAAATCGTGATTGTCCTGGTGAACGTGGGTTGTTTACTGGAGTGAGCAGCCAGGTCTTCAAGGGGTAGCCAGAATCTCATGTGTTGAACCGGGATATTTCGTATTTATATTGATGAATCTGAAAAGCGGGTTTTACAAATATTTAACTAATTATTCAAATTTAATTGACCACTTTGTTAAATTGTTATTAATCATTATATAAGTAAGAACAATTCTTGCAAGTTAAACTTTTGTATAAATACTGTTGACAAGCTCCGACATTTATACCTGTTTAATTTGTAGTCTTCAATCAGTTTATAAACCAGGGAACAAAACAAATATGAAATCTATTTCTTAATAAATTAATTTTTTTGCAATTTAAGGGATATTTTAAATTGTAAAATTTACTTTTTAGCTCATCAGGCCTGAAAGGCCCGATGGGCTTATGGCATGGCATGGTGTCCGGCGTCCGTCCATCCGTCCATCCGTCCATCCGTCCATCCGTAAACTTTTCGCTTTTTCGACTTCTTCTCCAGAACCAATGACTCCACAGAGCTGAAATTTTATGTGCAGACTCCTTGGCCAATGGGGATTCTAAAGTATAAATTTCATGACCCCATGAACCCAAATGGGGTCACAGGGGTCACATCCTTAAAAACCTATTTTCATCTTCTTCTTCAGTTCCAAAAGGTCTAGGGAGCTGAAAAGTTGTGTGCAGACTCCTTGGCCAATGGTGATTCTAAATTGTAGATTTCGTGACCCCATGACCCCAAATGGGGCGCAGGGGTCACATCCTTAAAAAACCTATTTTCATCTTCTTCTCCAGTTCAAAAAGGTCTAGAGAGCTGAAAAGTTGTGTGCAGACTCCTTGGCCAATGGGGATTCTAAATTGTAGATTATGTGACCCCGTGACCCCAAACGGGGTCACTGGGTTCACATCCTTAAAAACCTATTTTCACCTTCTTCTCCAGTTCCAAAAGGTCTAGAGAGCTGAAAAGTTGTGTGCAGACTCCTTGGCCAATGGGGATTCTAAATTGTAGATTTCGTGACCCCGTGACCCCAAATGGGGTCACCCGGGTCACATCCTTAAAAACCTATTTTCATCTTCTTTTTCAGTTCCAAAAGGTCTAGAGATCTGAACAGTTGTGTGCATACTCCTTGGCCAATGGGGATTCTAAATTGTAGATTATGTGACCCCGTGACCCCAAATGGGGTCACAGGGTTCACATCCTTAAAAACCTATTTTCATCTTCTTCTCCAGCTTCAAAAGGTCTAGAGAGCTGAAAAGTTGTGTGCAGACTCCTTGGCCAATGAGGATTCTAAATTGTAGATTATGTGACCCTGTGACCCCAAATGGGGTCACAGGGCTCACATCCTTAAAAAACCTATTTTCATCTTCTTCTCCAGTTCCAAAAGGTCTAGAGAGCTGAAAAGTTGTGTGCAGACTCCTTGGCCAATGGGGATTCTAAATTGTAGATTATGTGACCCCGTGACCCCAAACGGGGTCACTGGGTTCACATCCTTAAAAACCTATTTTCACCTTCTTCTCCAGTTCCAAAAGGTCTAGAGAGCTGAAAAGTTGTGTGCAGACTCCTTGGCCAATGGGGATTCTAAATTGTAGATTTCGTGACCCCGTGACCCCAAATGGGGTCACCCGGGTCACATCCTTAAAAACCTATTTTCATCTTCTTTTTCAGTTCAAAAAGGTCTAGAGATCTGAACAGTTGTGTGCATACTCCTTGGCCAATGGGGATTCTAAATTGTAGATTATGTGACCCCGTGACCCCAAATGGGGTCACAGGGTTCACATCCTTAAAAACCTATTTTCATCTTCTTCTCCAGTTTCAAAAGGTCTAGAGAGCTGAAAAGTTGTGTGCAGACTCCTTGGCCAATGGGGATTCTAAATTGTAGATTATGTGACCCTGTGACCCCAAATGGGGTCAGAGTGGTCATGATCTAAGAACCTATCTTTTGCTTGTAAACAATAACTTAAATAACTTAAATATTCAACTTTAGATAGTAAATCAATGAAATCCTGATGAGCTACAGAGCCCATGGCTCTATTTTTTGAATTTTACAAATAGAATTTACCTCATTTTTGCATCAACTACTGCCTGAACGTTCAAGGAATGGAACCCCTTTCTGCAAACGTAGGGGGCGTCATCAGCCATAACTTGAACAGGTATAAGGGTCCCATCAATGGCCCCAACACAGTTTGGGAACTCTGCGATGTCATAGAATTCGCGTTTCATTTCCCGCAATTGTGCAGCATCAACTGGAAAGTTGATGTTAGACAACTTGGAATTTAATGCAGACACTTGCAAGTGCCCTTGAAACTGATGATCTGCATGAAAAAATATTTTTAATTAAGAATTGTTTATAATCTTCATTATTATATGATTGCAGGTGAAATACCGGGATCTATCAATGAAAATAAACCGTGTTATCAATCACTAGTGAAAATAACAATGGAACGTGTTATCAGTCACTAGTAACTGATATAACAATGACCTGACGTCATAAAACAATGCTCCGACGTCATGACACGTTCATGACGTCACATTGTTGCTGAGGCGACAGGCTCATTCTGGAGCCGACTTAACGTAAATGCAAGTCTATTTCGGTGAATATGCAACGATGTGGTCATATAATAAATAGAAAATTTTTCTTTTCTTGACAAATACCATGTTTATCTCACTCGTGAGGTAGAAAAGTTAAATATTTTCACTCGTGGCTGCGCCACTCGTGAAAATATAACCTTTCTACCTCGCTCGATGAGATAAACATGGTTTTAGTCAAGAAAAGCCAAATATCCTCTAATTATTACATGACGAGCAATGAAATACTGGGATTTATCAGTGAAATAAACTGTCTATCAAGCTTCAGTGACTGATATAATTTGACGTCACAAAACAGTGGTGAGACGTAACGAATTTGCTTATGACATCACTTTGATACTATTGTGCAGGATGTTCACAGCGTCCGCTCAAAGTGAACACGAACCTTTTCTCATGTAATTACAAGAATAACATCATTATATAATATATAATAAGCCTTACAAACACCCACCTTTTGAACGAATATTGGTAAGATACACATTTTATATTCTTTTATTAATTGCATAACAATTAGTTCCCCTTTAACTTAGGATTTAATAATAATATATAAATTAATTAATTATGTTGTTTTTATTTCACGGCTGACATTATCTTCTTCCAAATTTATTCAAAACAATAGGTTTGTAAATAGTTGATCTAATATATAGTTCAGTTATACATTGGACTGGTTCTTACCTAGAAATTCCATGAATGTCTCCAGTTTCTGATTGGTAATTCCCTTTGGCCAGGAATCGGAGTGTCGTCATTACCTGTCATTGGAAATATTTTCTTGAAATTTGGAAACATTTTTTGTTAAATTTTAAAATAATAACAGAATTATTAAATTATTAAATCATTAAAGCTTTCTATTATTGCCACTATTAAAATCAAACAAATAATATTTTAACATAGACGCATCAAGTCCAAATGTGTTATTTTTTATCAAAGCAAATATCACTGTAATTAAATATCACTGTAATTAACATTGCAAAAATTAATTCAGTATAAAAAGGTATTGAATATTTTTTAAATATCATTACAACATATTAAATCTATAACATTATAAGGTTGGATATTCGTAAGTTACAAAATATCATTTAAAGGTTAGATATTCGTATATTTAGTATTTACACAATAGGATCTTTTTTCACGGGAACATCATTTCGTATTACACCGATCAACAAATCTAAGCTTGTATTTTCAAATTTCACGCTGTTTTCATGTTGTCAATGTTGGATATTCCCAAAGATTTTACCTGGATGTGGGCAGGAATAGCGTTGGAACGCGAAGTTGGTCTCTCGATAGTTGGTCTGATTAGATCCGTCAGCTCTAGGATAACTCTTCTTGGAAATCGATACCGAGAAATCAAAGCTCGATCATCGAGTACATCGAGATCTTGTGTTCTGTCGCGGAACACACGTTCTCGCTTCAAATGTCGCGCAATCTCTGCTTGTACAATTATCAAGGATGCCATATTTTAACGCAGGTACTCTTAGAATTGACCGGAAGTAACCAAGATCAACTAAAGGCACTCGTAGATATACGTGTGATATCTCTACTAAGTTACGTGTACAATTCTTTGTGAAACGCATGCAAAACGTAGATTTACGTTTACGTGTGAAAATCACTCGTAAACTAAGTTACGATTTTTTTGTGAAACTGGATCCTGGTTCCTTGTATTGGAGCAGATACTGTACGATTTACAGCCTTTTCTTTCGTTTTGTTCTGCAAATTTATTTCTACCCCCAGGTCCATGCTTAACGCTACAATTCATACTGTACATTGTATTTTTGTGGATTAGCGAACGAAACATGATCATCTGAATCGTCCGTCAAATGTATATATCTGATATATGTTTTAACGTTAATAACACCAAACAAGTGTTGGTATAGTTTCTTTTACCCGTGAGTTTATATTGTTTTGCACTTTTAACCCTTCAGGGCTTTCTTGAAAAATATGTCAAATATCAAAATCCATTTTGTGATAATAATCTTGCTCATAATAAGATATTAATGTTCATGGTGAGTAAATATTAGTTTTGAAAAGAAATACTAAAATAACTTTGATAAGAATTTTTGTTTTTGGAAAGGAACATTTAAGTTTTATATTTCCCCAATAATAGTCATTTTCTCGTAGAGTAATTCTCCTCATTAAAATCATTTTCTTCCTTGAAATCATTTTCTTCCTTGAAATCATTTTCTTCATTTAAATCATTTTCTACATAAAAGTCTTCATTTCCTTGAAAGTTATTGTTTTCAACAAAGTCATTTCTTCCCTTAAAGTCATTTGTTTTATCAAATTCATTTGTTTCATCGAAGTAATTTTTACCATCAAAATCATTTTCTTAATAAGTCACTTTCTTCATGAAAGCCTTTAATTCATTAAATTAATTTGTTTCATCAAAGTCTTTTTTTCTAAAAGGTTCGGCTATGAATGGGATTGTTTATCTTTCTTGTTGCTTCTCTGACTTAACATATTGTACTTGCCTATTGATAATAAGAAAAATTTCCAGTTCTTGTCAAAACATTAGTCTAAATATCACCCGAGCTTAATTGTCAATTTAAAAGTACACTTGTATGTTTTCTAAGAAAATAGTAATTTGGTTGGCAGTTGTTCTCCCTTATACATTAAAAATAACGGGTTGGGAATTGTCCTGGTTTGGAATTGTCCTAGTTGGGAATTGTCCTAGGTGGCAGTAGTCCTAGTTGGGGATTGTCCGGTGGCAATTATCCGGGTGGCAATACAAATCGCATGTTAGCTAATGTTTTTGTTATTCAAATTTTACATTATAATTTTTAACATCTCGTTTGATGATGTCATGTACTATGGTTTGTAAAAGCTTCTCAATTATCTCATCAATGAAGGACAGAACGATGCATCTATGTTTTTATATAACCTTTAGGAAGCGCATAATGTATTCTTACCTTATGATTTATATTTTAAACCAATATGAATTTAATCCTTGTAATCATTATTTGCTCATTCGTTTGGAAATTGATACTTTTCTTACTCACTCACAGAGATAAACATAGTATTGGAAATATAGATACCCTCTTCAATTCCACATTCAATCAATTGTCACCATTAATACCAAACAATCTGTCTCAAATCTGTCCACAATCGACTATATGCAGCCAGTGTGTGTTGAACAGAAACACAAAATTTATCAAAAGTATGTTACATTGGGGACATTACATTTCCTTCAATAACAGTTTTATTAAAGAGGATAGGGTTTTGTTTAAAACGAGTTAAATCCCATAAATACTTCCACAAATATCAGATAGTACTCCGTAAGAGGGACGTATCTATTTCGATAAAAAAAAGTACGTATTTCATTACATCAAAATGATGTGTTAGACTAAAGTTAATTTGAATGAAAACCAACTGCCTCGAATGATTGATTTATAAATAACCAGGCCCAGAAGAGTGATTTGTGTCGTTATTTAGTGTACAGGGTCCATTAATCAACGATTCGGGAAGATAATGGGTCTTCAATTGCTCTTTGAGCATGCATCTACAGGATAAATAAGTTCCTTAGTGATCCGGATATCTCGTTGGTTGGCTCTAAAGAGCTTTCCTCACCGCATTGTGACATTACTTGACTGTGTATACCATTTCGAGTACACAGCATTAACACACATGAACATATCAAGAAGTACTTTTACGATTCTGTTACATGAACATATCGACTGCAAACAAGCGATTGTATCTGTTTCCCTTGATACTCAGGCGTTCAGTTGTTAGTGTTATCTGCGGTATGAGAAGAAGTTGTTCTAGCATCTTGACTTATTAAAACAAACATTATCCTATAAAAATAGGTATATTAAACATCCCTGTTTAATATAATCCTTATACATCATGCAACATAACTAAGATGCATATACATATTTTTATACAGAAATAAAATAGACATTTAAGACAAGTTTGGACCAAAATGTTAACGAATTTAATCATGTGATCCCAATTTCAAATGTGATCAACTGAACATTCCAGTAACGTGTGCTTCATGTTCATAGCTTATAATAGCTGCAATATTGGCCCAGGCGGCGCCAAAGAATAGCTCACTCATTCACTCAAATCAAATGTAATCTTATGTTCCATTTTACGTATTACCTGAAGAATGTTCATAATTTTCTATGGATGATGACAGACAAACGAATCTTCAATAAAGATTGACTCACTAAAAAGTATAAGTGAATATTTGATTTTTGTATGATACATATTACATTTTGTATATAAACATTTGCCTATTTCCCCCCAGCCATATTAAGCTATAGTTACTCTCCACTTTTCGTCTTAGATGACGTTTGTCTTTGTTTAAGAATGACGTACTGACTACTAGATTTTGCCATTCCCAATATATAACTTAAATAGTATCTTAATTTCCGCCAATATATTTATGCACATTTGACGTCGCGTCACAATGGTCGAACTGCCTACATGACTATCAAACTTAGCTTCACACTGCTGACAATTTGGGCATTTAATAAACAGATTACTATACTCTCTCCCATTAAATGTTGTTAATAATAAACTCTTTTAAGATTTGGAATCAATCTCGCTTTTCCTCGTTTCACACCAACATACTTCCTGATTTAATAAAAAAAAATGTATTAAACAGAAGATCGTTTAGTATCCTTGTAAATACTCCGTCCACTTGAGCGGACAAGACGTTTCAATGAAGAGCTACTCAGTTCACTTGCTTAACCACTTAGCGAAAGATTCAATCAATTTTGCAGACCACTTTGTTCTCACACGGTCCATTACTGACCACTTTACTGTCATTTTGACATTTTACTCCCATCACCACCAGTGACAACAAAACATTAAATACCCTTACCAGTTTGCTGTTTACCTTAACTTTCCAATCCTTGTTTGAACGTCTAGCTTTTTCCCCGTGAATAAATAATAAGACTCTGATTGGCTGTGAATCTTCTAGGTTGACATCACAGTCTTTTATTGTCATTGCTCAATGATTGAATGGTGGTACAGCATTGATCAGGCACACCTTAAACGATTGAATGCCAAACTTCACTATCTGGTGAAGTTTTTTTTATAATATGACTATAATATGTCTGTCGATTCTGAAATATAATAAAGGCACTGTGAGAAAAAATGAGACACATCGAAGTAACTGCATTAAAGCTTAAACCTTGTTACTAGTTCGTAGATGTTTAAAGAAATTCAGAAACAAGGACGATAGTAATATTTTCAAATTGGATATATGGAATGTAATAGATGCTGTGATAAATTGGAAACGTTTAAACTTTTGTTAACTGTCTATCTGTTTAAACAAAATCAGAAACAATATCTATTTGTTTAATGGTAGGTTCAACATATACATTGCAGGTTCCCTGTCCACATTTGATGCATATAGACGGGGTTTTGCTTTCACTAACTTGACTACTGTACGATACAATTGTCCAGCCAAAACTCATATTAAAGAAGTAAATTAATACTTACATTAATACAAAATTGCAAAATAATTTCAAGGTCAGCAAAATCGACTGAACCATTAGTGTAAAAAAAAAATGGAAATCTAATTAACAGTTCTTGTGATATTCGAAAAATTCGAAGCTCCGGTGTTATCTTAAGGTACTAATAATGATGTCAAGGTCATCAAAGTCTAATTGGCCCTTTGTCTTTCTCAGGATCAGCTATATATAAGATATGAGGAGAATTCAAGGGACGGTACTGGAGATATCCCGCTGACGTGGGTACAGTGACAAAGTCTCGTTGTGACCTTGAAATGAAGGTCAATGTCACAAAACATTTGACCATTACTGTCTCTAAGGTGGACCTACATGCAAGATATGAATAGAAGCAAGAGAATCGACTTTATTTGTTCCATTTGTTCGTACTTACGGAGATTGAAATATCCATTAGAATGAAAGTCTTGCTATGGACATGCGTTCAAGGGTTGTGTTTGACAGTACATAGTGCTGAACACTGTATGTGAGCTCATTGACAAAGTCCACCATCTCCGCTTTGTATGTCAGGATCTAAATGCAAAAGATGGGCTTTGAAATAACAAATTCTGGTGTTCCTTGTTATCATAACCTGCCTCAAGTTTGCAAGTGTACCATACCCTCTCAATTCATATGTAGGGCCGCAGCAACATCAAAATAATATTTTCTGTTTATGTTTCTAGATTTATATTATTGACTCATGGTGATCGTGATTGAACACTCATATATAGTTTTATCATACAGAGATTATCAACAATAAGCAGTTCATTGACCTAATAGTAATGACTATTGATCTATTGACTATTATCTGTGATAATAATTTGATGCAATCATACTCTATCAAATATAAAGTGGAACCTTCAGATGACGCGTGGCAATTAACTGTAGAGCTGACATATTGAATTAATAGACATCAATGTGATTGAAAAAAGTAGATAACCCATGTGCAGTGTCCATTTTCTTATGTGTTGTGATCCTTGTGTGATTCAGGATATTACATTCACTGTGGAAGGATATTTGATTGATGGATACACTTTTTATGATGGACATTTGAAATTAAATTAAATGAATTATTATTCAAATGTGACCCTGCATTGCTGTAAACAAAATGCTCACCAGACGATTACTCAATTGGATATAAGTTAAAATTTCCAAGCGTATCATTTCTCAATTGTAAGATGTGCACAACAATAGCAATTTGACAATTGTCATTAAGAGTAAACCCACCGATGATAGGACATTATCCGAAACCACAGGAATTTGTGACGTATTATTATAAAAATATTATGAAATGAATTCAATCCAATCGCATCAAAGGTTTTTCCTCAATAGAAGCTATCATTTAGGTTTTATTTAAAAAAAAAATTACATTACAATTCTATAGCCAGACAAAAACTCACGTGCAAAAGAAACGTCCCCATACAAAATACAAGATATTTCAATCGACGGGCGGTAAATGCGACTGAAACAGCGTTACATCATGTCTTCAGAACCCAACAATACTAAATATGAATTTTCAAAACATTATCTATTCATAACTCTGAGAAACACAAGTTTTAAGAAATGGTCGTTTTGGAATCTCCTTAACTAGACATGATAGAAGGCTCAAAAAGTCAGTTTTGGCTTGTTTTGTGACGTCCTACAGAAGTGACGCGTCAACAAATTTAAATCAAAGGAGGTTATTTATGTCGAGGATATCTTTAATTAATCAAATTTCTACTTTTTCAATGTTTTAAACTTAAATACAAAATATTGTTGGCCAAAAACATCTTTAAAAAGCGATAATAGCACCCCATCTGTATTTGAACAGATGTAAAAATAAAAGAAGCATACTCTGATGTATGATATTGTGAATACTTCTATACAAAACATGTGGCTACCAAATACATTCAAAATCTACTTTCTCCGACATCAATATTTCATTTTATACTGTTTTCAAAAAGTGGGGACGTTTCTTTTGCACGTGAGTTTACCAAACATAATTTAAACCTAATTGAAAATAGATACCAGTGTGTTGCATATCTGTCCAGCCTTCATTGATTTAAGGTTTAAACATTTCTTTTTTTTTCATTTTGCCAACAATATCAAATTGGAATCTTTGCAATTGTCTGCACCGACGAGCTGTTGTGGAACCTTTTCAGTATGTGAAGCTTTTCAGTATTCGAATTAAAAGGAAAAGTAAAGGGTTATTTAATTATTTATGTTATTTACATCAGACATTATCGAAAGACGTCTACTAATTACCAATACCTTTAAGAGTAAAAAATGCCTTGATCTTTGAAGACGGTCGACATGGCCGCTGAAATATGAGGTTTCATTGGTTAAGAAGCAGGGATATAGTATGAGGTTCCCCTTTTCCCCGCTATGGGATTTTGCTGGAGCCTTGAATTTCAGGTCATGTAGAACAGAGGTTAGGATCGAAAATCTGGAGGCAGAAACCTCTCTGGGAAGAGCAGGGCAACCTTTTGAAATATTCTATAAGATGTGATGTTTAAATCACATCTATTTTGTAATTAAAAGTTACATAAAGTACTTTTCTAAGACCATGTATTCTAATAATGAATGGAAACAAACAAGCGTTTGCATACACAATACACATATTTATGCGTTTAATACAATGTTAACTTTTTTCTCTTTTCAGATTGATTCCGCCACTGTTCTTTGAATAGATGATTGCAGTCTCGCAAAATATGTCCCAAGACTTGGATAGTGACCTCACTTCCTCACTTTCGAAGCAACAGACAAGGAAAACTTCAAAACGGAGTGATCTGTTTGATTTGTTGAAAAAGAAAATTGCGACAGTCGATGGGAAAGTTGAGACAAAAGCGAATCGTTCAGGCGTAGGAAGAAAACAAACTCAGCGAATAGAAGTAGCCTGGATTCACAACGGGAAGCAGATAAGGAAACGATTTGGTGGAGGCACACGAAAGATAGATGTCAGAAGAAGTGCAGTCAAGTCGGAGATTCTGAAAATAGGAAAAGACTTGTTTTTTCCAAACGGAATATCACCGGACCGTCGATATTTGCTAGGCGAGGCAATCGCAGCAGTTGGTTGTTTAACCTAGGATGATTTCACACTTTCCGATATAACAGAAGAAGAAATCATGTTAAACTTACATCATGATGCAGAAAATACTGAAAGCAGTAACCATTCAAGTGAAAGCTCTGCTGTTGAATTAACAATCCATTTGGGAACGTTAGGTTTCAGTGAAATCCTTTGCCAATTTAAAGACCCGGAGGTCCTTGACAAAGTGATCGCCATTTTGAGGATTCTTCCTACAGAACGAGATCAGGACACGGGTGGGGTCTTAAAGGACACACTTACAGACTTTGGGAACACTTTTTCAGTCAATGTACTGTGAGGAGGAACGTGAAGGTACCAACACTACGCCATGACTTTGTTGCTGAAGAATGGAAGGCTGTTGCACGTGTTCTCGTGTATGGGTGGAAACAATTTGGATATTGGCCTGTGTTGATGCCAAAAACTTTTCTGCAGCATTGTCTGTTTCCAGATGCTGGAAATATCTCGAACGATGACCTAATGAACAGCTTTTACGATTATATCTCTCTGGTAGATAGAGAAACCTTTCAGAATGCTGCTCAGGACTTTGATGATGTCGACATGGATGAACTACTTGAGGCATTGGACACACATGTTTGCAAAACAAGAATCAACAAGGATAACATCGGTGTTGTGTTGTTGGAAATTGCACACAAGGACATCATACAAACTCCAATGTTTGTTTCAGACACAATGCGTGACATTTTACAGACTGCTAACATTTCACATCGTATCCTTGATATACCGATGGCAAGAAACTAGAAAGAAGAGGAAGCTCGGAGGTTTCTTAAGAGATATCTAAAAGAAATTGATGCTGGAAAACTGCGCCTTTTTCTCCCCTTTTGCACTGGATCAGTTCTGATGATCACTGAACGAATCAGCGTAGAATTGATGTCCATGAACTTCTTTCAGCGAAGACCAATTGGACACATATGTGGCAATGTACTTCAATTGTCAAATCATTTTAAATCCTATATCGAGTTTAGGAATGAGTTTGACAATGTGCTTGATAGCAACAGTTGGGTTATGGACATCATGTAGACCAGAATAGTCCATCTAACTTTCTATCCTTGGTGAGGTGCACTCAGTATTTTGGTAAATCGACTAATATACCAGTATTTACACTGAAGAAAATAATCTCTTTCTGTTGTTTAGTTAATATCGATTCATGGATTGAAATTTAACCAAGGGAGCATCGAGGATACTCCAGACCATTAAATTCGTGTATATCCCATTCTTACCTGACATCTAGTAGAACCAACATCAACTTGTACCTTCTGCACACTATGAACAATAACTTCCTTTGCATTGCAATAATTGTGAACAGTTTTGTTCCTTAATATCTAACCACATTTGGTCCAGTCATGTTATCGTTTACATCTCTTAACAATATATAAAAAATATAACCTCTATGTAGAATGCAATGGTTTATCGTTCAGAAATTTGTGGTATTTTTTAGTTTATTTGTTTAAAATTGTCAAACATTGTCCTCAGCAAGTTGAACATTTCCTTAACATTTTTGCCACTTTAGGGGCTGATTGGCAAATATATATTCTTATGGGTGAGTGTCAATGGTTAGTAGAAAGAAACACTTTCCAGAACAATTTACTGTATTTGTTATTAGGTTTAAACTCAGTTCACCTCCCTGAGTATTCATTGCTTTCAGTTCACTTCCTTGTGGCATTTATATAACATTACTTTCAGCTCACCTCCCTAGGAATAAACATTACTTTCAGTTCACCTCCCTGGGGAATAAACATTACTTTCGGTTCACCTCCCTGGGGAATAAACATTACTTTCAGTTCACCTCCCTGGGAATAAACATTACTTTCAGCTCACCTCCCTCGGGAATAAACATTACTTTCAGGTCACCTCCCTTGGGACTAAACATTACTTTAAGTTCACCTCCCTATGGAATAAAAATTACTTTTAGTTCACCTCCCTTAGGAATAAACATTACTTTCAGTTCACCTCCCTTGGGAATAAACATTACTTTCAGCTCACCTCCCTCGGGAATAAATATTACTTTCAGCTCACCTCCCTTGGGACTAAACATTACTTTCAGTTCACCTCCCTATGGAATAAAAATTTCTTTCAGTTCACCTCCCTTAGGAATAAACATTACTTTCAGTGCATCTCCCTTGGGAATAAACATGACTTTCAGTTCAGCTCCGAATAAACATTTCTTTCAGTTCATTTCCCTAGGGAATAAACATTACTTTTAGTCCACCTCCCCTGGGAATAAATATTACTTTCAGCTCACCTCCCTGGGGATTAACATTACTTTCAGTTCACCTCCCTTTGGAAAAAACATTACTTTCAGTTCACCTCCCTGGGAATAAACATTTATTTAAGATCATTTCCCTGTGGAATAAGCATTACTTTCATTTCACCTCAAAGATGTATTAATATATATTCCACACCTAGGATGGCTCATTTAGTTTTGGTGAGTAAGATTATCTTCTTTATCAAATTAAAATGACGTTTTCTAATGTGGTTGTTGTCTTGATTTAACTTCCTCTCGTATTAGTTGTATTACTAAGCGACACGTAGTTTCGAATCATACTCATATTCTATCGTTTGTTTTCTTCCTGTTTACATTATCTAAATGTCCTCCTTCCTAATCAGACATATTGTGTACAAAGTACAAATCTATGATTTGAAACAATAATTTTTTCGGGAAGAATCCAATGTACAACAGACAGAGAAGACACGGATAGTTTTGGACTATCCAGCATTAACACACATGAACATATCAAGAATTATTTTTACGATTCTGTTACATGAACATATCGACTGCACACAAGCGATTGTATCTGTTTCCCTAGGTCGATAGGCTCTACCTGCAACCCCACTGGATAGCAGGTAGAGAGAGACTATGGTTAAAACAGGGGGGATTTCGCATGTCGCCCACATATTTTAACTATGCTTTATCGATTGGAATCGCTTGCAAGAATTGTTTTCACCTATTTATAAAGTCGACAGCACTTACTTAATTTCGTTATCTGGTCGTGAAATCTGCTAGCGTCCGTCGACTGAAA
Source organism: Gibbula magus (assembly GCA_936450465.1). Taxonomy (NCBI): domain Eukaryota; kingdom Metazoa; phylum Mollusca; class Gastropoda; order Trochida; family Trochidae; genus Gibbula; species Gibbula magus. Next base: position 54,622,315 of record OW388305.1, read on the forward strand.
CTGTCAACAAACGCCGCCATCTTGTGAGACAGTCGCCGATCGTATTGACCAATCAGAAGCGTTTCTATTTTTAGAAACGTCACACATCCGGGTAACCATCGCTCATTCGCTGATTCGTCATGAACGCTACTCTTGAAGCGTCTTAAAGCGTCTTGCCTACTTTGCGAAAACAATTTCATTTACAACAGGAAAAGAAAAAGGTTTGAACGTCGAGGCATTGCGTCAGTCATTCGTAACAGTACTTTGACAGTAAAGGAACACTTACGTAACATTGGTATCTCACTGAACGACGAATCTTTCGTATGTGAAAAATGTTACTGTCGTATTGTTAAAATTAAATCCGGAGAGAGAAAGTTGAAACGCTCGCAGCTGAACAATGAAACCAAGAAATCGCCTGTCCATAACAAGACAAAGGTTGTTACACCTTTGAAAAAGAAATTCAACCCTGTTGTAAGTATGAAACTAGCTGTGTAGCCAAGTAAATTGAAAATAATAAGGGGGGAAAATTAACAAAAGATATTTTGTGATCAATATACAATTTTAAATTTAAATAATCTGTGTTAATATCCCCCTTTTTTCATTTTCATAAAATGCTGAATTGAAGAAAATAAGAAAGTAAATATTATTTTAGTTATATGTATTACATTAAATTCACATTTGGAAAAAAAGTTTAGAAATTGGTACACAACACATTTGACATTCACAACTTGGACTACTCAAAGAAATGTAAAACAAAACAAAACTGTTATTTAATAAAGTTTATTCAAGTGTATTTTTGTAAGTCAAGTTATACACATACATTGCGGCATTTCTTATTTTGAGAGAGCTGCATGAATGAAGTTATTTTCAAAGTAAGTGATGACAACTTTATTTAAATTTATGTTAATTTTAAACAAAGTGATCATTAGAGATATATTCTGGTATGATATATTATTTTCAATTGCAGAAAGCGAAAGTACACAAGACTTCAAAGATAAAGAATATCTCAAACCTATTGTCTCAAAGCAAGTACCAAAAAGGACTCCAGTCTTTGTACAAAAATTATAAGGCTGTCCGTGAGGTTTTCATGGAAATTATGGGAGGCAACATGAAGAAAGAAATGTTCACACTATGCCATCCAAGTTCTAATTCTGTGTGGAGAATACTCGGAGCCACGGACCTTGACTTATTGTCAAACTTTACATGGGATAAAATCATACATGAATTGCCAGGAATAGTGCCCTGCTCAAATTACTAAATTCCTCATTGAATATGACAAAGAAAAAAATGGAAAACACTCCAAAATTAGGAGCAATTCTTGGAATTATAGTATTCGCACATAAACCACAGAATATGAACCTCCTGCAGAAAATTGTTGGACTACAGTTGTGGCTCTCTGGATGTTCAGGCAATGTAAGCTTTAACTAAATATAATAAACAATGAAAATCCTCAGACTCTAACAAGCAAATATCCTATGCTAAAGTAACTGTTATTAGCATTCAACATTTGAGACCTTTGACCAGCAGGTACATTTAAGCATGTAAATTAATACCCTCTGATGATATGTAATATCTCAATACATTAAACATTATTGCTCAAATTTCTATAACAAATCAGATATTCAAATTACACATGTCTTTCGTTTGATATTTTTTCCAGTAACTCAATGAAAACAACTTTGTAAAGTGAATCACAAATCAAAACATCAAGTACTTTCTATTTAATTAATCCTTTTAAATTGTAGCAGTCTCTATTTCTGGCCTAATTAAGCCATCCAGCATTTCCATCATTTTTCCGTACTATTATAGGGGACTGCTGCAGTGTGCTTTGAATCGCTAGCATGGAAAAATTAACAAATGATGCAAGGCGTAATGAAGCCAGTCATTTTTTTTATACCAAAGTTAATGTATTTAAATACAGGTATGAACGATGACAAAAACAATGATGCAGCTGATGCCACCATAGAAGAAAATCAAGGTAAGTAATGTTATTGAGGTTAGTAATGTTAGTGAGTAACAACTGTGTGCCGAGGTTAGTAATGTTAGTGTGGTGCTGCAGTAAATAATGTAACAACTGTGTGCTGATTAGTAATGTTAGTGAGTAACAACTGTGTGCTGATTAGTAATGTTAGTAATATTCGTCTGACATGTTCTAATCCATACCTACAACTAGTTACCTACTAGCTTTTTGTATTATCTAATGTTTCTTTTACAGAAACTACTTATGGTGAAGATATCCCAGATCCAGCTGTGAAACGATATCTTTTCCCTGATGTTGAAGGTAGTATTCCAAAATAATTACATTCTAAACAAGAGAATTAGTGAGCACAGCTCACTCATGATACCCCCGCTTTTAACATTGGTCAAAGAGAAATGTTTGAAAATAGCAAAAGGGCATCAATGTTTAAACTTTTATATGAACATACCATTATATATAAGTATTATTAAAGCAGAGTGAGTATTACACTTGTAAGCATGTTTTAGAAGTAAAAGTCGAAAAATTTGAAAAATGGCATTTAATATGCAAATGAGGGTATGAAATATAAAAACGACAGATGTACACATCAGTGGTTTCGTAACATTTGAACAATTAGTGTCGGAGAAAATTTGCATAAATTATGCAAATGAGGGTATGAAACATACAAAAGGCAGATATACACATCATGGTGATTGTACATATCAAGTTTCGTAAAATTTGAGCAACTGGTTTCAGAAGTATGAGCGGAACAAAAACCGGACGGACGTACGGACGCACGTGCTGACCGCTATATATACCCCCAAATACTTCGTAGCGGGGGTATAATTAGAAACATCAGAAGGGCTCAAGAACTAAATGAACTAAGGACATGTTATTATTTAAATTTTTTACTTTACATTTTGCAGTAGTATTATTTTCAAAATGCATTTCTTTCAGAAAAAAGAGAGGATACAAGTGTAGTTAAAGGCTACACAATAGTCTTTGGCAATGTGAATCAAATGACATATGCCAATCACACCAAAAAAGATCATGGCAACCAACTCAAAAACACGGTTCAGGCCTATGCTGCAGTAGACAGGGTGGAGTGCATGTCCTTAAGTGACAAAAAGCCTGCACTTCATGAAATAAGAAGCAGGCAGAGTCGGCCATATCCCCCGCCTTTGGGAACATTTATTGAAGAATAGTTGTTGAATAACAGTGACTGTGAACCTTTTTTCAACTAAACACAACACACAAAATTTCAGTTCCTTAGACAAAGTGGTTCTGGAGAAGAAGACAAAATGCTAAAAATTTACAGACGGCCGGACACCGTGCAATGCAATAAGCCCATCGGGCATTTCAGGCACATCTACACATGATGATTGTTCCACACACCAAGTTTTGTTGAGATATGTCTTATAGTTTTCGAGTTCTGTTCCGGAAACGAAAATCTAAGTTACATTTCCATGGAAACGGTAAAAGAAAATAACTCAAAGAAGTTGAAAACCCCAAAAGGCACATCTACACATGATGATTGTTCCACACACCAAGTTTCGTTGAGATATGTCTTATAGTTTTCGAGTTCTGCTCCGGAAACGAAATCGGGACGGACGGACGGAGCCCATTTCAGATTTGAATACACAGCCTCCGTCCATGAACATGATTATATGACTGAATCCCGGAAAAAAAGCAAAATTGTAAGTTGATTAACATAATTATACATGTAATTCATGTACATTTTAAAAAGCATTTGCCTTTAAAAATTGCCTTCCATGTGCCTTTACTTGAAGAACAATTCCATTTGAATGAATTATTCAAATTGAATAATTATAATCACAAAAAGAAATGGAAATTGTAATAACAAATGTGTACGCCAGTTAAAATAATAAATTATTCTGGTTTTCAGATTCCCTTGGGAATATTGGAGAAGGATGAATGTAAACTGGCTGATGGAGGTAATTAACACTTTGTTAATATTGCATTGAGCCTTAAGGATAATCATGACTGTAAAATATTTTCAGTATAATAATTAATCAACTAGCATGAGAAATTCTGCCAAGTCTCCTATAATAGTATCTCCACATTTGTAGCTCATTAGGCCTCAAAGGCACGATGGGCTTATGGCATAGCATTGTTCTCCCGTCGCTTTTTCGACTTTTTCTCCAGAAGTAGCAACTCTTGAAAGCTGAAATGTTATGCACAAACTCCTTGGACAAAGGGGATTCTAAATTGTAGATTTGGTGACCATATGACCAAGTTAGGGTCACAGGGGTCAACATTTAAAAAAATATTTTGTTGCTTGTTAATAAAATAACTTCTTTCTTTCAACATTATTTCAACATGAATACCACAAGTATGTGCCATCACGTGACGGGAAACCTGTTAAGACAATAATGTATGGAGATGGTCTGAGTTGTGAAAGAGCTTTTGATGCACACTGACAGTTAGCAAGATTTAACAGTGAAGACGATTGGGCTCGACTAAGGGGATTGCTCCCATCAGGAATGGCACAAAAGAAACATTTTGTTGGCTGTGAGTTGGAACTCGAGTTCATTGTTGAGAAATGTTGTAACTTGTAGAATAAATATAATTCAACTTTAAAAAACTTTTTAAGATATACTCTTGAAAATGACATTTAAAAAAAAAGAATTGACTTTTTAAAGAGAACACTGAATGTTGTCGAAACAATTCAGCCTTCTAGATCTTTTGGTACTGTAAAAGAAGATGAAAATAGGTTTTTAAGGTCGGGACCCCTGTGATTATATTTGGGATAAATCGGTTACAAAATGTACAATTTAGAAACTCCTTTGTTGGGTGTATGCACATACAATTTCAGCTCTCTAGAGTCATTGGTTATTGAGAAGAAATCGAAAAAGCTAAAAGTTTAACTGAATGACGCCATGCCATAAGCTCATTGGGCCATTCAGGCCTGATGAGCTAAACCATACAGGGAGCAAATATAAACATAACTAATCCCTTGAACAATGAAATTCCTGGATTTATCATTGAAATAAACTGTCTATCAAGCTATAGTGAAAATAACTTAAAATTTCACTGCGACCAGTGACTGATATAACTTGACATCATAAAACAATGGTCTGACACAGCGAATTGGCTTATGACGTCACAGTGTTACTGTGGTGACAGCCTGTTCCTAGTTTAAGGGGGTTATGGGAATAGTTAGTAATGTTAGTAACATGTTATCGGAAGAGTTAGTAATGTAAGTAGCTTTTAAGGCTTATGGGAATAATTAGTAATGTTAGTAGCTTAAGGGAAACATTAGAAATGTTAGAAACATATTAAGAAGTGTTAGGGGAATAGTTAGTAATGTTAGTATTAAATGTTATCTGAAGAGTTAGTAATGTTAGTAGCTTTTAAGGTTTATGGGAAAAAATAGAAATGTTAGTAACATATTAAGAAGTGTTAGGGAAATAGTTAGCGAGTGATTCTATCCAACAGTTAACATATCTCACAAGTTTTTTTTTCCAGGACACATACAAGCTCCTTTATGATGTAAAGAGCAAAAAGAATGTGGGAACGCTGTCATATGTGAAAAAATTACTTCAGACATACAAATGTCAAAGACAACGTTCATCATTCTTTAATGCAGCAACAGATATGATACGGTTCACGACAACTTCATATGTTTTGACAAAAGCATGCGAAATCATGACATTGACAAACATTGAAAATGCAGTTCAATTTCAAGTTGATCAGGGAACTTTGATGACATAGTAAATGAAATAACAGATAGGCGTTTCATCCTCCATGAGAGAAGAGGGGGATAATTGTTTTTGTAATGATGATAAAGTTTCATGCGTCACGTATCACATGACATGACACGGGTAAAAAGAATGAACATGTTCATTCTTTGAAAACATGTCATTTCACGCGTGAAACATGAAACGTGAAACGTGACATTGATGGAAACAGTTCCTACCAAAATCATATGTTTCTATTTCGTGTCACGTGACACGTGACATGTCACGTGAAACTTGGTGGAAACGCAGCCAAAGATGGTGATTGGATCATGTGTGATTATGAACAATGTACAACTAACAAGTAAATGGTTTTATTTTGAATGTATGGGAATAGAGAGTAAGGATGTTCCAAAGGGTAACTGGTTTTGTTCTACAAAATGTAGAAATGATTACAAAGTTCGTTCACTCAAACCAAAAGGACTTGATCATGTTTTTGAATACAGTAAAGCAGTAATGTGTAGGGGGTTAGGTGAAATAGCAAGACACAATGCTGTGAGGGCCAATGATGGGAAGTTAATGCTCTTACATTTGAAGGAGGACATGATAGAATTTTTCCACCTGAACCACCCGAAATATTTTATAGCAGGGCATAAATTGTTGACAAATGTACTTGGAGGAGCAAGCGACCGCATGAAGCATCAGCTTACATGGAACAGGACAGTCAACATCAAGGGCAACTTCCAAACGCAAGGCATAACTCTTGCCAGTCTGCATTACTTGCTGATATAACCCTTGCGGTATTTCCCTAGCTTTCTTGTGACGAGGCAATGAATCGCTGCACTGGAAATGCATAGCGGGCCTGGATTTCTAAACACAGATTTCTTAAGGAAATACTGCAAGGCCTAAATCAGCCAGTAATGAAGACTGGCAAGAGTTATGCCTTGCATTGGGAAGTTGCATCAAGGGTGGTACTGGTCAAAACATTGAGATGGATTTACAAATGGAGTTTCTCAACAAAGAGTATAAAGTTAACAATATATGGGGGATATTTGTCGTTTCTTGACTAATACAGTAACACTGTGACGTCATAAGAGAATTCGCTACGTCAGACTGACCATTGTTTTATGACGTCAAATTTTATCAGTCACTGATCACAGTGAAATATAACTTATTTTCACTATATCTTGATAGACAACATTCATTTTATTAACAAAGCATCCAAGATTGGTTTGCTTTTCCACGGCCATCTCATGATGTCATCCTATTGTTAAGATGATGTCATATGGTTGAAAGTGTTATTTCAGTGGGTGGAATAACTTGTTATTACACTCATTGAAAATACAGATTTTATTTTAACTGATGAATGACTTATTTCACCACATAAAATATAATAAAATAGTTTTTGCAAAATGATATTTCTAAAAAAGATTGTAAACACAAGAATTTACAGAATTTGTTTTGGATAGCATTCCTAAAAAAAGATGCTACCGTATTTTACATATGAATTTGAATTTTCTTTCAGAAGCAGTAAAAAACTCCAAAGGAAACTTGACCGCAGCCACAATTGCAAGGCATGGATATATGATTGGCATTAAAAAAAGCATTGCCTGTCCAAATACATATATAGTATAGGGCAGAAAAATTTAGACTTTTTTCAGTTCAATAAAAATATTTAATTATTAATCAAATTCGATAAAAATTGCTTGAAAACTGACGTTTATGAATATCAAAGTCAATAGTCTGTAAGTCCCCCTTCTCTCTCGATACACTGTTCGATCCGTCGCTCCATGCTGTTAATCAAATTGTCTAGGTAGTCTTGAGGTAGGTTCGGTTGATAAGTCTTTGCCAATCATGAATGTTGTTTGGTTCTAATTTATCTACGTTGTCTTTCATTATCTGCCAAACATTTTCAATCGGATTAAGATCAGGTGAGGCCGCGGGAAATTCTAGCACTGTCACGTGATTTGATCTCAACCATTTCTCGGGTGTGCTGTGACTTGTGAACGGGGGCGTTGTCCTGCTGCATTCTATATGGGAAGCCATTTTGTGCGATGTTTGATTTCACTTGAGTTCACAGATGAAGACTTTCCTTGAGAATGAGCCTATTCCATGTATCAAGTATTGGCAATCTTCCTAGTGCCTTTTAATTTGTCTTCAGTCCATGTTGAGACCGGCAAGTTACCTGAAATTGTACAAATTGTAATTAAGAATATGTAAAAATAGTTCAAAAAACAATTTATCTCAAAACTTTAAGGTATTTTAGTAGAGGTGTAGCGGTATAATATGTATCCCGATTCATTCAAGTCATGTGTACAAATGTATGGTCACTGCTTGCATGTGAGTCTATAAACTGATATCACTTTGACTGTCAACATGGTAATCCTACACTATGAAATTGAGCATGTATTCAATTTTCTGATTGGTTAAGAAAAGGGAAGTCCCAAAGTTGACCAATGATAAGGCTAATAACATCTGGATAATTGATGGGGAAACTTGAAACAGTCACTTTGACCTATTTCCTTGTAGAGTGGTCAATTTATGTCTCCCCCCGAAGGGTCGGGAGACATTGGTTTTATTTGAGTTCCCGTCGGCGTTCTCATTTCGTTTCCGGAGCAGATCTCTAAAACAATGTGACCAATCATCACCAAACTTGGTATACTGTCTCTCCATATCGTGTAGATGTGCCTTTTGGGGGTTAGAGATTTTTTTTATTTCCATGGCAAAGATTTGGACCTTGTCTATTTCAAGGGTAGTAGTGTTCGTTTCCGGAGCAGATCTCTAAAACTATGTGACCAATCATCACCAAACTTGGTATTCTGTCTCTCCACATCATGTTGATGTAGATGTTCCTTTTGGGGGTAAGATATTTTTTCATTTTTTATTTTGTATTTCCACCTCATCGATTTGGACTTTATTCGTTTCCGGAGCAGATCTCTAAAACTATGTGACCAATCATCACCAAACTTGGTATGCTGCCTCTCCAAACCATGCAGATGTGCCTTTTGGGGGTTAAAGATAATTTAAAATTTTAATATTTTTTATTTCCATGCAACAATTTGAACTAATATTTTAATTGTGGATCAGGTCTTTGAAGGGCAATTAGAAGTGGTATACATAAGAACATGAAGATTTTCTGGATAACAACTTCTTAAATGTGAAAATACACGACGTTTCGTTTCACTCCTTCATCAGGTGAAATGTAAGGGAATAACAAAATATGGTACATTTATATAGCAAACAAAACAATGGTGAGGAAACTCAATCAGGGGGGATTAACATGCATGAGAATGGTATACAATGGGGGTTTGTAATACAGACATGATGGAGATGAAGTATGAGAATGATGAGGATTTGCAGTGCAAACATTAATTAGATAAACAAACAATGGCCTGTAGGCTTTATTGAGGATATACATAAGCCTACAAATCCCAAATAGCATTTGGGGAAAACAATTTTAAAACATGTTTACTTATATTCACATCAAAGCATTTATCTATGCCATTTATTTGACACTGGGAAAGTTAAGATTTTTGAATAATTAATATTGTGAACATGATTTGGTTAGATTTAAAAATATAAAAAATAAACTTGGGATTGGGGTTACACATATATGGATCTTGATAATATTTTACACATCTTACCTGATCATGTAATAATAATCGAAAACAATATAAATATACAAGACTTCCCACTTGAATCTACAAAAATAACTGAATTCGCTACTGGGGAGACATCGCACCTTCACATGAACAAACACTTGCACAGTAACTACAACGATGACAAAAACAAACATCACATTGACCAGGACAATCACACCCAGCAGGTAACATAACGTCTTCAATACAAAATGATTTCAACAAAACTTTTCGAATGCATGATTTTTCAATAAATAAATTCTTGAAAACAAGGTCTGAACGCAAACTTAAAGATCTTGGGAAAACATACGTAATTGCCATCCCATCCCTCCCACACCTCCCAACTTCTTGCCAATAGGTTAACATAGAATATTCAACTTCCTAGTGAATTACAAAAGACACATCTGAAATTTGGATACCCAGGCCTAAAGAAACTGTTGAGAAGATAACTTTAAGTGGACTTTTACTTTTTGAAAATGTTTCCAGAATATTACTCTTGGACTTGCTATCAGTGCCACTGTGAAACATGTCAATTACCCTGTTGCCTACTTTCCTATCCCCATCTAAAAACAGATCCTACCCCAACTCTTCCATTGCCCAAAAATATATCTTGCTACAGGTCTGAATGTTTCTACAATAAAAAAGGAACTTAGGAGAATTAATTCTTTTATTTCTTCAATAATCCACTTCAGTTGTGTGAGTGAGTGAGTTGGTGTTTAACGCCGTTCAGTTGTGTGAGGCTCCAGGACATGCGGTTGCACCAAGGAAGATGTTTGGTCTAAAATAGATTGAGAATAGTAAATTGATGAGGTACATTAAATAATGATAGTAAGAAATTATGACATCCACTTTAAAAATGTCCAACAATTTGTACATTAGATTTACTATTAATTCATTACAATGATTACACTACCATACAATCATGAATCACAAAATAAATTTATTTTCAAGTATGAATTAATATTTTACTTACTCATGTTACAATAACCGAAAAACATTTGTATTACTGTTAATGGTGTTATAATTGGTGATATTAGTATGCTTACCTGTCAGACACCTCATTTATAATGCAGGTGTCTTCTCCAAATCCGAGCTTCTCGAAGAGATCTTCCTTTATCTCCTTTGTGCACGTTGCCGTTAAGGTCATCAGGGGAACCTCCACAAAGCTGCACTCAAACATACCTCTCGGTATGTCTTCCTGAATTCCAGACCCCTTTAAAAACATATCACATTTAATCTTTAGAAATGTTCATTTAAATTATGATATTCCATTATTCATCTTCACCATCATTAAATTAATATGGGAATTAATTATGTTATTCAGTATTTATTTTTTTTATTTTTTTAGTGATAAATTTATATTTTAAAAAAATTGGTCAAATTATTTTTTTAAATTGAATAATATGAAATAGATCTTTTACTTTTAGTAAAACACATTATATGTTTGATTAAATCTATTCCTTATTACCATTGCGATATGCAATGTGCCTCGTCGAAACATAGGAGGCAGATGTCCTCATGAATGGGTCCTCTGGTAAATAACAGAAACCATTCGTCCTCCATAATCTCTGGTGAAATGAAGATAACCTGACATTTCCTCTCCAGTATATCGGCAATGAATAAAATTAAATGAATTAAATGCAACTCAGTTTATTTTAAGTGAATCATAGACACTTTACAATTGTATTATTATTATTGTATTGTGTAAATTATACTTTAAAAAAAAATAGCACGAAAATTAGTATAAAAAAAATAATAAATAATAATATATAATATTTTAAAAATAATTGTCATACAAAACAAATGGTGGATTTTTTTTGTTTTACACAAGGCTCTAAAATAAGGAAAAAATTACCATCTATCTCATCTTGTGTTGATTTGGAATTAACTGCAGAAGCAATAATTCCCATCTCCCTGAGCTGCAAACACTGGTCAGCCATTAAAGAAATCAGGGGTGACCCAACTAAGGCCGTCTGGTGGTTTCCATTCATCTAAACACAAACAAAAAAGTAAGGTCATTTCCTTTAAATCTCATTTTCTTTTATGACACATTCACATTAACTTAGCAAGGAGAAAGATTCTGTATTTTTCTGATTTTTTTCTCTCACAGTTACATCTTATTGTTCAAACGTTCAATAATAATTCCAAATCTTACTTTAATTCTTGGTAAAAATTGGAAAAAAAGTTGTTGACAATTTTGTTTACTTACCTTTGCTTTAATCAAGGCAAAGAGAGAGTATATCAAACTCTTCCCATATCCCTTTGAAAGAACAGTGAAGAGATTCTTCCCATCTACAAGGGCTTCTAAACATAACTCTTGTTTTCTTTTCAGGGTGAATCCAAGATCAAAGGAAGCGATGTTACTTGAGAGTGACATGTTGTCAAACCGAGAGCAGACGATGCGTGTCGATTTGCATAATTCATTCTTGTTTTCATCAATATCTCGGTAACTATACAAGATATCAAATAAATGTTGGTGTCTATCCCCATGTTTGGAGGGGTAATGAATCAGATTAAGCCTTTTCAGTATAGAGCACAACAAGTGTTTGCCACTAACAAACATGGCAATGTCCCCCGCCGTTAACATTGAGTTTAGTAAGACACATCATTTGGTCAAGTGTCTTAGTCACCTTGAAAACAAGAGAATTAGTGAGCAAAGCTCACTTATGATACCCCCGCTTTTACATTAACATTGGTCAAAGAGAAATGTTTTGTATGAAAAGACCATAACATATATTATTAAAGCAGAGTAAGTGTTACACCTCTATGCATGTTTTAGAAGTAAAAGTCAAAGTGGTTTCGTAACATTTGAACAACTAGAAGAGCGTTTGCGGGACACCGCGAAAGCAGAGCAGCTCCGAAACTTTGGGTCTCGCCTTTCCCTGTTCCGCCTTCTCCTCAGCATAAATAAAATGGGATTTTTTTGGACCAAATTTTGTTCATTATTCAAGTTATTCTAACAAGTTGAATCATCACTGGGGTCACTTTTCACAAGTTTGTTCTTAAAACCTATTTCTGATTTCAAAATTGGATCAAAGGATTAACATGGCCTGAACCAATATCTCATGACCTTGACCTTAGACCTTCAAGGTCACACCATCACTGATTACTTTTCATTGTGTATAACAATCATGCAATGACTCAAAGTGTTCATTGTTAACATAAGGCATATTCACAATAGCATGCTTAAGTTGTGACCTTGACCTTTGACAGATTTTAGCGAAAACCTTTTCAAATCTTGGTCTATCTCCATAGTTGATATATACCAAATAAGAGCCTGACAGCACAAAAACGTTTGAAGTTATCATGTTTACAAGGATTATTGTAGTAATTAAAGCACTCATGACCTTGACCTTGAATGTGAACATGTCAAAATCATTAACCAGATTTATAAGAAAGAAGCTATGTATATGAGGTGTTAATACCTTCTTGGAAACAAGTAGTATTTGAGTTATGAGCGGAACCAAAAGTGTGACCATAGACGCGCACACAAAGACTCTTAAAAGTGGAAAATCTGAAAAAATAATCATGGAATCTGAAGGAAACATAGAAAACCATAAAGTGTACATGCATAAAGTTTCATAACAATTGAACAAGTAGTATTTGAGTTATGAGCGGAACCAAAAGTGTTCCGGACGGACGGACGCGCTGAGCGCTATATACCCCCGACTACTTCGTAGCGGGGGTATAATAAGGTCAAGGTCACCAAAATCAATTGGTGTCTGCGTCATCCCCAAATGTATCCACCAACTGTGGGTGCTTGGGTTCATGATATATTGCGTTAACAAGAGTTTGAAAAGTTGTCGAAGCATTGTGGTGACCTTGAAAATAAGGTAAAGGTCATCAAAATCGACTGGTGTATGCGTAAAGTGCCAATATAGACTGTCAGAAAATATTAAGACATTATATCTAACCGGTCATGAGATATCACGTTAACAAGAGTTTGAAAAGTGGTCGAAGTGTCGTGGTGACCTTGAAAATATGCTCAAGGTCACCAAAATCAACTGGTGTCTGCGTCATCTCCCAATGTAGACTTGCAACAAATGTGAAGACTTTGGGTCCATCAAGTCATGATATATCGCGTTAACAAGAGTTTGAAAAGTGGTTAAAGTATCGTGGTGACCTTGAAAATAAGGTCAAGGACACCAAAATCGACTGGTGTCTGCGTCTTCCCCCAATGTAGGCTGACACTAAATTTGAAGACTTTGGATAAAATGCGTTAACAAGAAATGTGACGTACGCTGAATACATAGTCCCCCGTTCCGCAAATTAAGGCCGCCATTACTGAAAATTGTATTCGTCAATATCTCAGTAACTATGCATGATATCAAATTAATATTGGTGTCTATCCCCATGTTTAGAGGGGTAATGAATCCGATTAAGCTTTCAGTTAAGATTACAACAATATTTTATACTGAATATGCAAATTAAGGCTGCCATTACTGTAAGCAATGCATGCTGAAGACTTGTCTTGTTCAGCTTATCGATGTACTTTCTCGCAATGCTAGTAACAGTTGTTGATAGGTATGATGTCAATGCCCATAGCGAAGTTCATCAACAATTTTTATGCCAGGTCTACCAAAGAGAGCACAAGCGAAATCAGCCACTTCATCAATCAGATCCGATGGAAAAAATCTTCGAGTCACCTTACCATGTGTAAAAATAATTCTCTCAGTGTTTGGTAACTCCCACTTGTCACCAGTTGCAGCACAGCAGATGTGTTGTCCTATGGATAGAATGAGTCGATGAGCCTTTGGTGTTTTGTGGAAAGTCTGTTCAGGATCGGTAACATTTCCTGTTCTGTTGGTATGTGTGTGTTTATTTCCAAATCAAGTACATTTGGAGGCAACTTCAGCTGATTAGCTTCTTGATAACACCATACAGCTGCATTCTTGATTCCCTGAGTATATTGGATGCCCCACGTTCATGCCCAAGCTCTGGAGCCAGGATTCATACGCCCATAAACTGCATGGCAGAGGGGTCTCTGTGGTGTGTGATGGACAAGCTTACCTGCTGAAGACGGATGATGGACACACGGTCATCTAAACAGAGTTGCCTTCTCTGCAGTAATCTTTGGAGGAAACAGATTCATGGTATTGGTCCTTTGCTCTTCCTGTGTATAAACTTGCTGTTGTGCAGACAATGCATACACTGAAATCTCAACATACTTTATTGAAAGCACCCATTTGTCTTTTCAGGATCATCGTTTACATACTGAATGCATGGCAAGAGATGTGGTTACCATACAGTTAAAGTCAAGAGCCCAGACAGTTGTTAGCTAGTCGGAGCTGCTATCAGTTTTTGTGCAGTTTCCGTCGCCGTCGCCGCCGCGTTTTGTATTCACTATAACTTTTTTCCCTAGAAGGTTTTGAGAACTCATATACATAACTTCTTACTTATGCCCCTGGTGAATTTTTGTTACATGTTCATATTCAAGGTCAAGGTCACGAGTTCTTAAATCGCTAAAAAATTCCTCGTAAACACGATAACTTGAAACATATTTGTACTATCAGGCTCTTATTTGGTGTACATCAACTATGGAGAAAGGTCAATATTTGAAAACGTTTTCGCCAACATCCGTCAAAGGTCAAGGTCACAGCGAGGGCATGACTTAAGCATGCTTTTGCGAAAATGTCTTTTTTCAACTATTAACACTTTGAATCATTACATGATTGTTATACACAAAGAAAAGTCATCACTGATTGTGTGACCTTGAATTTAAAAGGTCAAGGTCACCAGTTCCTAAATAACCTTTTCCCAAGAAGGTATTAACACCTCATATACATAGATTTTCTTATAAACCTGGTTGATGATTTTGACATGTGTAAACACGATAACTTGAAAAATATGTGTGCTATCAGGCTCTTATTTGATGTATATCAACTATGGATAAAGGCCAAGATTTTAAAAGGTTTTCGCTAACATCCGTCAAAGGTCAAGGTCACAGCGAGGGCACGACTTAAGCATGCTTTTGCGAAAATGTCTTATTTCAAATATTAACACTTGAATCATTAAATGATTGTTATACACAATGAAAAGTGATCACTGATTGTGTGAGTCACGAGATAGGGTCAAGGTCGACAGTTCTAAAATCACTAAATAACTTTTTTCCATGAAGGTATCAACACCTCAAATAATTAGCTTCTTTCTTGTACACCTGGGGAAATATTTTGACATGCTCACATTCAAGGTCAAGGTCATGAGTTCTGAAATCTCTACAACAATCCTTGTAAACACGATAACTTCAACAACTTCTGTGCTATCAGGTCCTTACTTGGTATATATCAACTATGGAGAAAGACCAAGATTAACGTTTTCGCTCAAATCTATCAAAGGTCAAGGTCACAACTTATTGTGAATATGCCTTATGTTAACAATGAACACTTTGAGTCATTGCATGATTGTTATACACTGAAAAGTAATCGTTGATGGTGTGACCTTGAAGGTCAAATTTCAAGGTCATGAGATATTGGTTAAGGCCATGTTAATCTTTTGATCCAATTTTGAAATCAGTTTTAAGAACAAAGTTGTGAAAAGTGACCCCAGTGATGATTCAACTTAAATAACTTGAATAATGAACAAATTTTTGTCAAAAAAAATTCCCATTTTATTTATGCTGAGGAGAAGGCGGAACAGGGAAAGGCGAGACCCAAAGTTTCGGAGCTGCTCTGCTTTTGCGGTGTCCCGCAAACGCTCTTCTAGTTATACTATGCATCCAAAATAGAAGATGTCATCATTTTGTTTGACACTGGAACTGGAAACAAGAGACGGCTGATGAGTATGTTTAAACTGGCTAAGGGCATGCTCGACTTACATACAGAAGCATTGTTGTCACTTGCAGTCACAGGATGTGATTTCACCAACTGCTTCAAGGAGATTTGCAAGTTGAAACCTCTGAAAATCCTTCAGAAGATGGTCCATTTTGAAGTATCTCTTGCCAGATTAGGTGACTCTAAGGTTTTTTCCATCGGATCTGATTGATGAAGTGGCTGATTTCACTTGTGCTCTCTCTGGTAGACCTGGCATAAAAAATGTTGATGAACTTCGCTACCTGCAACTGAACGACTATGGTTGTGAAGAACTAGACAAACCCAGGAACATTAAGACATGAGCTAGGTGCCACCTTTTCGCTGGAGCAACAAAATGAACGTGTCAACTACCAGGAATCTTATGTTGCCAAACCTGATGTTCCTAATGTCAATGAGAATCATGGATGGACTGTTGACCATTGTTGTTTGATAGCAGTGCTCTTCCAGAGCAGCTGAGCAACATCCAGGCCAAGCCAAGTGGCAACTATGATATTGACGACGATGAGGATGTTACATCTAAATACTGTGACAGTGATGATGACTTGTGCTAAATTAATGATGTCTACAATAAAAGCTGAATCTAACTACATAGAATGTACTTTTATGCTCATTGTGTAATGAAGAATACACGTGTGGATCCTTTCTTCTTTGTTCGCTTTTCAATTTATCCCTTCCAAGCCCTAATGGCTAAGATGTATCAACCACAACTTGAAATTCAAAAGTCTTGAGTTTTCGCGTGTTTCTTTAATGGTAATTTAAGTAGAATACTAGCTTCTCAAGTCTTCTGGCTACTTTTTATGTGTGCCATAAGAACAAATGAGTGCCACTAGCAAATAATGTGAATACTGACATTCATAAACTGAAAAGAAGGTCAAAATATAAATGTTTAAGATCTGAATCATAAATCGCGAACTTTAGCAACTTAAAGCTCAAATTTCATAAAAATTACCAATGATAACTGTCTGAATAGACCACCAATGATTTCTATGACCTGAAACACATACATTTAGATACCAAGATTATGGTTCTATGACAATTAGAACCGAAATATGATGGCATTCACCTTTTCGCGTGTCGCTTCAGAGAAAATGTCGCAGATGGGGGTACCCATGAAAAAGTTCAAAAACGACAAAGTTCATCCCAGTTTATACACTGTTACCACTCATATTTGCATTATTGACATGTCAAGGCATTAAAAAAACATAGTTTCGTTCTGTTTGGGGGGTGGGGGTGGGGGGGGGGGGGGGGGGATGGTATTTCGAACTTAGCTTCAGTACACTGCTGACAATTTGGGCATGCAATAAACGGAGTCCTAAATTCTCTCCCATTAAATGTTTTTAATAATGAACTCTTCAATGTTCTCGCTTATCCTCGTGTCACACCAACATACTACCTGATTTAATAAAAGTTGTATTAAACAGAACATCGTTTAGTATCCTTGTATATACTCCGTCCACCTGAGCGGACAAGACGTTTCAATGAAGAGCTACTCAGTTCACTTGCTTAACCACTTAGCGAAAGATTCAATCAATTTTGCAGACCACTTTGTTCTCACACGGTCCATTACTGACCACTTTACTGTCACTTTGACATTTTACTCCCATCACCACTAGTGGTAGGGTGATTTGCTTCTCCTGTCAACTCTAACAAAAGATTAAATACCCTTACCAGTTTGCTGTTTGCCTTAACTTTCACATCCATGTATGAACGTCTGTATTTTTCCCGTGAATAAATAATAAGACTCTGATTGGCTGTGAATCTTCTAAGTTGACATCAAAGTCTTGTATTGTCATTGCTCGATGATTGGATGGTGGTACAGTATTGATCAGGCAAACCTAAAATGATTGAATGCCAAACTTCACTATCTGGTGAACGTGTTTATAATGTGACTAAAATATGTCTGTCGATTCTGAAATATAATAAAAGGCACTGTTTATGTTTCTAGATTTATATTATTGACTCATGCTGGTCGTGATTAAACACTCATATACAGTTTTATCATACAGAGATTATCAGCAATAAGCAATTCACTGACCTAATAGTAATGCCTATTGATTGAAACTTTATTCTGTGATAATAACTGGATGCAATCATCCACTATCTAATATAAAGTGTAACCTACAGATGACGCGTGACAATTGCCTGTAAAGCTGACATGTTGAATCCCTATGAAATAGGGAAATAAAAGACATTAATGTGATGGAAAAGAGTAGATTACCCATGTGCAGTGTCCATTTCCGTATGTGTTGTGATCCTTGTGTGATTCAGGATATTACATTCACTGTGGAAGGATATCTGATTGATGGATAAACTGTTTATGATGGACATTTGAATTTAAATTAAATGAATTATTAAACAAATGTGACTGTGCAATGTTGTAAACAAAATGCTCACCAGATGATAACTCAATTGGATGAAAGTTCAACATTTTCAAGCGTATCATTTCTTTGACATCTTTCACAAATTGTAATTAAGATGTGCACAACAATAGCAATTTGACATTTGTCATTAAGAATAAACCCACCGAGGATAGGACGTTATCCGAAACCACAGGAATTTGTGACATATTATTATAAAAATATTTTGCAATGAATTCAATCCAGGCGAGTCAAAGGTTCTTCCTCAATAGAAGCTATCATTTAGGTTTTATTTAAAAAAATATATATATAAAACGTTACAATTCTATAGCTAGTCTACCAAACGTAATTTAAACTTAATTGAAAATAAATACCAGTGTGTTGCATATCTGTCCAGCCTTCATTTATTTCTTTGTGTTGCCAAAAATATCAAATTTGAATCTTTGCAATTGTCTGCACCGACGAGCTGTTGTGGAACCCACAGCTTTGTTTGATTTAAGTATTCGAATTAAAAGGAAAAATAAAGGGTTTACAAAGAAATAGTTATTATTCTTATAATTTATGTGAATGGAACATAAAACTAACAATGCAATGTACAGGAACAACACAATACATGATGATAGCAACATGTGATGTTAACATTTTATATGCCCGTGTTTGGGTATTTACATAGCCTACATGTACATGTATGTGGGCGCATTAAGTGAACGTATGTCAACATAAGTACAGGCAGGAGTTGATAAGTCTACACAGAGAACATTCATCAAGATTAGACACTATCCTTTTCAATTCTCCACCTTGGGACAATTCATGGTCATCATTAAAATGGAAGAGTTCAGCAGGTTACCGTCAATCTTAAAGTCAATCTTAAAGACAGACAATAAACACAGTTTAATTCAAATCTAAAACTGAATTACATTCCACACATTTGCGACCTTGATACTAACAGCATATTCTGCCAATGTGATTTGGGGTTTAACGCCACTTTTTCTAGTATTTCACGTGTATCACGTCTGCACGTAATATTGCAGTAAGAAAGCATGCAATAAATTTGTGCTATGGACTGCAGTCAAACATGTGAGCATCGACTGGAAATATGAACTTGAATGTAGTATTACACCCGAACTTTCATTACAGAATGTACCTATAGTAAAAACGTCGGCAAACTCAGTATTGGTTCTGTTTCTATAAATACAGATCTAGACAGTATTGCTGTTACAAGCCTCATGTTATTTAATACACTCCTTAATAAGTGCAATGATTACTTCAACTTACTCCCACTAGCCTTTATGATATCACGTGACGGTATGGATACGATTTTGTACATAAAAGATGTATCTTCTGCATGAAATGCTGCATATAGTAATATATAGCTATTTTGCCAAAAAAATCTTACAAACATACAACCCACGTCACGGAAAGTGTTTTATAAGCACATCACATTCTTTAACGGTTTACTACGGTTTAAATTAAACATAATGCGTTTCCGTTCAATAGTTTATTTTGCGAAACGTTATTAGATATAGAAATGTTGTGTACATTTGTAAAAATAATAAATTATTTTGGATAAACAACAGAACGTTTATCTGTGTTTCAGACAGATGCTAACAATATGTAACTCACTTATCAAGAAATATGAAAACTATGCAGTCAAGAGACAACTTCCGTGTTCTACTTATTCTAATTATCCCATGAATTTATTGATTGTGATTTTAAATTTCCCTTTACAACATGAAGAAACAAAAAGTATTTGATAGCTTTCAGGACAGATATTGAAAGTCATAAATAGTATAAGGCTAGCAAATTGTTTTTGTTCGTTTTTTTTTGCGAAATCTACGGGAATGATGTTATCATCAGACAGTCATGTATTTGATCAAACTATCCCCCAAAATATTCATGTTAGTTTCACCAAACTAGAAACACATGTCAACTGTGACACAGTGGTGTGTCTTATGATCGATATGCGTGTTTTTTTGGTAGTAAAGTGGTTCGTGAAGTGGCTCAACTTCCAAACGCAAGGCATAACTCTTGCCAGTCTGCATTACTGGCTGATTTAAGCCTTGCGGTATTTCCCTCGCTTTGTTGTGTCTGGATAGTGAATCGCTGCACCAGAAATGCATAATGGGCCTGGATTTCTAAGCACAGATTTCTTAAGGAAATACTGCAAGGCCTAAATCAGCCAGTAATGGAGACTGGCAAGAGTTATGCCTTGCATTGGGAAGTTAAAAGTGGCTATGTTGAAGTCGTTTATCCCCAAGACTTGACATGCTGCCTTTAAAGGGGCAGTAGCACATTTTTTCGCTCAAATAAGTCGATGAAATGTATTTGAAAAATAATGTCACCAATAGTAAAATACCCTTCTCTCTTCGGAAAATCAAGTTAAAAAATTAGTGTACATGGTTCCGCAAAGCCATGGGAAACGTTTTTGTGATTCGAAATAATAAATTGTGTTCACAATAAAATGGCCGCCATGCAATTTTTGTTTTATACGCAACATCGTTATTACCACTACGGATAATTGGTTTGTGTAATAAGATATTTTACCCTCTAAAGTTAATATAAATGACATAGACTATCATTATAAATTGAAAATTTAAAAAAATAAAATTAAAAAAACGTGCTACTGCCCCTTTAACACAAGCATCATATCATAGCATGTCAACTATGATCGTTGGATATGTTTTGTGAAGATTAAACTTTCTTTACTTTGTTGCGGCGACCATGGAAACATGAAAATAAGACACAAGATGACAAACGTTTTTTTCATAATTTGCAGGTTGTGAACTATTTAATACGGATAATTTTGTCAACCATATGTTGCTCAGTGATTAAATCAACTATTACAGTGGAATACCATCACGAATCAACTGTATACTCAATTGTCATCAAGGTCATCACTAACACAACCATCACAAGGTGGATGAATCAGGTTGAACTGCTGGGTGAAAACAGGCACAGTTTGAATTAAGTCTCGTACCTACATTGTATGGTGATTTGTCATCGCTGCATCACTGTTTCTGTTTTATGATTAGGCGATGTTGGTTTAAGATTTAGATTATTTTCCTTCAAACGTGCCTCATTTGCATCCGTTAATTAGACAGACCTACGATAAAGTTCTTAAGAATGGCCTTTCAGTACTTTTCTATAATGAACATTACTTTGAGTCCTTTGTTGTGGTTTTTGTTTCGAAGTTAATGAAGAACCTGATACAATATGAAGCGTCTAGCTTCGTCAACTGCCTGTAAGTGCATCAACTTCAACTGTATATTGAGACGTTCTTGTCTGTACACTCAAGACAAAATTTATATTTGAACTCTGTGAACTCGTCGTAGGTTTTATATTTATTATTATTTATTTATTTATTTTATTTATTTCATGACCATTAAATTACACAATTTCTTCAACAAAATAGATAAACATTGAGTAGTGTATGGTGAGTTTAAATCTTCACCTAAACTTTCAAATATTGGCAGTTCATAAGGGGTCTGAACTAAGCAAATCGTCCTTCAATATTTGATTAGTGATTCTTGAAATAGAACTGCAAATGTTCATCCATGTACTATCATTATTATAATAGTCAAAATACCGTGTACACTTTGGAATTCCTCACAAAGATTTATTTACGTGATATATTCTGTTCTACAATCGATTTTACCTATTGGACATGCGCAGACGTTGTTTTCCCATCGAGACCATGTCAACAATGTTTTAACCCTCCCTCCAGCACATAATGAGTCATTCAAGGCTGCTAGTGCTAAAGCTATTTTCTAGAGTTTGTAAAATGAAATGTTATGACAACGCTGATTTTTTGTTAGTGTGTTCCGTAGATCCAGATATGCGGTTTTCCCCGTCTGATTGAGGTCACATTACATTACATTATTAAGTAATTGTAGTAATTGTTAGGAATCACTGAAGCTGTGCATGCTAACTAAAGGTTTCATACTGTGGTGGAACACAACAACGCATGCTTTGACTCTGACTGTAAAGTGAGGAAACACGTTTACCTTGAGGCACAGGACACTTTTAACGTAAATATGAACGAATATAACACGAATAATCTAAGTGAACAAAAACGAAAATACAAGACATTGATCAAAATAAAACAAAAGAAATATCGTGAGAAGAAATCCAGAGAGATAGAAAATTTGTTTCGTTTCGGAAAATGAAGGAGTGAGTATGTACTCCGAAACGTCGTGTATTTTCACATTAAAGAAGTTGTTATCCAGAAAATCTTCCTGTTCTTATGTATAACACTTCTAAATGCCCTTCAAAGACATGAATTAACATGGTTCATACATTTTAATTTGATGACAGTAAAAGGCAACGAGTGGGGAACTTCGAATAGTCTGAACCTCGGGGAACCTTTAAAAAACGTTGAAATTTCCCATCAATTGATCTCAAAGTTTGGTGGAAACTTTGTAGGGTTTAACAATCGCACGCTGGTGATTTATTCATATATTGAGATATGACGGAATTGGTCTGTAATGAGGATTTATCCATAAATTTAATTGAAATTTTATTGAACGAGAATTTACAATTTTGTTAGATTAAAGATGTGATTGCAACAGCTTGAGCTGTCTATTTACCAATCTATTGTAATTAATTGTACATTCTGTACTGCGGATATTCAAGATGTTTCATTGTCTCAAATGAGGTTAGTCATGATAGACAATACTTGTGAGTTCACATTTGGTGAAATAATTATACATTGTATCATAATAACAATACCATAATATTTAAAGTGTAAATGGCTATACATATCAATGAGATCTGTTTAGATAACAGTTTATCTAATTATACCTGTAATCAATAATACATAATGACTTATTATTATGGTATTGACATAATGCACATAAATGTATACATGTTTGTTTAAAGTTTAACCAGTTTTGACAGTATAGGAATAAATAACCATATCATCAAATGGTGGTTACAATTGATGTTCACGAGCTAGCAAACGATATCGTATTGTTTACAGGCGATTTGGATAATGATAAAAGGACATCCATTTTCATAATATTTCAAGCGCAAAACTTCAAGTGTGGGAAACACCCTGTTAACTACATAAGTGTATCCCTGTAATTTAAAGAATGGTATTTTACTGTACAAATCCAAACAATGGTCAATTTAGAATATTAATAAAGAAACCGTGATTTTATTAGCGATGAATATAATTGTGATATGATATGTGGCTATGAAGCTCATTCTTGAACTCTAAATAAATATTGGTGTTCTGAGGTAATATCTTAATTACAATCCGCTGTTCATAAATGAATATAACTAAAATATTCTTAACCACATACAACTCTAAATCTCAGTCATTGTCAGCTTATACATTTAGATAATCTCACATTTATACAGTTTGAAATGTTTCGATGTTTTTATGTACAAAACACATTTCAATCTAATTTGAATTTGTATCTTGAAAATGATTTCAATCATTACAAAAAGGTTTTAGAAAACTGTTTCTGAAAACATGTTTTAAAAATTGTTGAAGCAAATTCTCTAATGTTTGACTTTTTTAAATATGTTGGGGAAATTTCGGATAGGATGGTTTTGCATATCTAATGACAATATTGCCTATTGGAATTGCTGTAGACTAATTAGGGTAAATCTGAATTTAAATTAAATCTAAAATTTTTTTTAAACTTTTAGTAATTTTGTAATTGTTATGTAATGCTTATTTCACTGATTTATGCGCAGGATAAATAAAATAATTGGTATGTTAAAGTCAATAAATGAAAGATTAATTAGCTAAATGTATTGATTCTCCTTTGTTGGGACAACTGAGAAGACATGACTCAACACAACACAAAACACAACAATAAAACTACTACTGCCATAATAAGTAATCAGTCAGTAATTGTTTTGGATTGCGTGGCAAATTAAGTAGCACTTTATTGCCTTTAATCCACCATGTAATGATTGTTTCTTGTAACATGTAATTTATTATATTTTTTTAATATCTTACAAGATACATATGCATCTTGTTTCATAATTATTATGAACCAAAGGAAAACCTAAGCGCCAATTCAGTGCCAGTAATCAATCATTGAAATGGACAGAAATGATGAAAAATTGCAAAGTCAGCAATTCGAGTGATTTATAATGATGTGTGCATTACTCATCATGAATGATTTTCAAACGTAAATGTTGCAGTGAGTTTCACTTATCCTGTAATGAGTTTTCGAGAGCTATTGTTCTAATGTCATTGGAAGTTTGGATAAAGCAAATACCAATAACTTACATATTGATAATTGATTGATCTATTATTAATCCAGTATTGGTGTACATAAATAAAGGAACATAAATCCAATATTATTCAAAATTTTGATGTAGTGCTGAATAACTATACATCCTAAAGTGCTCTGACATAATTAAATACACCCTTAAAGCTTGTTCGTACATAACTTGTACATACATGGAATGGTGTATCTTTGTAAGCTTGATAAGGCGCCTGTTCCATATCGTGACATTAATCTGATTACAACGACAAACAGTCAAGGTCCTGCAATTAGCTTGAAAACATAAATACGGTGTACGGGTTTAGACATCAAGTCTTTAAACATAAACATTTAGTTCCCTTTGTTGTTGTCAAGGCGAGATTACATAGTTTTAGTTGGATTGTAGTTTGATGCCAATCCAAGAAATGGTTTGCCAAACAGTATTGGAGGTGGAGTCTTTGTTTAGACAATGATATTAATGTGATTTTAATATCTTAATAAACTTTCAATTATTAATTTCAATTGTCAAATATAAAAGGAAATATGTAAAACCAAAACGGTTTGATTTTAAAGGGTTATATTACCATGACAAGCTAATTTCTTTAACACCTTCATGTTAACAGCCCCACAGCAAGGAGCACACCGGCCAGTTTTTGTGCTAGAGGTGATTCACTAATATGACCTGGCGCTCAGGCATTGGTGATGATGAAAGATTCCAAGTGCAGCAAGGCTTGAATGACATGCTATATGGAAATTCACGATACATAATTAACGAGCTTCCCCTATTCATGTCCTGTTGCTTTCTGGTCGAACGAACTAACCATTACACCACGAGGCCAATTGAAACTTTGTACAATAGTTCATGATAAAATGGTTCTTATAATAATAGGATATCGAACGAGCTTTCCCTTTCATATCAAGTTTATGTCCCGAGTGAAATAATTTTGCTTAGTCTCGAGCCTTGGCGAGAGACAAACCGAAATTATTTCACGAGGGACATAAACTTGATATGAAAGGGGAACGAGTGATGTATCCTATTTATTACCAACATGTATTTCATACGATTTATTTTGTTTTAATATATATATTTTTGTTGTCCCTATAAAGGAAAGGGACAGCGTAGTAATATCAACCCTGTCACAGCATCTATAAGTTCATAATATTGCGACGTAAATATTCACGCTTTTAAAATCAAACCATTGTATAATCCGTGATGTTCGGTATGACGAAACCAGTTGCACTAGTCATGCTGAAGGAAGCGTACGTAATATAACATCTCCCTGCTCGTGGACATGAAATGAGAGTTATCCGTCGTTATGACGTCATTACATGGCGGCCGCCATTCGCATGTTTCTCGTCGTCGGAATGTGTAAACAAGCTAAAATAACCTAATTAAATGTCAGTTTTAGATGAACATCGCCGTTGAAATGGCTTTCCTTTCTGTCTGTTTTTGGCTTGTCAGTATAAATTCATCTTGCACCGTTCCGAAAACGTTATTTTCACCGAGATACTGAACGTTTGGTGCAATGTCATTCCAAACGATAAGATTGAGAGCAAGCACTTGTGTAGGTCGAGAGGCCCTACCTGCAACCCCACTGGTTAGTATACGGCTCGCTGTGTGAGGTAGAGCATTCGGACGACAGAGGTTTCGGTCTAGCACGTTTGCTGCATTCTAAACGTTGTGCTTATAATCTCTGCTCTAGGCCTAGTCATGGTGTAGCCTATTTGTTGATTATTCACTCATTGCGGTGAGTACGAGTTGCTGAATCAACTGAACAATCATATATATATTAATTATAAGTGTTGTCGTAAAATACTTGTAATTCATGAATGAATTCACGTTCGTTTTATGAATGAATAAAGTAGTCCAGGCAGTGTCAAAGTTCATCGTTAGCCAATCAAATTACTTGAAATTGTTATGACACATATGTGTCATAACAGTTTATTATTAAACCCCTTTACGAAGTACCACGTGGGTAATAACATGTAAGCTTGGTTCAGTTGACTCTTGCAGTGCGCAGACAAAGTAACATTGCGAGTTTTGTTACTGTAATAGCTGTTTACACCGTGACATAAGTGAAATACTTTGTAAACACATAAAAACGAGATCACCTTACCTCACATAAAGGTAAAGTCACATCTAAACGTATACAATTGCAACAAGAAAACATGTTCAACTAACTATGTATAATATGCTAATAGTGTGTCATCAAATTTCCATTGGACGTCAGTTTCAGTATGTTTACTGCATTTGCAAAGGATCATCTTCCATTTGTGCAGTACTCATTCTCATACACATGCTAAGGTCAGTGGTGTGAGTTTTGAAACTCTGACGAGATGGGAAGAAAAAGAAAGATCACCAGTATGTTTTAATTTAAAGGACTTAATGTTAAAAAAAATGTTTAAGAACATTGTAGTATATAAGACATTGGTATTTTCAATGGCTGAGTAACATTATTTTGATTTTGTCATTGACGAGTGATACAAATGGTGTATTTCCATTTGTTTAAAGCTGGAGAGATAGTAAACAGATAGAGTGCTTGTTCATGAAATGTTAAGTTAAGGGTTTATGCGTGATCATGCTAGCAGCTATGATAAGTATGCATGGCAACATATTGATGTCAGGATATCTCTTATTTCATTTCTTGTTTCTAATAATGACAATACACAGTGTGTTGGAAGGTTATTATAATACTGGTATATTCTATTGTCACAACTGCATCTAAAATTTAAATGAACACCTTGATTGGAATTAAAACAAGAAGTATATATTTCTAGAAATGAAAGAACATTAACATTAATCGGACATGAGAAGACTGGTCATTGTTTGATATCATTTAACTGTAAGACATAAATACGTTAGTGTTTACAATTATATGTTTTTAAAAAATAGTTCATTTATTTAGGCACCGGACAACAAAATATGAAAATACTAAACAATGTCTCTTACTGAAAGAAATCGTTTCACATATTACACAGTAATGTGTTATGTTGATGACAGTTCGTGGGGTGCAGATCTGTACTGCAAGAGTGTGTCATCAGAGCACAATGGTATAGATGGCAGTGTTATTATGTACAGGAATTACGGGAACTGGCAAGTAGACAATCACATGCGATCACGCACAAATATCATCAGAACTATGATTGTTTGTCAGAATGTTTTCTTCTGCATCAGCACCTTGTCACCATAACACCCTCGATGTTCTCCCTTGCTCTTGCTTTTTATTTCCTCTAAAACAAACCCAATAAGTTTTTGATCTATATTTTTTATTCGAATATTGATTGAGTTAATAATCATGCATATGGAAATATTTTGAGCATATCTCTTCAATTTCAAATATCTTTTTCACTTGTTCTGTTTGCGGTTGTACATGTATATAGGCAAATATCTGCATGAATATCGACTCTATAGCCTTGCCTCTAATAAAGGAATTGGAAGCAGGAAGATTTAGAGTAAGCTTGGGGACATGCGCCCCCAAACGACTGTGCGTGAGTGTAATTGTCTGATTAACTATGATGCTTACTGCAAATCAAAAAAGCAATGTTCCGGGGAAATATAACACGTGATGTATTCATGGACAGTGAAATTAATGAAATTTAATATGTTCCCTCTTGCTGGAGAAAGGGTGACCATATTAAATACTCATATATTACCATAAGCCCATGGAACTGCTATCCCTCCCAAATGAAGAAGATTACATCTTCTCGTTAAGATTGAGGTCTTTTAAGGATCCTAAAGTGATCAGGATTAATCTTTAACACAGTCATAATAACCATTAGAGTCTGGTATTTAATATAATATTTTCAATTAATAATTTCACAATCTAGTTCAAAACAAATACATAAAGCATGTTAACTTGCTGCATTTAAGGGGCGGTAGCACGGTTTTTGCTAAATGTATTTTCTCAAATTTCCTATTTATAATGATAGTTCGTGCCATATAAATGTACTATAAAGGACAACACATCCTGTAACACAAACCAATTAGCCGTAGTAGTGATAACGGTGTTGCATGGCGGCCATTTTATTGTTAAACACATTTTATTATTTCGAATGACAAAAACGATCCTCATGGCTTTACTGAGCCACAGAC
Organism: Gibbula magus; assembly: GCA_936450465.1. Taxonomy (NCBI): domain Eukaryota; kingdom Metazoa; phylum Mollusca; class Gastropoda; order Trochida; family Trochidae; genus Gibbula; species Gibbula magus. Next base: position 54,651,070 of record OW388305.1, read on the forward strand.
ACTCATTTTTAACTTGATTTTCTGAAGAGAGAAGGGTGTTTTACGATTGGTGAAATTATTTTTCAAATACATTTCATCGACTTATTTGAGCAAAAAAAAACGTGCTACTGCCCCTTTAAGCAATGTTATATCAATAAAGCACATTACATGTATCATGTTGTTTGATTTACTCAATGATAAAGCAGGTTGCGTTTGTGTTACCAGAAACGCTATTGGATAAGGTACTACACCTGGAATAAAAGGTTTTGAACATTCAAAAGGTAGCTTTAGGTTTACACATGTCCAGAACACAAAAGAGGAATTCCCAGTAGACTCTTCCATTTTAATGATGAATTATCTCTATTCGGAAGGGCGAGGATGTAAAACAGATATCGTCTAATCTTGATGGATGTTGCCACTGTAGACACATTAAAGTCAGCCTATATATACTCATGTGTAAAAGAAACATCACACCATGGTTTAGAGAGTATACCACTTGAAAAAGCTAAAGTAGATTTTCTATGTATTAGATTGACTCGTGTTTTGTAAAGAAGTCCTGACAGTGCATGATACTTTTATTTTGTGTCAGTTCTCTTCAAAATTGGCGAACATTTGCCATAGACTTAAGTTTAGTGAACATTCTTGTGACTTGAAATACACATAGCAAAACTTCACGTGCAGTTGCATATTAAATCGCCTAATCGCCTGTGATTAATTGAAAGCTACAATTTCTGATTAAGAACGAATGCTGATTATCACATTATGTTCATATTGGTTAGTATTATTATTTACTTAATTACTTTTCGACAATTTCGTTATTGGAACAAATTCTATATAGTTTAATGCGCAATAGGGTCAAAGTGATTTATCCAAATAGTGATGTAGTATAACATCTCCGAAATCAACCAACCATGTTTAATTATTTATAGCACTCTCTAACAACTCATTCATTATGTTTTCAATTAAAATTGTGTTTATAGGAATTAATATATATCAATATGTACACACGCGTCTCATATATATAACTACATAGCCGAGCATCCAGCATATTGTGTTTGTTTGTATTTATAAAAACAAACTTACAGGATAAAGTGTAGCCATCCATATGAATAAAATATAACTTGTCTTGAAATAGATTCAATATGAACTGTGATAGCATTTAGAAATAGGTATGGATGCGGTAAACTGCAACGGGCGCCGATATTACCTTGAACACTACTTACTTGAAGTGCTCTGGTTGCATGTCGTATGTTATAAAGATAACTATTAATTAACTTGTGTTGAAAAGAATTAGATTATATCATACAATGGATGATTGGTCTTCACGACAGCATAAAGGCAATGGATATTTTCTATATCCTTTGGGGTCATATACGGAAAATGATGCAAATTTCAGAGGTCAAGTGACGGAACCTATTTTGAAAATTAAAATGACGTCACATGCGTTAACATTTCAAACACCTGTAAGAAGGCACAGAGCTTCAAGTAAATATACATGCTTCATTTCATATACATTCATTTGAGAAATGACAAAACAAATATTGGGCAATGCATGTATATTGCGGCCAAATTTATTATCATCAAGCAGCTTGACATTCAGTTTAGTGATGTGAGTCGCAATATGAGGCCAAGTGGAAGGGAAACAACTCTCGTCCCTCAGTGAGATAAACTTGCCCAGAGTCATGATTACATGAAAGCTGTCTGAATGTTATTGACACTCAGGCCACAGGCATCGGAATATGAGGATAAACCACATTGTATACATGCATACATACATTTACAGTTGATCTAAACATGTCATATATAGAGGATATCTGTCTTTCCTTGACAAATACCATGTTTATCTCATTGAGTGAGGTAGAAAAGTAGATATTTCACGAGTGGCGGAGCCAGGAGTGAAATATATTAACTTTTCTACCTCACGAGATGAGATAAACATGGTATTTGTCAAGGAAAAACAGATATTCTATTTATTATATCATTATTTCTGTGTTGGAGTGATTTCAACGGCAAACGTACAGCCTTCGCAAGCTGACAATATGACGTCATAACATTGTCCCGATGACGTCACACGAGTGGTGATAAAGTTTATCGTCACTCAGTAGAGTGGTGATAAAGGTTATCACCACTGTAGCTTGATAGAGGGTTTATTTCACTGATAGAACCGAGTATCTCACTCCAAATTATGTAATAAATATAGGTAAACAACATGTTCAGGACTAATGCATTATAAATTCTGATAAACAAAATTTAAGAATTTGAAAAGATACATGATTAACTTGAAGATTGTTAATGCAGGCACACTTAGCGACATAATTATGTCACAGAACAAGGCTAAACTTTAATAGTGTACCTATCTGGTAAATATTGTTTTCATTTTAAGAAAAGTTGGTCTAGTATGAAAATAGGGCTTTAGATATATAATTCTTGTATTTGTAAAATGAGAAGTTTACAGGTTCGATTATGATTTGGAATATTGTTCCAGCGGCCTATATCACTAGTTTAAATTTTTTTCATTTGAAAAACGTATTTGTAAACGTATTAAAACATTGAAAAATATGATAGTGTCACAATAACAATTACTGTAACTGAAATCATCATTTAGGAGGTATTATTTTGTGTCATTTTACCATAAGAATAACACGCTGTTCATTTTCATGCATCAATACGCGTGGATACAGAGAATACCAACTTTGAAAATAATATGGTCAAGCTGTTTTGCCCAATGAATGAAGAATTACATTGTATGATGATGTATATTGTTCATACTCATTGTATGTGTATGCATTTGCTAGCTAATAGAGTTGAATCGGAGCTTTATCAATCATATGTTGGGTTTGACATTGATTTATTTACTTTATACCATATAAAGATAACACCACAGCCACGATCAATTCTCAGCAAAGCACCTTTTGTTCATGGTCAGTATCTTTCTATCTTTCTATCAACGTCATTGTCACTTTCCTTATTATTAGTTAGAAGGTGACTTTAAATTGGTATGACTTTATATGACTAAGCTATATAAAAACGAAATCCACGTAATGTCCCTTCTTAACCATCTGCCCTGACATCCAATGTTCATAAAACTAAACACACTTCGATATATATACCAAAGCCATTTGAGGACAAATATATATATATATATATATATATATATATATATATATATATATATATATATATATATATATATATATATATATATATATAAGTAAATTTAAATAATACACTGAAGACGTATATCAACTTTCATAATCAATACTTTATAAGTTGATATACGTCTTCAGTGTATTATTTAAATTTACTTATACACTTCTCCACGTTTGATACCACATACCTATTTCAATATATATATATATATATATATATATATATATATATATATATATATATATATATATAAGTGATGACAAAATCGTTGTTCTTCCATTCCTATATTGTCTGTAGCAGTCGAAAACATAATTACGCTAATGTTTTTCTCAGCATTTCGATTAATTTAAAATAAATATTGCGATGCATGTATTATTACTGTTGTATACACAGTAATAGCCTTTGAGTTGTTTGTTGACTGATTAGAGAAAATACAAGAAACATGATTATATGTATTAACTGAAAAAGGTTGATTAATTAAATATCATACAATTCAAAGAACCCCACATTTACAGCAACTCCCCAGGAGTTCAACATCCTCCAAAACAAGCAAGTGTTTGCTACACTCGACTGCATTACGTCACAGTTGATAATTTCACACGTTCGACGCCAACAATGTCCTCATTTATAGGATCTTAACATGAACATGGACAAGTAAGCAATAAATTACATATTCCATTTACAGTGCAGACATGTCTTAAAGGAACAGATCAATTGTCTTTTATCAAAGTCTCCATGCTATCCAATAGCCTTTCTGTTTTTAAATGTCGCATCATTCAATATCAAAATGTGAGATATGTTACTGATAAAACTGGAGTTACTGATAAGACAAACACGAGAAAGTCATTTGCAGATCGGATGTCAATCATCATTTAGTTTAAATAACATTTTGTAGGTCTGTTAAGGGGGCCTTTCTTTGTCCATATTTCCATTTTAGTCCAGTATTTGCATTTATAGTGTTTGTGTATATTCTTTATCGTTCACACTCTCCTAGAACAGCGTCGTTGCTTGCTGAAGATGGTAAACATAAAATCCTCTTGAAATATTTCGTTTGAACTCTTTCCAATAAATCAGTAGCTGAATCCCCAAAGTTTTGCGCCATACGTGCGAATTGGTAAACTCATACTGTCATACAGTTGAGCTGCTGTTGAGATAGTAAGACCGCCTGTTCTTTTATGTAGTTTATATATCGGTTAACATGCCTTTTCTGCTTGGTTTGATAAAACCTGTAATTTTTTAATCCATATAAGTTTGGGTGTGAGAAAGAGATCAAGATATTTGTAACTGGAAACAGTCTGTATTTGGTGACCCTTGTTATACCGCTTTTCGTATTTCCGAAGCATTCCTCCCATCCTGAAAACAACAATCTTTAATTTTTCCAAATTTACACTCAATCCCCATTTTTCACAGAAATTGGATATACATTCAATTTGTAGCTGTCATCTGCCGACAGAATAGAATTGGCAACGTCATCAGCGTACAGTAACGAACAGATGTTTGGAGCGTCTTCTGTAATAAATATTCCACTACACTGAAAGGTGTTTAATTCTGCAACCAGCTCATTTATGTAGAGCGAGAACAACAACGGACTAATCATACATCCTTGACGAGTGCCGATAGAACATGTGAAAAAGTCTGTGAGACCATTTTCAGTGCGGATACATGATCTTAACTTGGAGTACATGTCACGTAGAACTGATCATATTGGTCCATGTATATTATACTGACTGAGTATGTGCCATAAATGCGAATGATTGAAACGCTTTTTGAAAAATCAACAAAGAATAGTAGAATCTTCCTCCAGTCGACTTGGATAAATACTTGCTTATCATTCCTGGTAACGTAAAGATATTGTCAATAGTTGAAAAGTTCCTTCGCAATCCAGATTGATATTCAAATATTATGCTTGTTTCCTTCTGATCACGCTAGGAGTCTGTTAATAAGTATTTTGGTGAACACGTTTCCAGTGATGGAGATTATAGAGATTCCACGATTATTATTAACATCGATCGAGGAGCCTTTTCTATGCAATGGATATATTATAGCTTCACACCAACTTTTTGGGGAATAACGTCTCAACAGTGATTGATTAAACAATTCTACTAGTATGGGAGTAATAGTTCCAATCGAATTCTGTACAATTCCAGTTGTAATGCCATCAGTCCGCGGAGATGTGGTGTGCTTGAGAACTCTTATCGTGTTCACTTCTTCTAAGGTAATTTCTTTATTTAACTGTTCAGTAAGACCATCTCTACAACTGTCACCTTCTCTATCATGTACGGAAATGTCGTTGTCAACTTCATTCTGCATCGTTGTCGTTAATGTTTCAGAGTTAAACAGTGTCTGAAAGTATTGTTTCCATTATTGTGCTTTTATTGTATTTGTCACATGTCTTCGCTTTTTGTGATTTCATTTCCTTCCATAGAAAGTTTGTGTCATTTTGTCATTGATTCAACTTTCTCACACAGTAATTTCTGATAACATTCTTTATTATTAAAGTTTGCCTTGAACTGAGCACTTAACAGCTTGTATTTTTTAGATTGATCTCTGTGCTACTAGTTCTAAAAACTTCCAATGCTACATATTTCTCGTATGTATGTAGGACATACACATAAGTAATGGAATTCCTCCCCAAGATCATCTAAATTACAAAGGGTACATTTTCTATTTTTCCATCTGCCAGTCTCGATTGGCAGAAAGTGATTAGCTGTTCCGAATTTTAACAAGTTATTGTAATTCAGAAAATTAAGGTATTGTGATTTTTAAAGATACTGTATATAGTTGCCGCCGAAGAAATTTCAATTGTTGATATCCAATGTTGCTGAAACATATCTTTTAATTTGCTTTTAACGATAGATTTTAGCCAAATGGTACATTTGAAATTTTGAGATTGCCCAAGATCATCAAACATTATTTTGATATAACATATCCACTTATGTTAACATTTGCCAAAGATAAATCATTTAAAAGCAATTTATAAATCAGAAGGCACATTTTTGACGATTTACCGGTTAGAGGTTTAGCCCAAAAAAATACAATTCTGCATTTAATAATATTTACAAGTGGGAATCTACCACTCTCGCCATAGACCATGTAGTTGGGTGTATCTCTGTGCACTGACGACAAATATTTCACGAAACGTAGATGGTCAAACTAATAATAAATATGCAATATAGTTTCTTTTTAACATTTCATTTAGCATTTTAACAGTTCCGAAAGATGGTACAAAGTGTAAATATGATCTGTAGGCGAATATCCTTTTCTGAAATCAGCCTGAACTTCGGAGAAAATTTGTTTTGTTGAATTTATGTTATCGAATATTTCAAATAGACGTGAACAGAATAAAGTAGAATTTTATGGGTATACAACTTCTTTATTCTATGTAGGCGACGTTTCGACATAGATACTAATGTTGTTGTGAGGCAGCAACGACATTGGTATATATGCGGAAACGTCGCCTACATAGAATAAAGAAGTTGTATATCCATAAAATTGTTCTTCTTTCTTTAGCACCTCACCTTCTAGAATGCCCATCAAAGATGTTTAACGTGAAAAGTTTTCCAAAAAGCTCAGTAGCGTTATAGGTCTGCAATTGCCAGGGTTTTAGGATCGCATTTATTTGTATAAATTGTTTGATGATACCGATTAACCATTTATCTGGGAATATACTAGTGTGAAGAACAATATTGAAAAGTTTTACATGAATATCTAAGAAAATATCAATAGTAGAAATATATTCATTTACATATTGTCAATTCCGTGAGTTGTATTTTTAACACATGATATTATCTCATCGCTATTAATTTCAGAGTAAAGAATAGTGCGATTCCCAGTGTCGACGTGAGGAATGGTTTCATCACAGTCATGTTCAAAAGTTCATTCCGAGATTTACAAAGGTAACAACAAAGGAATCAAACAAATGAAGATTGTTCTGAGCGTGTTTCTTTTTTTTAAATTTATAAAAAGTAACATGGGTCATTTTTCCGAACTTGGGATAATTTATCTTGGATGGATTTAGTATGCTTGTTAGAGAATGTTAGAATACATTTTTGTAATGTTTTCTGGCCTTTGATAATCTAAATTTATTATGAATTCTTTTTCAATGTTGATATATTCGTTTTGCCTCAAAGCATTTTCCAAGTAAAATGTTGCTTTGTTTGCCAAACCAGGGTTGATTAATATACTTTTGGAATGAATGTCGTGATTGCTTTTTACTCTTAAAGCCAAAGACGGCACCCACTGTAGAAACAAAAACATTGCTTATGGCATTATTGACATAAGTAATTACATCGAGTGGGTCCTTGGAGCCTTCATTAGGAAGATTAACAATTATAGATTGTATAACTAAATCAGAGTTAGCTTCATTATACTCACCCGCACGTGTTTTTTCCCATCTTCTGGCCTAAGTACACTCGGAGTGGGAGTACTATTAAAACAAAAGGCGTTGTCTTAAATGAAGCAGAGATTGGGGAGTGAATATCTGAGAACGATTGGTCAAAATTGTGAACTTGATAATCACCAATAGTCAGACAAATAGTTCAACAGTTCTTACACCTCGAGTGACTCGACCAATAGCTATATCTACTCCAATCCGTCCATTTCAAATATACACATAGTTAATTTTACAAACATAAAGCAATGTTTGTCCATTAATGTTAACTCTGCCCTTATCCTCATTACATCATTACATTGGAATAATTAATGCCTGTAATTTATCTATATCATTCATTAAATCTCACACGTCGAATGGAAGCAGTTCTTCAGTTACGACATCATGTTCACTTAACACATAATCTTCCAATGTTCCTGAACGGGCACTTATATCTCTGATTAAGAATAGACTATCACGTATGGACTAGATGGATGAGTTCAACTATGAAAAGGTGTCCTCGTCATAGTACCTTGATCCCTCGGGGGGTTTATAGATAACTCCAATATATACATAGTCAGTGGAGGTATTTGGACATTTAAAATGGAAATAGTCACTTGAATTTTCAAACATGAGCACATAGTCCGATTTTACTTCAACAGTTTTGATTACTTACTAATGTCAGTAATAATAGCAACTAGTATTCCACCAGAGCATCTGTTTGTATCAGGAGTTATGTTGTTGTATAATATGTCATAGCCTGTTATTTTAATAGAATCACAGTCATCCAGTTTCGTTTGAACGTAGAGCATCATGTCCGATCATGCCCAATTACCAATGGGTCAGTGTGAATGTAATTGCTGTAGAATGTGTGTAAGGGCAAAGTAGGGGGCTGAAGGTTAATTATCCTGGACGCTTAATAAATCAATCTAAAAAGACAACGTGTTATTGTTTGTACACTGGCACGGACTGCTGATAGGAAGACCAACTGTTCCTTAGTGGGAATCATTTTCTCTTCATGAAAGAAGTCACTTAGTGAGAGCAACTACTAAGTGATATTGCAATAGATGTGAAAAACAAACTAGTTATATTAGCTCATCACGAGGTGAACATTATACCATATTTCGTTTATTGCGATGAGACAAAACGAGGCACATCATAATAGACTATGTACCGGAAGATCACATATGAACTTAGGACACAGCAATCAAATGCAGTCGATTTTACTTGATGGCTCAATAATGAGTTACAGAAAAAGGAGTCTCGGGGCTTCCTTCAGTTACTTCACTCGATCAGGCAATCTGTATACGTCGGAGACGTACATAGCTGAACAGGATAACCATCTACTGTAGCCATTGTATATTTACGATCGTGTAGTTGTGGTTCTATTGTTCTATTGTAAAATTGTAATTAGCGACTTCACTTTCCGTTCCATTGTGTCTTAGATTAAATTACATACTGTTCATAAATGTTTTAATCCACTTGCCGTATCCTTCCGGATTCTTTAGGATCAGAAGGATCCGGCAAATGGTTCTACCACTTTTTTGTCTTGTGATAGTGCTAAACAATACCCATCTTATAATGCTCTGACCTTAATTGCATTCAGTATATAACTTGGTTAATTGGAATGGTGTATCCATGTAAGCTTGATGTGGCGCCTGTTAAGACAGGACAGACTTCTACATAGAGATAACAGCGACAACAGACATGATCCTCGGATCACCTTGACAACATAAAGTCTACTTTAGCGATCAACTCTTCAAGATGAACAAAAATACTTGTTTGCCAAAGATTTTTGGAGAGTAGAGTCTGTTCAAACATTGATTTAATATTATTTTGTTATCTTTCTTTTAATTGATTTGAAATTAATGAGTGATAACGTTCTTTGAGGGGATCTCCTGAAATCAAAATCCAATTGGTTGTTTTATGTGGACATCATAGACATCTGATTTCAAGATGTGATTATAACAAGTTATCCATTTATGTTAACATCGCAGCAAGGCTTAGCAAGAAGTGGTAGGTGTACGACTCTTCTTATGCTCTCAGACAGCTTTTGTAGTGGAATCGAGTGATCGGCAGAATGAGATCATGCACTCGGGCACCTTGTTCGTTATGAAATATTGTTCAAGTGCAGTTAGGCCTGACTGAAATGTTATATGGAAATTCATTTCATGGCTATGGAAAGCTTAATTTAAGTCGACTCCTGCAGTGCCCAGACAACAGGGCAACGGGTGCTTTGACACTGTAATAGGTTCTAACACCATGAATTAAGTGCATTACAATGTAACCTCTTACAACCGAAATCATTATTTCGATTCTGAATAATTGTTAACCATATCAAAACATATATATACACTTGCATCAAGAAAACTCGTTCAATTAATTGTGTTTCTAAGTGGAAATATCATGTTATTTGATTTTCGTTTGGACGTCAATTGCATTAGCTTAAAACGATAGGGTTTGAGATTTGAGAGTTGTTAAAGCCAAATTACCATATAGACTTAATAAGAAAAACACAATGTTTAAGGATAATGTAGATATAGAAGACAGTGATATATTCCACATATTGATCATGTCTTTCACAAGTTTGATTTACAGGATGTCGCAGGGTGACGTAAAAGTGATCCTACTTGCAATCTAACAATCTCTTCTGTTACATGTGTATGTCTTTAAATGTCAACTAGTTCACAAAGGCAATGGTCAACAAAACATTGAATGCACTCAACATTGCCCCTTACCTGTAGAAATGATTTCACAATCTTACATGGTAATAAGGTGTGTTGTTGAAGGTTCGAGAGGTGCAGATCTCTACATGGTTTACATCAGGAGTGTGTCATGGTAGCGTTGTTATATACAGGGCACTGGGAAAGTAGACGCTCACATGCGATCACGCACAAATATCATTAGACTCTGATTGTGTGTCAGAATGCTTTCATGCTGCATCAGCAACTTGTCACAATAACATCCTTGATGTTCGTCACATTCACCGCACACTTGCTTTTTATAAAAATTAAATCTTAACCCATTTTGATCTACATGTATACACATCATTTTAATTAATTTAATTGATACTAATTCATAAACAGACAAATACTTAATATGCACTATGCATTGTAAATTTAAACACAATCATCTTACTAGCTATGGCATTTGTCAATATAAGATTTTGATCAAATCTGTTAAAGTTCATATGTAATATAAGCCCCGCGTCTCTTCTCTTTGCGAAAATATCTGCATGAAAATTACATTTGTCAATTTACCCTGAATAGTGGAATATGATGCATGGAGATTCGGAATAAGCTTGAGGACCTGTGTTCCAATACGTCTGTGTATTATGACATACTGTGAGTGAAATTATCCTGTAAAACTATGACACTTGACACAGATGAGCAAGTCAACAACGCGATGTGCCAGCTGCAGGCTATATAAGACATGTACAATATGAATTCATGGCGAGTAAAATTAGTAAACACAAAACAAAATATGTTTTCTCTTGTTGTAGAACGTATGACCACATTAAATACTCATGTATATATAAGTATATATAAGTGATATCCCTTGAAAATGGAGAAGGTTGCATTTTTTTCTTTTATTGTCGTTAAGGGGTCAGTCTAAATATCAAACAGCGTCAGTAGGAAAAATGATGAAGTAAATTCATGCGACAATTGTTGATGAGTTCAATGTTTTACCCATAAAATAAGTATTTTCTTCATTTCCACTTAACCATAACAATCAAAATCAGAATGAAAGAAAGAAATATAACATGTCACCTTACTGTACAACATACAAATACATCAAGAAAGCATAAAACATGTATCATGGTGTTCCATTTAGTCAATTATTAAGCATTTGATGTTTGTTTTACCGGAAACGGTACCAAATAACAAATTAAAGCTAAAAGTATAAGCTTTGAGAATCGAAAAGGTATCATTAAGATCAAACTTGTCCAGGACACAAAAGAAGAATTCCTTGTAGACTCTTCCATTATAATGATGAATTATCTGTGTTCAGCAAGGCCAGAAAGTAAAACAGATACTGTCTAAACTTGATGGATGTTGCCACTGCAGACACATTAACTCCTGCCTACATATATGGTTAAAAGATACTGCGCAATTGATGCTCTCTCGACCACATTAATGTCTGTAAGATTTTAAAAGTGGTATTATGATGTCATGTATGTTTCTTAGTGTTTTGGTCTACATACAGACAAAAGGAATTGATGTAAATGCTATTACCATATTAAAAAATTATTTTTTATAAAATGGTCTACGAACTTGTGAATGCTCGTTGAACTTATGATACTTATAATATAATGTATTACAATGTTTTCAGTGTGATTACTGAAAGTTATAATTTCTTATTAACGATGAGTGCTGGCAATGTAAATTATGCACACATCATTGTCTATTGGTTTGTTTTATTCATGGCATTATTACTCAACATTTAAATGAGTTTGTAATTTCATTATCAGTTATTGAAAGACATTCTTATGGATTACCTAATCCCGTCTAAATCATTTACCAGGATAATGATGTTCCTTAGTATCTCACATATAAGCCAACACAGTTTAATTATTGATATGTATATAGTAGAATGCATAAAGACGTTTCCTAAAATGATATAATTTAGCGCCAAGTAAAAAGCCATCCATATGAATAAAACTTGTCTTGACATAGTTGTCAACATGAACTACAAAGTACAGTAGTCAGAAATAGTATTAAATATATTATATACTTATTAAATATATATCTCGAACAACCCTTTACTTGACGTGTTTAGGTTGCATTTTCTCTGTTATATTGATGTAGATGATGGATGATGATGTAATGAACTTTTATTGAGACCAAGTAGTGAATCAAAACAGTGAATCTCAAATTGAATCGATTGAATTTCAAATATGTAAATTTATTTCTTTTATCCAAACGTCATTGCCATCTGCCTAATTTTTAGTTATGATGTGCCTTTAAGTTGTTATAATAATGATTTAGACCAAACATTATATGTCTTCTGCAAAACAAATCCAAAGTAATATCCCTTCTTAATCCTCAAGATGTTTGACAACAACATACATGGTTATAAACATGATTTCTTACCCAAGCGGGCAAAGATATGCCGGGTATTAAAGTTTTCATAATGGTCATGGGAATTACAGTTTTTCTAAATATAACTTGCATTTTGATTGGTTGACAGAACTTCTTTACACCCATTCATAAATTGCTAAACTGTACTATTTTAGCTAAATCATACAGATGAAATTTTCGAGCATACCAATTTCAAGTCACAGTAAAACAAATTAAATAGAAAATTATGTTCAAACTTTGTTTCCGAGACCGTGTTTACAGTACTAAACTTGCAAGGCGAAGCAGCATGCAAGAGCGGTGACGTGAATTACACTACTATCAAGCAATCAAACAGAGCGAGTGTCAGTTCACTTTTTCATTTATTTTCTCTCATTCTGCGACACTGTTTACAAAATAAACGAGTGGTTTACTATGTCAGTAAACCATTTTGAAAAATAACTTTCAACAGTTTAGAATCTTTCTAAAATAAAGAGCGCGAATTACAAACTTTTAGATGTGTGCATCTTGGCGAATGGCGTATAAGTATACAATTTGTATTTTATAATATAATTAAACATAGTGAATTCACGTCTTGTTTTTCTATTGTTACGCATTAACATGATCATTGGTAAGACAAAGAATAACCAACTCGGTGCTCGGAATTAGGGATTATCTGTCCCTCGTGAATTATTATGTCAAACTCCGAACAATAATTAACTCTTAAAAAATCTCTTATATTCTTGTAGTAACTTTTATGGAAAAATCGTTTTTTAACCATTCCATCCAACTGTTGAAAATGCAAGAAACATGATATTAGATGACTGCATTACGCCACATATGGTGATTTCCCACATTCGAGGGCAGCAATATACTTAAAATGAAATTGGAAATGTGAGTTACTTGATGTGAAATTACATTAGTCATTTACATTTAACGCTGAACCATACTGTTGGAGTTTAAATGAAAATATTTCAAACAAATTACAATATATATCAGCTTTGATTAACAACGAATATGTAGCACAATCGGAAGATGACAAAGACGGCAATTTAGAAACATTTGATATTTTGTTATATGATTTAGCATTTGCCAAATCATTAACATGCTAAAGCGTGCACAGTAAAAGTCACCAAAACATTCATTTCAACCACTTCTTATACATACAACTTGCAATGTTACATCATGTCTCAAGGAGACAACTTAATTTGTTTCTAATTTTTTTTATATATTATTTGTTCAGGTTTCTGAAATATGTGTCTTTTAATAAAATATGTTGTTTTGGAATCTCTTCAATTACACGAGCTAGGAGATTCAAACATTAATTATTTGGCTTGCCTTATTTCACACAGAAATACTGCATCAACAAAATAATACCCTAGATTATTAATTAACTATCAATGTTATGGCACGTATACGCTATTTACGGCCTAGACCATATGATTCGACAACTGGGCCAATACAGACAAACTGGGCCAATACGAGACAAACTGGGCAATTACGGGAAAAACTGGGCCAATATGGGTTTGAGCATGCGCAGTCGCACATTTGGTGAAAGCCCGAAGCTGTCGCTTCACAACTTTGAGCCATGGTACCTGTTCACCAATCTTGTTTGTACTTATTTTTTCAATATAAATGAGATGTTTAGTGTTGTGCAAATAGAATGAAAAGAGGTCAATTAATAAAATTGTCATTAATTAAGTATTTCCGTATTGGCCGAGTTACAGGTCCTCGGTCCGTTGTATTGGCCCTTGACTTCGTCTCGGGCCAATACAACGGACCTCGGACCTGTAACTGGGCCAATACGGAAATACTTAATTAATAACATTATAAGACAACCTCTTTATTTATCACATTTCCATATTACATCATTGCTTTTCCTCAACATACAACAAATGTCTCTTATTATCGCAGGAAAATCGTTTGACACTGCATATTATCAAATTATTAGATTCAACATTAGTTTGTGATTTTGGAATCCTCAATTACAAGATAGTTTTTGAAAAAAGACATGAGTAGTATTAATTATACTTGCAATTTGATATGGCAAAATGATCATCGAAATAAATGAATAAATGAACAATAAAGTAATTATATTACCAATGAGAAAATTTATTTGATCAGATGATCTTAGATAAATGACAAAAGTTTAGAACCAATTCCCAAATGATTGACATACCATGGAACAACCACCAAAACAGTACAAAATAAATCAGTCCACAAGTGATGGATACGAAACTTAAAGTTGAAATTTTGGCAAGTTTTATTACGTCCTTCAGTCATAAGGAGTCAAAGAATAAAAGTCAAAGAAAATAATTTAAGTTGATAACATCCTTATATAACAATGACAGGACCAGTTATATATCTGGTTCTTTCCTGGCCATTTATGGAAAGTGAAATATTTCATTAAAACCAACCAGTTTGCATTATTGTTTTACAGTAACATCTCTTTACCGTAGGACAGTTATGAACACAATGTAAAACCGAGTTTTGTTTTGTTTTTAAATCTTTACATGCACACAAAATAGGCACATCAGAAGTTACCAATGTTCACCTATATTTGTGAATGAGAAAGCTACTAGTGAACATATTTCAACACATTTTCATCTCTTTCATCAAAATTAATCTGTAACAGTCATCGAGTTCAGCAAACTTAATGGAAATATATCAATTACTTTTAATACTTAGTTCTCAGTTTAAATAGTTTAGAAAAAATAAGCAACCGATCCGGCAAGCACAACATTATATATTGGATTTACAGTGCATATGTTTTTTAAGGGGTCCATGAATTGTCTTGGTGAACACTTGGTAAATTAACAGCAACAAGTTCGATACACTTGTTTCAGTGTCTTCCTGCTATCCAAATACCTTTCTGCTTCTAAATCCCTGGAATGAGAAATCACATTTATCAACACACTTGAAACATTGCATCCAAGGTAGCCCTGACAAACTGAACATTGTTTACGCACTCCTCACTTACGTAGAAATATGTCATCACAAAGGTTTTAAGAGGCGAATTAGAACATCATCAGTTCGGCTGTTACATGCTGTTCTGCTACATATATAATAATGTAAACTGCTGTACATGTACGTGTATGTTCGGTAAATAGAGAATGTGCCATACCAGTTTTGAAGAACACATGCTCCTGTGATCCACTGTTTCAAGCTTGAATCTTGTAAATTCCAATTGGAATCAAATTTGGATATTCAAATATAGACACTCCTGCAGATTACTTAAATAAGAACAAACAGGTACAATCTGTAAATAAAATGCTCTATTGATTAACATCTCTAAAGATAAATATTAAGTTTACAAAGAGCGACAATACGTTAATGCAACCCAGCCCTTTTTTAAAGTCACATGATTTATTGAAATGCATTACAAACTAATTGTTCTTCCTCGTGTCAATGAAAACTCTTAAAAGGAAATTATCTCATTATTATTTTTATCAGGAATTCAATGATAACTTATATAAGTATTAACATAATTGTAAAACTATTTAATAACAAATTAATTAGAAATACTTGCCATTTAGATAGTGAAGAAATATAACATGGTTATATTTGGGATAACACTACCTTCAATAGTACAAATTATTGTCGAGGCGAAATGGTCGTGTGGTAAGCTGTTGGTACAGTCAATGCTGGCGATAGTTGCCTTACTCTGAGGGCGTGGGTTCGAATCCCGCATGGGACTCGGCCCGAAAAAGGTAGTGTTATCCCAAATATAACCATGTTAAACAAATTAATTGGAAACATATATATTTACTGAGCTCTGATCCCACCCAAGAAATGGGAGTGATGTTATGATAATGATAATAATGATGTCCTGCGAAAGCTATTTGCAGTTTCAATGTAACATTGCACATGGAATGTAGATCATCATTTCTGATTGTGCTCAAATACCATTTGGTCAGTGTGAATGTACTTTTCAATGGGATTCTTTTCAATGGGATGTAACTTTAAACTGTTAGTGAAATCAAAATTGATTTTGAACAATAATATTTTTTGTTGTAATGTCATCCGCATTTCTTATGTTTTCCGAACCAATTTATAATCAACAGGAAAGTAGTAGATAAAAGATAAAGATAGTTGATCTGTTAAAGTAATTTATTAAAAGGTTAATTACCTCAATACATTGATCCCTCATTAACACTTAGCATAACTATATACATAACTGCTGCCATAAAATAAATTAGACAGTAGACATTAGACAGCTAAAAAATGGCCGTAATCTGTCATTCATACAGACAGAAATGATTACTTTAAGTACAGTCAGTTCGAATGTTTCACAGTTATGTTGTACTTTTTAAAATATCTGACATGATACATACAACGATCCATCTTGAATTGGTATCTCTTGCAAGCAAATACTATAGATTACAGAGAATTGAGGCATGAATGAGTGGTGTTAAGGGAAACCTCATCAGGGATGCTTTTCAAATAGATCCTGTCGTGTCGAGAGGTAACTATACGAATTTCATTGGCACTTCAAGAAATCAAGAATTCTCAGATAATCTCGCAGCAAGGCTACGCAAGAAGTGGTAGGTTTATAACTCTTATTATTCTCTCGGTCAGCCTTTGTAGAGGAATCGAGTGATCAGAAGAATAGGATCAGCCGCTCAGGCACTTAGTACAGTTAGGCTTGAGAGAAATGCTGTATTTAAATTAAGTTCATTGCTGTGTTAAGCTTAAATATACTTCCATTGTGTTTCATAAACTTTTATTTGGCTGAAATACGTGCCAACATACGATATGTGCTGATTTCAGTTCAAATAATTTCACTCAACTTGCAAATTCATCCCTAATAGCCAATTTTATCATGATTACCAGTTTTTATTTAAAATTGAGCAACACGTTCCATTAACATGCACAATAGTTATAAGACCTAGTAATCACTATTAACCAAAAGTTATCTGTTCGTATGGTGAAAATAAGTTTCCAAAATTACGTTTGACCAATTGATGCGCCCCACACGCGGTGCATTGTCCGGTTTTCGATAACAAAATCGACACTTTTACCTTTTTACCTTTTTTATAAACTGACTATCATCAAAATGGCAATTTTCGGTAACAGTCAGTACTTCTCGAAAGAATAACATCATTTATAACGTTTGGCATATGTGACTCTCAACAACACAATGGATGTACCTTTAATTCATTTTGCCGTGCAAAGACAACAGGGCATTGAGTGCTTTGACATTGTAATAGCTTCTAACACCATGAAGTAAGTGAAATACAATGTAACCACTTAAAAACGAAATCACCTTATCTCATTTCTTTCGATATGAATAGCTGTAAAACATATCCAAACATGTACAACTGCAGCAAGAAAACTCGTTTAACTGATTGTGTATCTCAGTGGAAATATCATGTTATTGGATTTTAGTTTGGACATCACTTCCATTATGTAAGCTGCTCTGGCATAGGATCATTGTGCATGTGTAACATTCATTCTCAAACTTATCGCGTGGTTATCAGGCCATTGCTATAAGTTCTCAAAATATAGAAAGATTAAAACGACTAGGTTGATATTTTCAGAATTTTTAATCCAAATTTTCATATGTGTGAGAAAAAACACGATGCTTAAGAATATTATACAATTATAGACTGGTGATGAGGTCAATACCTGTTTTTATGGACCCGAGAAAACAATATTGACCAAGGACGAAGTCCGCGGTCAATATTGTTTTCTCGGGTCCATAAAAACAGGTATTGACCGAATCACCAGTCCATAATTGTTTTATTATGTATTTGACACAGGAACGAAAAGAAAACAATGAAATACAGTCAAAAATGTAATTTGTTTTGAAAAGCTGGGACTACGGTCAGATGACGTCATAGTTACAATAGCATGACGTCATGCAACAATCGTTTGACGTCACTCAAGTCAATATTGCTTTTGGTCGGACTCGGGCTGGAGTCAATATGCTTTTCTGTCGACGGTCTCGTGATGGCCTCTCGACCAATCAGATCGCTTGAAAAATATGCTCACATAATAATGTAGTATATTTGAAAATAATATATTCAATGGACGAGTAACAACATTTTGATCATGTTGTTTGCAAGATTGCATTACAGTATGTCGAAGGGTGAAATAAAAGTGTTCCATCTGGCACTCTAACAATCGCTTCTGTTACAATAAGCATGCGTATGTCGTTAAAAGCACTGATCAACAAATATATGAAAGCACTAGACAATGCCACTTACCTGTAGAAATTGTTTCACAATATTACACAGTAAAAAACACAGCTATGTTATTAAAGGTTCGAGAAGTGCAGATCTGTACACAGCTTACACAAGGAGTATGTCATGTTATAGATACCATTGCTGTTATATACAGGGCACTGGCAAAGTAGACAATCACATACATGTACGATCACGCACTCATATCATTAGACTCTGATTGTATGTCAGAATGTTTCTCGGTTGTCAACATAACACCCTTGATGTTCTTCGCACTCTCCCACACACTTAAACTTTTGATCTACATCTTTATACTTCATTCGAATTAATTAGGTCTTCAAGACATAGTCTGGAAGACCTATTGTTTGTATCCGAATCGGTATTATTATTATTATTTCCGCAATATTTTGTATAGAGATTCCTGAATTAACGGCTTGAGCTATGTTCATGAAACTTTCAAAGATTATACAATTCAATGATATCTGGATCTGCATCGAACGGATTTTTGATTGCTGTCCTCATTAAAGGACCAGTTCGATTCAAAATTTCGAATTTTAACATGGGAAAAAAATTCAAAATGCACCTAGAGACTATGAACTTTCTTTAAAAGATGCACATTGACAATAGGATCAAAAAAGTAAATCATGGCGAATCTGTAGGTCACGTGGTTTAGCCGCCATTTTGATTTTTGTCACTTTTTAAAAGTGTCCGACCCCATGTACCTTTGACAATCTTCTTCTCTGAAGATACTTGCACCACGAATGTGACATTTATTTTTGTATATAGCTGAAGCATTGATGAATACATGGTGTTGTTTTTCAGGAGTGAACTGCTAATACTTTTCGCACAGTGACCTTTCAAAGTTGGGCGACTTGTTAAACGGGACCTACTTCAAGGGGACATTACTCCAACTTCCCGGTCTCACAATTGCATGAAATTTTCAGGGCTAATAGATCAATATAGTGTCTTTAGGAATCAATAATGAAATCGCTCGCGAACAGTCATTTCCGGTCACAATTAATGCTGAAATATGACAGAAAATCACAATTTCGAATTTTAACATGGGGAAAATTTTCAAAATTGACATAGAGACATTAATTTTTTTTAAAAGATGGGCAATAACAATGCAAGCATAAAAGTCAATCATGACGAATTCGTCGGTCACGTGGTTTTCGAGCCATTTTAATTTAAAATGAAATGTATGATCTTTTGAGGTTTTCTCAGTACATTATGACATGATATGAATGGAAGTTTTGACACAACAATGTTTGTGACATTCCTCGATCAACCATTGAGTTGAGGGTCAAACAGAAGTCTTGAAGACCTAAGTATTGACGCGTCAATCCTAGTTTGATTTAAAGTTATTTATAAACAGTCCTTTCATACATATGGACTGTACATTAAACTTTTGACTAAACGTAATACTGTAATGTAAACGAATGTAATTGATCATAATTCATCAACAGCCAAATCATATATATATATATATGTACAAAAAGTCAAATGTCCAGGTGTATGGCCGCTTCAAATTATCAAAAAATTACAAACATAACGCCGAGTTTCTTTCTCCCACCGGTTTCATTTCATCTTCAGGGAGAATGATTCGTTATACAGAAGGTTATGACGTCATAGTCTATATATTATGACGTCATAGTGGGGACAATGTACATTCATGAAATTATGCGTCAGAATTTAATAGTATTCAATTTTGGGTGGTATTTCTTTATGAAATACCCATTTTTTAAACTCGTTTGACTCTATTTGAGTTTTCCATTTGATAGAATGGGAAAATGCTAAATTTTATTTCTGTTCCTTTTGCACACACGTCAAAATGTTCACTGAGAGGGATACAGCGCACCTCTGGACACTTTATTTGCTGTTTGTGGACTCGAACATATCCACCATTTCAAAATCTAACATACGAACCACACTATTTGCGATTTTATGTAGGAAAATATCTGAATAGTGAAATTGAAAGCACAGAGAGTTAGAACAAGCTTGAGGACATGTGTTCAACAAATACGTCTGTGCACCGTGACATACTGTGAAAGTAACTTCCTGTAAACTATGACACTGACGTACAAATGAGCAAATCGTGAGATAAATTCATGGATGATGAAATTAGTAAAAATCCAAAAGGTTTGTCTTGTTGACCATCATCAACTATAAGTGATATTCCTTCGAAGTCGTTTCGATTTATATATATGTTTTATGATTGTTATTTAGGGGTTATTTATGATCATGGTAACAAATTAAGTTAATCAAACTATTAAACAGCGTCAGGTTTAAGTAGGAAAATGATTTGAAAGAATTCATTTCACACTTTTAGAGTACGATATTTAACCAATAACATATGTTTTGTACTCCAATTCCGCTAAACCATCACAATCCAAATCTGAATAAAAGATAAAGCAAATATAACATCTCATCTCCCTGCACAAAATAAAGTTAAATCAAGAAAACACATCACATGTATCATGGCGTTTCATTTACTCGATGATTCAGCAATTGATGTTTGTTTTACGTGACACACTACTACATAGGATACTACAGCTTGAAACGAGCAGAGGTAACATCAAGGTTACACTTGTCCAAGATACAAAAGAAGAATTCCTAGTAGACTCTTCCATTATAATGATGAATTATCTCTGTTCAGCAAGGCAGGTAAGTAAAACGGATATTGTTTAGTCTTGATAGATGTTGCGACTGTAGACACATTAAATCCTGCCTACATACATGTATATTGTTATATCATGCTGTAAATTACCCATATCGGAAGACGGACACAGGGTGGTATTTTCACTGTAAGTCACTTGGAAGTTAAACCTTTTTCTAGCTTTTGATCGGCTGTTAGAGATACATATTAAAACTGTTTGAACCGACTTGCTTTTGAGCATCGCAGACGTCTTGATATGTTTGTTGCAATAACTAATATCGTACATCGTATATCTATTTGATAGTAATGGCAGAAATAAAATAAAAAATAATAAAACCACATTTTCTTTTATTGTGAAAGACAGTTTCACAGGGGACATTTTAACCGTGCGTAGTAAATAAGAATACGTAAGTAAGAAATGAATCGACGTCACACGTGTAAGGATATGGATATTTATATCCTTCTCTGGCCATTTTAAGGAAACTTTTGACTTTTAATATTCACGTTTTTATTTTATTTGTTTTATTGGTAATATAAACAATAACCAACTCGTGAGGGGAATAACAGCTTATCTGTGCCTTGTTATATCAAGTCTCGAGGAATACGCAATTAATATAACTCGCGAAAGATAATCTGTCATTCCCCATCACTCGTTAGTTAATTACTTACTCTCGACCACATTAATGTCTGTAAGTGATATTATGAAGTTATAATATGTTTCGTATTTTTTTGTCTGCATAGACAAACGGAATAAATGTAAAAACTATTGCCGATTTTAAAAAATGGCACATCTAACATTTTCCTTAACCTTATAAGTTTAGTGAACATTCGTTTACTTATACTTATATTTGATACATGTGATATAATGTTTTAAATCGGCAAGTCTAGTTTGTTTGTTCAGTGTGATTAATGAAAGTTATAATTTCTGATTAACGATGAGAGCTGGCAATGTAAATTATATTTTGCTCACATCATTGAATTTTTGTTTGACATTATTACTCAACATCTTAATTCGTTTTTAAATTCATGATCATTATCAATTATTGTGTATGATATTCCTATAGATCAGCCAAGCCAGTCTAAATGAATTATCCTGATTATGATGTTCCTTAGCATCTGAAATATTAACCAACGAAGTTTAATTATTGATGCCGCTTTCTGACAATTCACTGTTCACAACTATAGGATATATATGTATATAGCAGAATGAACAAAAACGTCTCCTACAGAGATATAATTCAGCTCCCAGCAGTATGTTATTTCTTGCATGGATCATACACCTTTCAGGATATGATCTAGCCATCCATATGAATAAAATATATATCTTGTCGTGAAATTGGTGTCAACATAAACTATAAAGCACAGTAGGCAGAAAAAGGTTATATATATCTTATATTGAACAACCCTTATTTGAAACGTTTTGGTTGCATGTACATGTGTACTATACTTCTATATTATAGTGATAATGATGAAATTAACGTCTATTTATACCAAGTATTGAATAAAAACGGTAAATCTTAAAATGAATTTCAAATTTCAAATATATAGAGGATATCTGTCTTTTCTTGACTAATACCATGTTTATCTCATCGAGTGAGGTAGAAAGGTTATATTTTCACGAGTGGCGCAGCCACGAGTGAAAATTTATAACTTTTCTACCTCACGAGATGAGATAAACATGGTATTTGTCAAGAATTGACGGATATTCTATTTATTATATGATATTATCCATGTAATTACGTCCGAAGAGGATCGTTTTCACGCAGAGAGGCCGCTAGGAACAGCCCGTCACCACAGTAACACTGTGACGTCATAAGCCAATTCGCCGCGCGAGACCATTGTTTTATGACGTCAAATTATATCAGTCACCGTTCGCAGTGAAAATATAAGTTATTTTCACTGTAGCTTGATAGACAGTTTATTTCACTGATAAATCCCAGTATTTCACTGCTCGCCATATAATAAAAGTGTATTCCTTTTATGTGAACGTTATTGTCATTTTCCTAATTATTAGTTAACATGTGACTTTAATATGGTTGTTACAATAATTTAGACTAAGCAATACATGTGTTTTGCAAAACAAATTCCATGTAATGTATTTTCTTTATCCTTAAAGCTTTTGACAAGACGCATTGATATAAAGGTGATGTTACTTTCGAGACAAAATCGTTATATCACCACTCCTGATAATAGCTGTATCGTTTGGAAACACAATTCATCTATTGTTAGCATTACCATATATTCAAAATGAATACAGCAATGTATTTATTCTTATTTTTTTTGTAAACACAGTCGCAAATATCTGTTAAATGTGTGTTGCCCATTATAGAAAATACAAGAGACATCATCATTTGTATAAAATGGCAAAGGTATAAATATAACATTATATATAGATAAACACATTTCAACATCCCACAAAACCAGCAACAATTTACTCAACAGATGGTACTTTCTCACATTCGAGGGCAGCAAAAAAATGGAAATTGGAAATGTAAGCTACTTAATGTGAAATTACATTAGTCTATAACATTGAACACAGAAGCAGACAGTGGACATTGAAATAAAAATATGCATCTTTCAAACATCGAATGAAAATATATGACAGCTTTGATTGATCCGATGAACGTATTTGTAACACGACCGATAGACAAAGATGGTAATTTGGAAACATTTGCTATTCTGTAATGATATATATAGCAGTTGTCAAACCATTTACATACATTAGCACACATAGGAAAAGTCACCAATAAATTCGGAATACTTTTATCCACTTGTTACAGATACGACCATTAATATTACACCAAGTCTCAAGAAGAACCCAACGATTTACATTTTTAAAATATATTTTTGTTCAGGTTTCTGAAAGAGTTGCCTTTTGAAACAATTGTTGTTTTGCAATCTCCTCAACTAAACGAGCTATGAGTGTCGAAAATTACTTTATGGCTTGCTTTATTTCCCACAGAAATGATGCGTCAAAGAATTAATACACGATAAGGTCATTTGTCTTTATGTATTAAATTTCCATATTTCATAATTTTTCTAATCAACTTCTTATCAAATGACAAATTTTCCTTGTTAAATTATTTTAACTACAACAAGTCATTTAAAACAGACATTTATAGTATTAATTATATATTTGTAATATAAGAATTCAACATAACCGCTTAACCAAAATAAAAGAATAAATGAATAATAAATGAAATAAATTAATTAGAATTATTATATGAATTGAATTAACCAAAATTATAATAAGAACATTAATTCCAACAACAGGTCATCAGGCGCAATATAGTATTTTCAATTTAATTCTAATCTGCAATTGGTTCATTGGACTATTTTGTAAAAATGAGAACCACAACAAGTGTAATGTTTTGTTCCTATATTAAACTAGAGCGACTCAAACATTGCAAAAAAATCGTCTGCTTTTCACCTGACAGCAACGAACGAAAAATGGGGCGAGGCTTAGAGGGATGGAGAGTAACCGGAAGTGGCGTACGTCAAGGGACGGGATATAAACATCTGCTTACTATGTATAATGGCAAACACTGGGGAATCGGTCAGTCGATCCGTTCAATCTACACTTTGCGACAATGCCACACCCCTATTCTGTTATGAATTCTTCCAGTAATCCAGGTTATCAAGTTTGCCTTTACAAGTTTCCCTCTGATGTCTTGCTTGACGGCAAATAAACCGATTTTATTTGAGCGAAACGTTGTGCCAACCAATGTTCAGATCACTTCCCTGAAGATTGTTTTCTTTGCGAGGGAAGCGAGCAAGGAATATATTCAGTTTTATACATTGTGATGATTTTGCAAGTATTTCACAAACGAATAGCAACCTGTAATGTGTCCAATGATTAGAATAACGAACCTG
Source organism: Gibbula magus (assembly GCA_936450465.1). Taxonomy (NCBI): domain Eukaryota; kingdom Metazoa; phylum Mollusca; class Gastropoda; order Trochida; family Trochidae; genus Gibbula; species Gibbula magus. The sequence goes on from OW388305.1 coordinate 54,676,339, forward strand.
TTTTCATCATGAGCTTGATGATATCGTTGTATATCATCAGTTATTGCACAACGATATGTTTTTCTTCAAATGAGTGCATCGACATAGAAGAACCTACAGAATAAAACTCTATCATCCTATTCCTTAATTCCATTGGTTGCTTTATGTTCCTAACTTTAATTGGCTGACAATATCTAGACTGAATGTCGCTTTAATGAGTATTTCCTATTTTAAGATAAGCTTTGTGTCACCTAGACAGGACGTTTGACAAGAAAAATATATGACATGCTGGCCACCGACGTGCCAGTTGTTATGTAATTGAACCGATCCAGTAAACTCGTTACCTGTAAAACATAATGACACTGGGTCTCTTTGACTCTGTTTAGCTTATTTGCGTAAACTAATATGCTGTAACAACACTTCTCTCCTTTGATCTGGAAGAAACATCTATATGGTACCCTAAACTGAGAATTGTGTGTTAGAGGTGCACGTAAAGGCTATCAACCTGTTTCGTTTTAATTTACGAGATGTGCAGTAATATGCTACTGGAAGAAAATTCTTTCATTCGATCTTGTTCGTTGTCTATAAATTTGTGTAATCATTATGTATATGTGTGTTTAATTGAGCAATCTTGATATAAATTTCACTGAGCTTGTTGACCAATCCAGTTCATGTATGTTCATGAAATAGTTTTGTTTTATCATATAGGAAGTGAAAATGTTTTGCATTACATTAAATCACATATAGAATATTTTATATATATATATATATATTACAGTAATCTTTATATCAAATAAATTATATAAGTCCGCAATGGTATCTCGTTTGTTTGGACAACCAATCGTTCAGTGTCTATAAAGTAATACCTACCAGATTACTTTATTTATCAATAGTACATCGCAATGTATTTATAACGATCTATGTGTTATGACAGCAGCAATCCCGCTGTTCATGGTCACAAACATACTGTACATTAGCGCAAAATGCACTCAAATTAAGCAGGGTCCGGTCGTTGTAACCACATGAAATCGAAATTGCTAGTTGAATAGTTACGTAATCCGTTAATCGAAAATGTTCGTTGTTTTGAAGAAGATTTATCTCTTATATGATCAGTTTAAAAGTTGGAAAAATGCGTTAAATTAAGATTAGCGGCCATAATGAGATTCTTCCACGTACCTCACAGCAGGATACGCTTCAGTGACTAGTGCTCCGCCCGCTTTCATACTAGTCGGCGGGGCTTAATTAGAGATTTTTTAAAACAGATGTCTACAAATAATTTACAAGCCGATTTAAACAATTTCAAGTCTAATAATTGTCAAATTGACATCCCTTCTCAACGAATCCCGAAAGTGACCCATAGGCACGACATGTAACCTTAAACTAAATGAAATATTTTCAAATATTATCCGTTCATGTATCTGAGAAACATGTCTCCTTATTTCATCATAGTTTGTCATCTCTGGACGTTTCCAAAGAACACTTTCCATTGCGGTGGAAACGGCTTTCATCGCAGTGAAAAGGATTCTCAACGCGGTGAAAATTGTTCTCACCACGGTGGAAATTGTTCTCACCGCAATGGAAACCCTTTCCACCTCAACTAGTTTTGGGTTATTTTAAATTTTCTCTTTTTTAACTGAAATTTCGTGAAAATAATATCCGTAAAGACGTATTTTAAAATCTATTATAATGTCCCTTTGATCAGAGAAGTAGTTTGTCACTTTTCATTGTGAGTATTTCGTGTTTCAGTAAGAGTTTCTTTAGTGTTTCATTGTGAGTATTTCGTGTTTCATTTTTAGTTTCTTTGGTGTTTCATTGTGAGTATTTCGTGTTTCACTTTTAGTTTCTTTGGTGTTTCATTGTGAATATTTCGTGTTTCACTTTTAGTTTCTTTGGTGTTTCATTGTGAGTATTTCGTGTTTCATTTTGAGTTTCTTGCGTTTCAATTTCAGATTATCGTGGTGTTTTTGTAGGTTTTTTGTATTTTCAGTACAGTTTCCTGTAGAGAAATGCAATACATTATGAACAATACTTTATGTCCTTTGGGTCATATCAAGATGATCATCATATCTGAGTGTGCGGTAATACCTTTTGGACAGTGAGAATTTACTGTGCAATCAGATTCTTTTTTAAGTATCGAATAATAAGCTGGACGGCCTTGATGAATGTATGGTATTTTGTTGTTAGCATATTCGCAAGAACAGTTTGAGTGAATGACACATGTTCATCAGAAAAAAAATGAATTATGATGGGAACAGGCGTGATGAGAGTAATATATTGCACTAATATACACATTACTTTTATTATCTCATCATGAGGAGAACGTTATACCCGATATTCGGATATTGCAGAGAGACAGAAAAACCTGCAACAACAGATAACTGAAGATCACATGAACAATAGCGACAGAGCAATCCACTGCAATCGGCTGTACTTGATGGCTCAATAATGAGTTGCGGAATAAAGAGTCTCGGGGGTTCCTTCAGTTACTTCACTCGATCAGGCAATCTGTATACGTCGGAGACATAAATAGCTGAACAAGACGGGCATCATTTATAGCCAATGTATAATTACGTTTTCTGAATGGTGGTTGTGGTTGCTTATCAGGGATGATGCATCTTGTACAAGTTTCATCAGTGACTTCATATAACATTTCATTGTATCTTAGAATAAATTCCATGCTGGACAAACATTTAGTGCAACAGCAACACTTAAATGTGGTCAGTCCGATGACGACTGTGAATTCATCACAAGAACTATCCCCTTCCACGGATCACTACATGTCAAACCCAAGTCTTACTGGAACCAATCTTTCAGATGAGAGGGAGTCCACAACTGATTAACAAACAGAGGAAACTAACAATATTGTTGATGACAATTCAGTTTCATCAATCACTGAAAACAACCTGAGAAAATCAATTGTTAGTTAATTTGACTTTATTAAAAGAAGTTTCTCAAAAAGCAAGAAACATTATCCTCCCGATAATTACATACATGCCACCAGTTTTCATTGTGCAATTGTAACAAATGATTAATGTATACACTGTAAAGGGGGATGTCTTAATTATGTACCTCAGGTCTAATCCCATGTAATGCAGACATTGTGTGCTATTCAAACAAACCAATTGTCGCCTACCAATCAATCAATTCCAATAGTACATTGTTACTTCCTCATACAAGCTGTATATATACTACCTGCAATGCTGTGTAAAATCAACTACTTTTGAAAAGACTTGTAATGAGTCGAAATAGGCGTATCAAGTATTAAAATGATATCTACAGCAAGTGTCGTCTGAAGTATTTATTTTTTTTATATACATTTACTTCACGTGCGACCTTATTCAACTTTTCCTATATATATATATATATATTATATATGAAAGACTTAACATCAGATTTGACATTGATGGAATCTTCTTTAATACAAAACGATGAGCTCATTTCGACCGGTGTATTGGTCACTTCAAGTATGGTCTCTTCATATATATATATAATATATATATATATATATATATAGAAAAAATAAAAAGTTCGAAGAAATTACGATGATTTAATCAGATTCACAAGCATGCTTTCGACCATTACAGGTCTCATCAGGTGAATGACGTTGAGTCGGTTGATGCGTCATAAAGTGTATTATGACGTCACAATACATTGCATAGATACATTCTTAGATACAATGCATAGAAACAGATGTACATTGAGAATGAAATTACATTTTAGAATTGAGTCTTGGCTTATATTTATTAATAAACAATAATTCTTTTTCTGCCAAGCAATTAGATTCAGTTGACGGTTATCCGGGGAACTGGAAACCTCCAAAAGGGTAGACCCAAAAATCATTAATCTGTCTGACCATCCCCTTTCTGAAAATGAAATTAAACTTTTGAAAAGGGGTCTAAAATTTACCCCAACTCCCAAACCAAATTCAAATGGTACCAAATTAGATATGAAAGCTTTTTCAAGAAAGTTACGACTAGCAGATTTTTTTGCTATTGACGAAAGTGACATTGAAGGGGATGATGAGGAAGATTGCAATATAAGGGATGAAAATTTAGTCAGAAATAAATCTAAATTTAACCCGCCTTACAACAGAGATAAATATATAGATGAATTTTGTCAAAGGATTGAAAACAATCCTGTTCATGTTAACAAAAAGAATTCTAATTTAACTAAAGGGGAATTGAAAGCTCTCCGCGACCTTTCTAATAATACAGATATTATAATTAAGGAAGCGGATAAAAGAGGGGCTATAGTTATAATGAACAGTTCTTATTATTGCGACAAAGTCATGTCCATTTTGAATAATACAGAATATTATCAAAAATCATCTGCAACTAAAGAAAAGGCTGTTTGTAACAAAGTTAAGAAGTTAATTGAACATTACTCTAATGAAATTTTAGATAAGGAAAAGGATTACTTAACCAATTTTGAATCCAAAACTGCTAACTTTTACGGGCTACCCAAGGTACACAAAAGTAAACTTATTCAAGAAAAAGTATTAAGTGAAAACAAAGAAGTAATAAATATTGTTAATCCAGAAGATTTAACATTTAGGCCGATAGTTGGGGGACCCGAAAGTTGTACTCAACGTCTTAGCAATTATTTAGATATAATTCTTAAACCTTTGTGTAAACATGTCAAAAGTTACCTCAGAGATGATATAGATTTCCTATGTAATCTACCAACACAAGTGGCCAAAGATTCTACTATAGTCAGTTTTGATGTAGTTAGTTTATACAGCAACATTGATACTTCACTTGGCATTGAAGCCATTACATATTGGATAAAATAATTCAGACAGGACGTATTGGATAGATTTTCAGAAAACTTTATAATAGATGCTTTAAAGTTAATTCTGAACAATAATGTTTTCTACTTTGATGGTTGCTATTTTTCACAAGAAAAGGGAGTTGCCATGGGTACCAAAGTTGCGCCTACTTATGCAACCTTAGTTCTGGGATATCTAGAAAAGTTATTTTATGAAAAAGTGGGTAATAAACTTGGACAGGAAACAAAAGAACACGTAGAAAATATGTGGAAAAGATTTTTAGATGATTGTTTTGCAATATTGAATGTCTCGGCAGAAAATCTACATGACATTCACAATATCCTTAACTCTCTTAATCCTTCCCTTACATTTACTATGGAAAAAAGTAAGTGTGAAATCAATTTTCTTGATGTTAAAGTCAAATTAGATTCTGAAGGCATTGTAAATACTGATATATTTTACAAAAGTACTGATACACATCAATATTTGGATTTTAGATCTTGCCATCCCCGACATACTAAACGTAATATTCCATATTGTTTAGCAAGGAGAATCTGTACTATAGTCTCAGAAAATAACATCAAAGAACAGCGTCTTAAGGAGTTAAAGGTGTTTTTGACCAATCAAAACTATCCAATTAACTTAATAGATGACAGTATTACTAGGGCACTGAGTCTAGACCAAATAAAACTAAGAGAAGCCGCTGATAATAAACGAGACAGTTCTCCTGCTAACAATAGCGCAAACGCTCCCAATCCAGGAACCAGTGAAACTGAAATTCCAATTTCAGATAAGAGTTGTCTCCCATTGATCACTACGTTTAATCCAAGTCATAATAATGCGATGAAATCGGTTAATCAACATATGCCTGTTTTATATCAAAGCCAAAAGATGGCACGAATTTTGAAAAATTATCGGATTATTAATAGTCAAAGGCAACCCCGAAATTTAAGGAAAATGTTGACTAATTCCAAATTTGACTCCATTACAGAAACCCCCCAGGTTAGAAAATGTGGTGATAAACGATGCGCGACATGTAACATTTTGATTGAGGGCACATCGGTTAGTATCCCACCAAATAAAATGTTTTTTTGTAAAAAGAAACATGACATGTGATTCAAAAAATGTTGTTTATATGATTGTTTGTCATGGATGTCAAGAAATATACATCGGGAAAACAGAATTAAAATTAAAAAGAAGAATGAATCTTCACCGTTCTCAAATTAAACAAAAACACAATCGTACTATTCCTCTTAGTGCACATCTTGAACTATGTGGAAAAAATAAATATTCTGTTTTTCCAATATACAAAGTTGATTCAACTGAATCTAATTGCTTGGCAGAAAAAGAATTATTGTTTATTAATAAATATAAGCCAAGACTCAATTCTAAAATGTAATTTCATTCTCAATGTACATCTGTTTCTATGCATTGTATCTAAGAATGTATCTATGCAATGTATTGTGACGTCATAATACACTTTATGACGCATCAACCGACTCAACGTCATTCACCTGATGAGACCTGTAATGGTCGAAAGCATGCTTGTGAATCTGATTAAATCATCGTAATTTCTTCGAACTTTTTATTTTTTCTATATGAGACCTGGGAGTTGGAAGATGTTTTAAACTGTTTTTCTATATATATATATATATATATATATATATATATATATATATATATGTATATATATTCGTAACATTGTTCTGATTTCTTATTCTTTTCAACAGTGTGTATGTGCATATTAATTATTTCTCTTTATGATTTCAACTCATCTGAAGCTTGAAGAATCGTGTATGTATCGCTAATAAGATGATTAGCAACTTTGTAACATTCTAAGATAACTAAGTTCCTCAATAAAACTTGTGATTGTTAAATCATGTGCATCGTTAAATGTAGTTATGCACAATTATCAATTTTCATTATCAATGCTATTTCCTATGATTTGTTGATAATACTATGAAATATTATCTAAAAGGTCATTTCCGATTTACGTTCAGTTACAATTAAAGATCTTCATATCTAATCAGTGTAGCCATTTATATCTATTGATACATGATCCATTAAATAGTTACCCCTTAAGCCATTATGCACATACCTCATCTTCTCTGGCATCTGAATTAAATAAACGTCACGGTCACTGATGGAAAACAGCCGATGGAACTGTTTGTACTTGATGGTCGGAAGGAACTATTTGATAGTCGGGAAGAACTATTTTAATCACCTTGTTAGGAGTCCCTTGATGTCCTTAACTACTCCGCCGACTACTGCTATCGTGGACAATCAAATCCAATCAGTTTAGTAAAATGATGTTTTGTCACGACACACTGATAGAATGTTATTTCTTGCATAATCGAAACAAAATCTTGGATTGTCACGTTATAATTAAATGAGAGCCTTGATTGCCCTAACCGACACGATTTTACGTGTATGGTGTAAGTAATTAGTGAGTATTTTTCAGTTTTTTAAATATTTTTTTTATTATTACATTTCCCAATGAAATGCATCTTACATGTACTTATGCCTTTTTATTATTGTTTTCATTTTTTTAGAACCAAATGGATATTTCTGTTAATACAATGTCGTTAATAGACAATGAGATGACTATAATTGAGGGCTGAATTAAATCAACGAAAGATCACACAATAACATGAATGTCAGGTATTAGTTCGGGTAATTCAACTTGCATTCTTACAAAGTTCCCGTGTCACCAGATGGTGGCATTAATACAATAGGATAAACACAAAGGCGCCATCACATCCAAGTAATAATGTAATGATTAATAAGCTCAGCTGATTTGCTGGAACAAATTGGTTTATGGTTGATTGGTATTATAATTTGGTTTTCTTCACAAAATGTTAGTTTTTTTTCAAAAGTTGAAGATGATACTGTTAATGGACATCTTAGATGATATGTATTGTATTGTTATAAAAGCACAATAATGTAATAATGAGGGCACCAGATGTACACGGGAGCATGTTCGTACTAATATACTTAATATGTATAAAATCTATATGTGTTCTATTTCCACGCGGTCATCCGCGAATCATTAGATCACATGTTAATATACATTGTCATTTACAAATCTGATTGTTCATTGATATGTATAAATAACACCAACAACATATATAATACATGTACATTCAGCATATATATTGCTGAATACTCTTCCCAATTAAACAAATACAACAATAAGATTGAATACATCAGATCACTATTCGATTTATATTTTTTAATTCAAGACAGTTGCATGGCTTACATGGCGCAGTTAATGTCATCCACACACGCAGAAATGATATAATGCGTCTCCAGTAGGTGTATCAATCACGATAAGACAACATCTGCTTTACTTTCCGGTCTGAGAATTCATCAGCGTAATGCATTATTCTACACGAGTTTATGCTCTTTGCAGTTCAAACTAAACTACAGACCAGATTTCAATGTTTGAACTTTCAACTCTGTAATCGTGATGAATTAATAATGTGACATTTATTTCGTAAATTGTATAATAAGAGTTATAAGAGAGACATAAATATTATGTTTTAAATAATACTGATAACAATATGTATTCAAGACTTTCTCAAATAACTACTAATAACATTGTTACTATTGGCATGGCCAACTCAATCACAATTGCATTTACAATGGCTCAAGGCCATACTCACATTATTACCCTCGAGGAATGGTGACTTAAATGTAGACGTCTTGAAAACTTATAGATATGGTATTATTTAGGGACATATGTGATGTAGATTCATTTTGTAGATAAAGATGTGAATTCTATTTTATTTAAACTCCAAACAGCTGTCCTCTCATCTCTTTCGAATGCTTTCAAAACGGCTCCGATTTAACAACAGTGATCTGATTGGTCTGCCTTGTGGCGACTTGTAGTTCGATGGACGAATGAAATGTAAAGACGACATGACCTTGTAGATGTTTTAAGCTATCTGGAATGGGTTTGGTTAATAGTTTCAGAAATACTGGCACTGTGATACGTGTAGTATATTATTGTGGATTTAGAAGTATATGACGTTTGGACCTCCGTTTTAGAAGTCAAACATGAAAAGGTCCCTTTAATTGTGGTACACGTATGTTATGTATGAGATAAATTTGCAAGCCATAACTATCTTCCTGAAGTTGTACATGTAGTTCAATGGGAACGTCATTCTCAAAGAAATAGTACAAATATGTTGATCAATCAAAATTCATCAGAATCAAATGCATAGCTAATTATGCAAACACATTTCTCTCTTTCTTTTTAAGGTATTTAATATTAATTTAATTTATGATTTCCCCTAAAATAGTCATATACATAGACATGCCTGTAAATTGACCATTACTTTTTCGAACTGTTTGCAAGTTGGAGGCGTTTTTAAATTTAATCATGTCCATTACAAGGTTTTATGTCAAATATCCTAATTTGGACTATGATCAGTTGACATGATAAAATTTAATCTAATGTTTATATTATTTCTCCAATACCATTTAATTTGCAATGTGATCACTATACAGAGTTTCAGACAAAAAATCAGATAATATTGTATGACGTCTACTGGCGAAAAACAACATACACATACATGATGTACATGCCAGTATGAGAAACCAATAAGTAAATTCATTAATGATCTTAAGACACTTTAATCATTTGACATTTTCATTTAGTATTAGAACAAAGGTACGACATGGAATAGAATATTTACAAATGTCACAATTTTGTTTACTCATTTGAAAATAGACTTATCATTCACTTGCGATTTATTTGTAATTGTTACTAAAAAAGGTCGAAATGGTGGAAATAAGAACAATATCTGAAATAAATATCGGCACAATGTTTGACTCACCCGTGAACCAAATGGAAGATAAGACCTCATAAAAACTGTCTGGGAATGACTGTACTGTATTAGCATGCATCTACAGTGCGTGATCTATCTTTGTTTTAATCCAAACTGAAACTACACAAGTATTATTGTAAGAAGTGTCATTCGTTTCTAAATATGTCTAGTCTTTTCGCGTTGATGCAATTTTGTCAATAATCCATAGGAACTTCATGTTGCTTCATTGATTAAAAAAAGTGTGCATAGTATAGACAGAACTGATATGACTGACTTAAACATTTCATTTTAGGGGAAAATCAGTAGGCAGAAATTACATTAATATTTAAAACATTAAATAGATAAAATCATGAATACATGAATATATGGACTTTAGTTGACCAAAATGTTTGTATTGTGCAGTCAATACCGCCTATTAACTGTATCAGTGTTAACGTCTTGTAGTGTAATATACGTCTTTATAAATACTGATCTAAAATCACTCTTACTCTTACTTTTGTCTGCACGTATATACTATTAGATTTGGATCACAGGAGGTATTGTGAATGATCTACAAATGAGCATAACATTTTAAACATACGACACATTGAAAAGATTAAATATTGAATATGAACGGTTTCTCTTCTTCTTATACACATGTGCATATAACCATGACCATGAAATCAAGGAAACGTGAATTGTAGATACAAACAAATTTAACTCATTTACATTTAAATATAATAATGATCATATTTCCAATTGCATTACGATGCTTAATGGATATCAAATTATATTTTGATTTACATAGCTTTACAGCATTCTTCAAATTAGTGATTATTTTCAAAGATAGTGCACAGTGAGATATAGACATAGGAAAAACCCTCACATAAAGAGACTTTATATTTAAATATCCCTGCTTATTTAGCTTTAAATTTAAGATAGAAATAATTGACGTTATTTGAAGTAATGTTTCTCTCAAATGGATATATTGTGTAAAAATTCAGATAACCATAACTAGTTCTAAGATGTTATAATTTATCTTTCTGGTTAAATGGCCATTCCTTTGAAGTTGATCTCATTTTCAGAGAAACAAACTACAACTGACAGTTTTATAGTTTTCATTGGACTTCTATTGGCGCCTTTGTTGAAGGTTCAGCAAAATATTGTTCCACTGAAGCATTCAAATCGTTTTATTTATTTGAGCTAACTTTATAGAGGTACCGTGTTAATCAATATCGGCGTATCATTGGGTGTGATAGATACACTCACGTGCAAAAGAAACGTCCCCACATTTTGAAAACAGTATAAAATGAAATATTGATGTCGGAGAAAGTAGATTTTGAATGCATTTGGTAGCCACATGTTTTGTATAGAAGTATTCACAATTTCATACATCAGAGTATGCTTCTTTTATTTTTACATCTGTTCAAATACAGATGGGGTGCTATTATCGCTTTTTAAAGATGTTTTTGGCCCACATTATTTGGTATTTAAGTTTAAAACATTGAAAAAGTAGAAATTTGATTAATTAAAGATATCCTCGACATAAATAACCTCCTTTGATTTAAATTTGTTGACGCGTCACTTCTGTAGGACGTCACAAAACAAGCCTAAACTGGCTTTTTGAGGCTTCTATCTCGTCTAGTTAAGGAGATTCCAAAACGACCATTTCTTAAAACTTGTGTTTCTCAGAGTTATGAATAGATAATGTTTTGAAAATTCATATTTAGTATTGTTTCAGTCGCATTTATCGCCCGTCGATTGAAATATCTTGTATTTTGTATGGGGACGTTTCTTTTGCACGTGAGTTTATATGCATATGCAAATTATTATTCTCTCATACTGGAAATACTGATTAATAAGAAACATAATTAATTGTGTGTCCTACAACATCATAAAATACTCATTGATAAGTTATTAGTGCGTACTCATCATTCCAAATGAAACACATTAGCTTAAAGACGCTGTACCACTTTTCCCGCATATTTTGTTTGCTCAAATCGGCTATCTATTATTAAAGTTATACGATATATTGTTATGTTAGAGGGTAACACATCTCATAACACGACGCGATAAGCCGTATCATTAGCAAACAGTATCCATATTGAAAGAAAATGGTGCGACGTAAAACGCGACCGTGGTTTGGAACTTTTCAAGTGATAGGTAGATGTGTATGTCTCATGCGAATTTGAGAATTCAGACAGCAAGATCGTTGACCATTCCATCATTGTGCCATATTTCAAACTCTACTTTGAGTGTTTAGGTATGGCGACATCAGTCAGATCACTGGAACTACCTATAAGCGGCCATTTTAACGTGGAAGGGAAATAGACTCGCATTGCTCAAGCTAATAATGTACATTTGTTATAGAACTATTTTTATTCAATTATTGACTCAGGGGTATTATTTAGCCATTTTACGTATTTTCTTTTCGGGAGATCACTTTATTTATTATAAATCTATACTTGAGCCTGAAAACTATATTTTAAAGTTATGCCATGCCCCAGCATTTGCTAGTGCTAGGTGCTACTGCTGATTCTGTTAGGTGTGATAATGGACATTTGACCTTATTCAAGATGAGTATCATTTCTTGCTCGTATGTCCATTTTATTCACAATAACGATCACTGTACATTCCTCATTTATATACTATAAATCATACCAGATCAAAGTTTAACCAATTACTCACAACAAAAGATGTAAAACTGTTGAAAAATGTTGCCATTTATCTTAAACAAAATTTACCTATATAATGCTGCGTCACCTGTACATGTGCTCGATATTCTTCATTTTTGTACTCTTGGTCATTTGGCCATACATACTGACTAAAACTATTCTTCTTCTTTATTTCATTGTGAAAAAACGTGCTTCAGCGCATTTAATGTGTGGTCATTAGTGAATAATTTTGGCCCTGGGAGAAAAAAGGTTATTCGACAAGTGTTGATAAATTGTATTTGCATTCCTGTTACATAAACTGTGGAGGCACTGATTTAAATATTATAAAGATACCTTCGGTTAAATATATAGCAAATATACCAAATCAGTGCAGAAGTTGAATCATATGAAGTTTAAGTGGATTCAAGATCAAAACATTTAAACCCTTGTGGTAGAAACGCGTCAATGCATTAACAGTCTTTAACATGGTTATATTTGGGATAACACTACCTTCAATAGTACAAATTAGTGTACCTTTCGGGCAGAGTCCCATGCGGGATTCGAACCCACACCCTCAGAGTAAGGCAACTATCGCCAGCATTGACTGTACCATCAGATTACCACACGACCATTTCGTCTCGACATCATTTTCACATTATGCATGTATTGTTTGAAAATATATTAATGAAATAAATTGTTTGCTTAGTTAACAAAAAAGAAGCACCAGAAAGGTTCGTGTAATATATGTATGAGGTTAGTATAATACAAATAGGGTAAGAAGTGATCACCGGAGCACCAGGGACACAACAAGTTTCTGTATCTCTTCGTGTTATAATGCGTAAAAACATAATTGAAAATACGGATACTAAGTTCATTTTAATACAGGCGTTAATGTGTGTCTTAATAATTCGTTGATATTCAGAAATGACATGTCAACATTACATGATTAAATGCATGCCAATATATTACTATAATGACATAAACGTCACTGTTTTGTTGAAACGATTACAATATGTGTATTTCAACATCTTATCTTGACATCATCATTGACATTGAATCATAAAACATCCCAATGTCTACTGATGAACATATCATGCAATAACAAATCACGTGGATATAATAATGTGAATTTCATAGCGAAATAAACCTGGCACTACACTTCTGGTTGAGGAATTATATTTCCACAGCTAACGTGGACAATATGGACAAATAATTCCCTGTAACATAATTCAAATGGTTGAGACTGTCACTATTGTAACGTTTTGAAAGGGTTATAATGATGTCATTTAAGCTTCGAATTAAATAGCAATTGCAAAGAGCATTGTCAGCACTTGATGACCATACAGCCAGGTCATGAAAGAGAAGTGAAAATCTTCCATGGGTAAAATATTTAGCAACTTGTGTACGTTTCTAAGAAATCTCACTGACTGTTAAACCACGTGTCTCTTATTTAGCTTTATTATTCACATTTATCAGTTTTCATTATCAGTGCTCCTTCAATGACCTATGAATAATATTGCGTCATATTCCGATTTATGTTCAGTTACAAAATATCTTCAAATCTAATCCGAGTGTTCGTTCATATATATTCGCGTGATACATGAAAACTTTAACCCTCAAACTCTAATGCACAGACCTACATTGTAACCGTCTCTGGGATCTGAATGGATTACACGTCACAGGGACTGATGAACCACAGCTGAATGAGTTGTTTGTACTTGATGGTCAGGAACTGGAACTGTTTGATGGTCGGAGATAACTACTTTAATCACATAGCCAGGAGTCCCCTGATGTCCTCAGTTATTCCACCGAATCCTGCTTTCCGTGGACAATTAAATCCAATCATTGTACTAAACGTGCAATGATGTTTTGTCACGACACACTGATAGAGTACTATTGTTTGGCATAATCAAAGACAATCGTGGATATTCACTTTAAATTAAAAGAGGGCCGCGAGAGTAGAGAAGGTCATTATAGTTTTAGTGAGTATTATTCAATGTAATATCTCAATAATAATAATAATAATAATACTTTATTTCCCGATGAAGGAATTCGTTGTACAACAGTGAAACAACATGTTGTAACATTAAAATACAGACATACAAAGATGAGACATATACATATTAAATACAGATAAAACGTGTGTAGTGTGCAAGCTACAAAGACATAAGAAATTAGGAGCATAAATGTACATAGTTAAAAGTATATGCAATCCGTTGATTACACCTTAAAATGAAATCCATCTAACTACAATAATGCTTTTGTATCAATGTTTAAGACCAAATTGATGTTTCTGAAATACAATGTAACTTTATTTCGTTATTACATTATCCGAGGAGTATGATATAGAACTGATTTAAATTAACCAAATATCATACAATAATATGAATGTCAAGCTGCATCCTAACAAAGTTCCAGTGGCACCAGATGGTGGCATTAATGAAATAGGATAAACACATTGGTGCCATCGCATCCAAATTGTTATAAGGTTATAATTAATAAGATCAGGGGTTTTGCTTGAACAAATTAGTTTATGGTTAATTGGTATATCGTAGATTGTTTTTCTTTTTAAAACAAATCAATTTATTTACAAAATTTTCATATGATACTGTTCATTTATATATTTGAGGGTATTTGTTTTGCTATTAGATCTCTGATGAATGAAATTGTGAGTACTACATCACCAAGTAGTTATCTCAGTGGTTGATCAAGGCGCTATCAAAAACATTCAAAATCTACTTTCTACGACATCAATAGTTCATTGTATACTGTCTAAAACATGTGGGGACGTTTCCTGTGCACCTGATTATATATTGCTTTATCTCCATGCCATGAAAGTCAGCTTTCTGCAGTTTCTATAGTATGTTTAGTTCTTGTAAGATAGTAAATGGATGTATGATAAGGAATAACAAAAACATATCGGCAAAGCTACATATCAATATATCCACTTAATTTATATTGCAAGTACACATTTCTGATACTAGCCCCTTTGATGAGACATTTTGAACATATACATTTCAACTGAAAGATGTTTACTGAACATAAAATTGTCACTAAAGTACAGCCATTACTGTATCTTTGGAAATTACTGCACGGGTTATCGACAAAAAAGACAATACATTTTAAAGAGAAAGCTTATGAATTCTGAACTGCGAACTCGTTCTACATTGCGCCTTGAGAATTTGATCAGTAGTTTGATAAGGAACATTACAAGATCACATATCATTATTATTATTATTATAACACCCGATCATTATTCGATTTCTATTGTTTTTTTTTAAAAATTGAAGACAGCTGCGTGACTAACATGGCACTATATATGTCATGCACATACGTAGACAGGCCTTACAGTAAAATATAATACAAATACTTGGTATGATAACAAATGTGATTATCTAAAGAAAGGAGGTGTAAATTCATAAACCTTTTTCGAAAAACTAAGACTCTGCATTCCCTGGAGAGATATCGCAAATCTAGAAATAGATGGAATAGATGTATATGGAACATAAAAGAAGAAAAAACATAGAAAATAGTTCAAATGATTAAAAAAGATTCTGGTATATATATATGAACTTAAAACATTCAGTCTCAAAAATAGACAAAACAACAATATCGAAACTGACGAGTGGCACGATTACTTTAAATTGTTATATTCGACCTCAGATAAAGGCCTTGATAGACCTAAACGGGACAGTTTTAACGAAAATAGGTCTCTACCCATTTAAGATATTACATCCGACATACTGAATGCCCCAACTAGAGATTAAATCTTAAACAGTATACATCACCTTAAGTGTAATAAAACACCTTATTACTCGCCCGTGTGAGATACTGCAGTGTAATATTTATACGGCAATATTAAACTAGTGTAATACCGCCGCGTGTATGACGTCACAATAGTTTTGCGGTTATGACGTCACAATTGGAGTAACGTCGTCACAATGGTATCGGACTTGCGGGAATCATAATTTCAGAGCCATGTCAGCTATTTCGCTGGATTATATGTTGGCAAGTAATAAACAGAATACTAAACTCTCTTCTATTGAATGCCATTTTTATTAAACTCGTGAATGATTTGGTATCAAACTCGCTTTCGCTCGTTTTATACAAAATCATTAACTCGTTTAATAAAAATGGTATTAAATAGAAGGTCGTTTAGTATCCTCTATTGGTATAGACAACGCTCTACCAGAATTGTTTAAACATCCACCTGATATTCTACTTCCATTTCTTGAGCTTATATTCAACATTATCCTCGACACAGGAAACTTCCCCGAATCTTGGTCAATAGGTATACATGTACCAACCTTTAAAGAGGGTGATCCGAATGATCTAACAATTACCGTGGAATAACCATACTCAATATTTTTGGCAAACTATATACCTATATACTCAATAAAAGACTAGTGAAATGGGCAGATGTTATGGATAAATATATACGAGGGTCAAGCGGGCTTTAGGGAGGGATATACAGCCACAGATAATATCATAATGTATATATTACACAGTTTGATACAAATATATCTAAATTCAAAAGGAGAAAAGTTGTATGCATTCTTTGTAGACTTGTAGATGTGTCAGAGGCCGTTGATTCTGTACAACGGGAGAAACTATGGGGTGTTATGCAATCGCATGGTCTAAGCAGTAAACTGAACAAATTGTTGCAGAGTATGAAAATGTTAAAGTGACAGTTAGAAATATGTACGGGTTATCTGAACCTTTTATTTGTGAATTAGGTGTTTGACAAGGCTTTATGTTCAGCCCGTTTTAATTCGATATTATATATTAAATATATGTGTTTACAATCATGGTTGGAATCCCTACTTTTGTCAACTAAATGTTAATTTTACAACCAATGGACAACGGGTATATGTTTCGTAGAGTATCTTGCAAAAGTTGACCCGAAAAAGTTTCGTATAGCTCTCACCCGATTGCGTTGCTCTTCCCATGAATTATTTATTGAAACTGACAGATACCTAGGTATACCAAGAGAACAGAGAATATGTAAATTATGTGACCATAAAACTATAGAGAATGAATTTCCTTCTCATCAGCCCTGTGTATAAAACTTTACTAACTAAGTACCTAAAACCATACTTTTATAAATACCCAAGTGAAAGAAAATTAACGTCACTATTGACAGATACTAACAAAGTATCATTACAGAATCTGGCAATGTACATATATTTCGCAATGGATTCAAGAATACATATTGTAATAAATAAGAACCTGTTATGAATAACTACTCATATGAACTGTAAATGTACTGCAGACGTGTACTTTCAGTACTGAAATAGAAATTGAACGAGCATGCGTTTCCAATGGGAACATACATCAACACAAGACAGTATCTGCTTAACTTGAGAATTAATCAGCGTATACTAATGTTATATTCAACTAGGCTTTATGCAGTTCAAACTAAACTACAAGGCAGATTTCATTGTTCGAACTTTTCCATTCTGTAATCGCTATGAATCTGGCATACATGTTGTAACTGTATATTAATAGTTTTGATTGATAAAATATTGAATAATACTAATACTAATACTAATAATAATACATTTACTAGTCTTTCTTGAAACCTTTCTAATAATAATTAATGTTGATATCGGCATGATACACTAAATAACAATTACATTCACAATGTCTCAAGGCGTTACTCACATTTTACCCTCGCGGAATTTTAATGTTAATGTTGATAGTATGCGTGACTCGCTTTGTCTTGAAAACCAACGGATATGGTATTATTTGCTGACCTGGATGTGTTGTGCAAAAGTAGGAGTTCGTTTCGAATGATCAAATGAACTCATATTAAGTTCATGTTTCTAATCTGAATGCATATGTGTACTTCAACCCTATGATATGCTTTCCCTTTGAAGAACCGGATTCCTTCATTAAAGTTTACGTTATGAAATCTTTCATTTATGATATAAATAGATAATGACCTGCTCAGAACAAATTTGTTGTTTCAGATGGTAACGCTAATCAAATATCTGAATGCATTCTCGTATAAGAAGGAACGTTTAATCTTTTTGTTTTGAATGAAAGACTTTAATTGACCAATCCTTTGACACATTCTGAATGATACGGAAGCAGTGTTTTATTGAACCTATTGTCATTTTATGAGATAATCAGCGGAATTACAAATGTCGTTGGTTCGAATGTATATTGTACTTGTTTCGATTCCATGGTGTAAATGTGCAATGGAAATATATCTTATTGTTAAAGGTGCATCCATTGTTTTCATAAAATTTTATTTGGATTTAATACGTTCCAAATCACCACATGTGCTGTCTACAATACAAATAAATTCACTCAGCCTGCATTTTTATCCCCAATCGCCAAATATATCATAATTACTAGTTTCCAATTAAAATTGAGTAACCTCATTATTCGTGTGCAGAAACCGAAACTGCACGCCTAATTTACATGCACAGTAGTTATGTGACCTAATAAACATTATCAACTCAAATTGGTCTTCTTGTCTGTTATAAATAAGATTCCTAAATTACGTTTGACTCATTGACGCGCGCCACATGCTGTAAGGCGACCCGATTTTATTATGGAAACCCGAGATTCCATAATTGACCAACGTAAATAACATAAGTGAGAAGTTCAAATTCTATCAAAAACCTATTTTTATACTTTAACTAAGATATTGACGAAAATTCCAACTTTCTACCCCGCACCGTACGTGAGATACAGACCCCCTTGCCCATGGGTATGCCCATGGGAAAGTTCGCCCATGGGCCTGCCCATGGGCTGGCCCATGGGCGAGAGGTTGTTAAAATTTGAGTTACACAAAAATTATTTTCTAATTTTTAATAATGGGTCTAGCAGTAACATATTTTAGATATTTGTGAACTCCCCCCATGCAAAGGAAATTATTTTTCCCATGGGCGAGATTTCCCATGGGCGAGACTTCGCCCATGGGCAAGGTTTCCCATGGGCGGATTTCCCATGGGCCAATGTTGACTTTGGCAAACATATAATGTTTGTGAAATGTTGACTTTGAAAAAAAAATGTTTGTGAAATGTTGACTTTGGAAAAAATAGAATGTTTGTGAACTGTTGACTTTGGAAATATTGACTTTTAAAATATTTATTGATTTTTGGTGGAAGTGTTACTTTGATAAAATATGGACTTGTTGATTTTAATACATATTTTGAGTTATATGAATGGTTGACTTATGAAATATTCATTTTAGTGAAATGTTGTGTAGTTTAAGTTTAACTTATATAAAATGTTAACTTTGGTGACTTTGAAAAAGATATTTTGAATTTAGTGAAATGTTGACTTTTATCACATATTTACTATGAAATGTTGACTTTTAAAAGATATTTTGAGTTTAGCGAATTGTTGACTTATGTTGACTTTGGAAATATGTATTGACTTTGACGAAGTTTGCATATATCATGAAATTTAATATTTCTATTCTACTGACTTTGGTTTAGTTTGAAATGTTGACTGTTATATTAGTTTATTAATTTATGGTTTGACTGACCCTTCACACAAGAAATACCTACAACGGGTTGTTAGTCAACGGTATGTGCATCAATTAACATAATTGAATATACATGAGTGTCAATGACACGCTAATGAATAATGATACGCTAGTAAAGTAAATATATGTATAAACGTTTATATCAAGTACACACACATTGTGTTAAGTGTAATTCAGCGTCGTGTAAAGTACTTACGCAATAAAGAATAACATTTTTTATTTGTAATTGTAATTCACTCTCATTTCTTAGGAATTAGCAAAATCTGCTAGCCGTACACTTGGAGCGTCTGTTTACTTTAGAAAGTGTTTATCTGTTTATAATATATCATTTATTCATATTGTATTATTGTGAAATTAAATGGCCGGGTGCTTTTTTATACTTTAAAGTATGTATATAGTGTATGTTATTGTAACTTGAAGCACAAGACACTTTAACAATCTCTCTCTCTCTCTCTCTCTCTCTCTCTCTCTCTCTCTCTCTCTCTCTCTCTCTCTCTCTCTCTCTCTCTCTCTCTCTCTCTCTCTCTCTCTCTCTCTCTCTCTCTCTCTCTCTCTCTCTCTCTCTCTCTCTCTCTCTCTCTCTCTCTCTCTCTCTCTCTCTCTCTCTCTCTCTCTCTCGTAATCGCAGTGACCGGTTAGTTGTGTAATAGCTCGCCCATCCGTTAATTACCGTTGATCCGAATGAATACACATCCAGTATGTCTACCACAGATGTCGTCTACACGTAATCATATGATCTAGTGCCTTGAGAATCCATTTCCTGTTTATTGTTCCAATATTCCAATGTTCAGGTGGAATGTACCTGATGAAGGAATGAGTATGTAGTCCGAAACTTCGTGCATTTTCACATTAAAGAAGTTGTTATCCAGAAAATATTCCTGTTCTTATGTATACCACTTCTAAATGTCCTTCAAAGACCTAAATCTATGCAGTTAAATCAGTATCATATATCAAATATGTTCGTGTTGTGTAGTGATAGTAATGGGAACTGTTTACATACCGATGAATCCCATTGTGACATTATCACAATGACTCTTAAAATGGTACTTTGAGCAATGGTCAGTAGTTAAAATTACACCAATGATAATGTTTGCAGTTTTATAATCACCCATTGAAAGAGGTCGGGGTTGGGGAGTTGAAGTGGAAATTACTACTGCAAATGCAATACACACAGCGGCTTCTGATTTGTGAAGTTGAATTTGGCCGGAATCCGTCAAATCTTCAAAACTTGACTGTGCTGACCAGTAGACTCACGCTTGAGTGATTTTGTTGTCCTGGTTGAATCAGAGAGTGGCAGAGATGATATGTGTTCTCTTCTGGTGTCAACGTTGCATTTATCATTATAAATGCTGTTGGAATGACACGGTTTGTTAATTAAAAGAATGAGGCGGTACGGCTACTAATATAATTGCAGACAGACAGACAGACAGATAGTTTATTTAAGTCTCACAAAATTACAGACAATGTACACACACATAAAATATGTTTTAAAATGCAATGAGCCACTCTATATAAAGAGTTATGAGAGGCTTTTATTATTTAATCTTGCCTAGGTACTATTCAAAATTTCAAAATTTGCCTCCACCCTTTTCGACCGTGGCATCAAAATTATCCTCCTTTGGAATCATTCGAAACTTTATTAATGGTCCTTGCGACCCGAGTGAGAGAACAGCTCCGCTGAAATCGCTCGTTAAATCTCCGTACTCATCATCATCAACTATTATTATTGCAGACACTCTCTGCTTCCTTTACTTAGCCCAACGGATAAAGTAATTTACATAATGCAAAATGATAAGCTCAGTAAATCTGAAGTCGCTACTATTAGTAAAATGTTTACAACATATATTGAGTTTATATATATATATGAAGTATCGTTTTGAATAGACGTTTCAATAGTATTCTCTTCTATAAAATATTCACTTTAATGAAACGTTGACTCTTGAAATATTATGACTTTTTTAAGTTGAACACTAATGTCTGGCTAAAGGCGAGTGTTTCAAATAGTTCCGGTAAGTGTAAGTGCTATTGCCCACAATACATCGGTCACCATGACTGATTATTTATACACAACTGAGTGCAGGTTACAGCTATATAAAGGTATAGAACAATTGCAATATAGCCATGCAAATGCGGTTTAAGTGATATATCAGACTTTTGTTTTGACTCTCAGAATACCCTACTGTTGAACAAGCGTCCACTCGGTATTACGTAACATGAGTATTCGGTCAACTCATTAAGGCCGACAGGTAATTAATTACCGGTACAATGCCTCTGACTCCTGTGTGACGAGAACGCCAATATATATACAAATGTAGTAAGATTTCGATAGAGTGACCACATTAGCACTTATATGTTTCCGATCTGTGTGCATTACACTGCAAATTCATCTCCGATCAGATGACATTCTCGACCAGGAACTAATAGCGCTAGTTATTGAGAATGTAAATGTAACAAATGTTAATTATGTAACTTTGAGATAACGAATTTATTTTGTTACAACAGTTATAATATGCCTAAGATTATCATGTAGGAATTGCTGACTTTTAAGAGATTGACTTTGGTGACTGGAAACTATTTATTGGCTTATGTACTTATATAATGAAGGAAACATGTTTCTAAATCCATCTTAATGTGTGACGTCTTTGCCTTTCAGAAAGGTTTAACACTTTCAACTGGACATCAAAGGCTGATTGTATCAATTATGTGCAAACCCATGGATATCACAACTAGGCTGATGGTGGTGCATTATATGTGAGACCCAAAAAATCGTCACAGCTTTGACAGTTATGAACTAGTTATAGACCTCTCATGTGTATCAGATGCATACTGAAATACTGAATAAACATAACATTTCATTATACATATTCCAAGCAAAAGACATGGAGTGATTTTGACAAATGAAGTAACAAAATTAATTTAATGCGATAATCTAATGATTTTAACGGTCTTTAAGTGTGCTGTGTATTAGAAAGTCCCTGGTCTTACATAATGTGCATGAGAGGACGTCACCCTTCACTGGCCATGGGAATTCGCTAGTTGATGTAATTACAGGTGGCGGGAATGAACATTAACTAATAATCATGTACCCACCCTCACTTAATTATTTGTGTATCTCCCACCAGACTATTAGGGGTGGCCAACATTCGTTCAAATGTTCTTATAGATCTAACGCACAGTATTATATAACATGCGATATTAGAAAGGCAGTAATAATAATAATAACAATCATATATGATTATCGTATTGTGTTCTGTATAAATCAACACAGAAAACACATGCATAGGCTGTTGGAAAAAGTTATTTAGAAGCTCCAAATGTAAGGTTGTTATGTATGATGTCATTTAAAGGTGCATCAATTGTGTTTCATAAATTTTTATTTGGCTTTAATACAAATTCACTCAGCTTGCATATTCATCCCCAGTCGCCAAACATGTCATAATTACTAGTTTCAATAATTAAAAGTAACATCATTATGCATGTGCAGAAACTACACGTCCTATTTACATGTACATGCAGTAGTTATATGACTTGTCGAACATTTTTTATCAACCCAAGTTTGTTATTTTGTCTGGTTTAAATAAGATTCCAAAACTACGTTTGACTCATTGGCGCGAGCCAGACGAGGTGCATTGTCCGGTTTTCGATCAGAAATCGATACTTTTACCTTCATATTGTCAATATACTAAGTCGAGTATCATCAAAATGCCAGTTTTCAGTAACAGTTGGTACTTCTCGATAAAATAAGATAATTTATAACGTTTGTCATATTTGACCCCCCCCCCCCCCCCCCCCAACAACACAATGGATGTACTTTTAAACCGCTGCCTTTGAAATCTGTCAACTCCAACAGTGAAATTTTCACAGAAATATTGACATAATAAATAAAATATCTGTCAATTCTTGACAAATACCATGTTCACTTCATCTCGGTATTGTATGATAACTTGAAAAGATAATGCTTTCAAATCATTTATTGCAATATGAATACGAAATACAAACGTGTACCAAGCAATGTTTATGTAACTACATGGACATTTAGATATTATCACACTTCCAACAACCGTACCAAAATATTTGAAACATAATAAATGTTGTTAACCGTTAAATATCATAAACAAAGTCATGACATCTGCCTGTCTATTTTACTTGAATCTCAAACTTGCAATTGTAGCAAACCTATTAAACTATTACCACGCTGTATTAACGCTTACATTATGCAACATTGTCAACTTAAAATTAAAAACAAAAAACATGTAAATTGTTCATTAAGCTCTCAAATAAAATTTTAAATGAACCAGTATGTATGCTGTAC
Organism: Gibbula magus; assembly: GCA_936450465.1. Taxonomy (NCBI): domain Eukaryota; kingdom Metazoa; phylum Mollusca; class Gastropoda; order Trochida; family Trochidae; genus Gibbula; species Gibbula magus. Next base: position 54,700,367 of record OW388305.1, read on the forward strand.
AGTACTATAGAATCTAATTACCATCACTAGTCATCCTATGAGGAGCCAAGTCGCGCTCTTAACGAGCTAAATGGAATATGATATACTGGGTATACTGGGATAAGTGTGTATTGCAAAGGGGCAGTTTGTTTGGGTATTACCATAAACCAATTAAAAAATACGTATATATTCGTATTGTCGCCAATACTGTTATTTCAATCGGAGTGTTTTGACACGTGTGTAGTTGACTCAGAGATACACACACGTGGTCACTGGGATGTTCAGGAGATACGGTTCACTGACTTGATGGTTAAACACTCAGGAATTGTCTGAGATTTTAGAAAAGAGTGGTATATTCATTTTGGATTATTTTCATTTGAATGCAAACCGGAGAGTATATTGTGGAAACGTCTGGTTATAAACTGACTACATATATAAAAACTTAATATATATTTTTTTAGGGGAAGGACACTTGTGTGAAAAGGCTTTTCATACATAATACCCGTCAAAATCGTAAGATGTCTTTGATAATCCCTGTATCGTATTGAGAAAGCGGCCGAAATTGTAAACAAATGAAATTATTAAGAACTTAATATAGACTTTTCATGTACCCCCTTCACTGCTGTCAACAGACTAACAGTGAGTGGGTCATCTCAATATCTAAATTGGAGACTAATTGCAAGAGTTCGAATTAATTAAAATTTGTAGGGTACTGGCGAAGTAATCCCTTGTTCAAAAGAGGCAATAAAATATGTTGACGCTAGGAACAACTGAGCACTAGCATACATGCAAGAATGTATATACGTATGTATGTTCTGTGCTATTCAATGATTAAAACCGCTCGAAATAGAATCAAACAAGTGAGGTAAGTAATGGACTGTTTTATTTTCGTAATTTACAACAATGGGTTAGTTGATCGAATAGACATGTTACGCAATACCACGGCACGCTCGTTACATAGACATGGTGTTCTGATACACACAAATGCACAGGTCTAATATATCATATATCTGTAACCTGCACTTGGTTGTGTATAAATCATCAGTCTCGATGACACTGCCCACTCTACAAAACAATCAGAGAACCACTGCTTATAACCTGTCAAGCCAAATGGAACAATTTTAATACTGCCACCGACCCGGAACGTCTATCATTTATCCTAGCAAGCCCAACTATTTTAAAAGAAAGTGCCAGAAGCTGCAAACTACTGCTGGAAAAACGTCGAAATGTATTGTTTAAAAATTGACTTTTTTATAATATATTATTTTATGTCCTTTTATGCACAGTTTATATGTATACCTATATTTATACAAATATATGTATTATTCTATATTTAACCAAAGTTTTAGTATCTGATTTATAACCACGTTTACTCTTACATTCATACCTTTTATTTGTAGTCATTGCATTTTTTTATATGTATAGATAGTCTCTCATAACCCTAGTTTTAGGGTGGCCCAGATGTATTTATATTTTATTGATATTATTTTATGTATGTGTATATATGGGGTGAGACTAAATAAACTATCTGTCTGTCTGTATTGTGGGCAACAGCGTAGTCAAAAAATCTAATACTTACTGTTTGAAACGCGCTCCTTAAGCCAGACCATAGTGTTTTCAAAATCTTATTAAACTCAAACTTCAACATCGCCAATAAATATCTCAAAGTAAAACTATGTCACTAAAGTCAATCGTTTAGAAGTCAACAATTCACTAAACTCAAAATATCTTCTCAAAGTCAATAAATCACCACGTTAACATATAATTAAAGATAAACTTTAAGTCAACCAATAGTTCCAAAGTCAACATGTCATCAAACTCGATTTATCTTTTCAAAGTCAACATTTCACCAAAGTCAATATTTTATTAAAGTAAAACTTCCACAAAAGTCAACCAATATTTCCGTAGTCAACATTTCACCATCATTATAATATTTTCAAAGTCAACATTTCACCAAAGTGGCATCAATTCCAAATCACCATTTTACCAAGCTCAATATATATAATCAGAGTCAACATTTCAAACTTCACCAAAGTGAATAAAATGGAATAAATATGGAATTAATATTTCATGATATAAGCATACTTCACCAAAGTCAATAAATTAACATAACATAATTAATGTAAGTCAACAAATCGCTTAACTCAAACTATCTTTTATAAGTCAACATTTCATCAAAATCAATGTGTGATCAAAGTTAATATTTCATAAAATTCAAAATATCTTTTTCAAAGTCAACATGTCACCCAAGTTAACATTTTATCAAAGTAACACTTTCACCAATGTCAATAAACATTTCAAAAAACATTATTTTCCCCCCAAAGTCAACATTCACAAACATTATATGTTTGCATAGTCAACATTGGCCCATGGGCGAGGTTTTGCCCATGGGAAATAAAGCCAATGGGAAATCCGGCCCATGGTCGAGGTCAACATATGTGATTAAAGTCAAGATGTAAATATGTGATTAAAGTCAACATTTCACTAAATTCAAAATATCTTTTTCAAAGTCAACATGTCACCAAAGTTAACATTTTATATAAGTTAAACTTAAACTACACAACATTTCACTAAAATGAATATTTCATAAGTCAACCATTCATATAACTCAAAATATGTATTAAAATCAACAAGTCCATATTTTATCAAAGTAACACTTCCACCAAAAATCAATAAATATTTTAAAAGTCAATATTTCCAAAGTCAACATTTCACAAACATTCTATTTTTTCCAAAGTCAACATTTCACAAAACTTTTTTTTTCAAAGTCAACATTTCACAAACATTTTGTTTTCAAAGTCAACATTTCACAAACATTATATGTTTGCCAAAGTCAACATTGGCCCATGGGAAATCCGCCCATGGGCAACCTGGCCCATGGGCGAAGTCTCGCCCATTGGCGAAATCTCGCCCATGGGAAATCTCGCCCATGGGAAAAAAAATTTCCTTTGCATTGGGGGAGTTCACAAATACCTAAAATATGTTACTGCTAGACCCATTATTAAAAATTAGAAAATAATTTTTGTGTAACTCAAATTTTAACAACCTCTCGCCCATGGGCCGGCCCATGGGCAGGCCCATGGGCGAACTTTCCCATGGGCATACCCATGGGCAAGGGGGTCTGTATCTCACGTACGGTGCGGGGTAGAAAGTTGGAATTTTCGTCAATATCTTAGTTAAAGTATAAAAATAGGTTTTTGATAGAATTTGAACTTCTCACTTATGTTATTTACGTTGGTCAATTATGGAATCTCGGGTTTCCATAATAAAATCGGGTCGCCTTCTGTGCATTGTCCGGTTTTCGATCAGAAATCACTATTTTTACCTTCATATCGTCCATTTACTAGGTCTACTATCATCAAAATGGTAGTTTTCGGTAACAGTCGGTACTTCTCGATCTAGTTACAACATTAATAACGTTTGCAATATGTGACCCCCAACAACACAATGGATGTACCTTTAATTGAGCTACAGATATTTTAGAATATTTAACTGTGGTGGAAAGCATTTGATTACCTTTTGATAATTATTAGTTTAGATAGTCCCTCAGTCACAGAATACTCTTGAAGTGACAATAAGTTTTTAAAAAATACGATGATGAATTTAATTTGCTTTGCCATATTTGATACTGAATATTTACATCGCTGTGTAAAACATTGTATAAAACATGATATGTCACAACAGTCTTGGGAGATCCACACATATGAAAAACCAGTCTCCATCCATAAAGTACGAACATGTGACACCCAACTGACACCATCATGGTCGTCATATGACTTAAGCATTAAATAACATGCCTTCGGATGATGATTTGAGTCCATATGTAGAAGCCTTGTCCAATATTTAATACATCTATGAAAATAGTGAATACACAGTCTCGACCTTCCAACTTCACCAAGTATAGCAGAGTTAGACACAAATTTACCGACTCCTAGATATTTCTTAAAAAAAGCTTAAAGAACAATGAACTTTTTCAATATTTTCTTTAAGAGAATAGCGCCATATGTCTGATCCATATAAAAGTATTGGTGCTATTTTGGTTTCACATATCTGGGTAATGATAATAAGTGGGATTTGAGGGTGCTTGTTTGTAAATGAGTTGAAAAATGGGAAAGCAGGCCTTTTTAGCTTGAATAGCTAATGTTTCGCATGCCTTTGACCATACAAGTCTTGATGAGAACATTATACCTAAATATTTTTAATATGACACACATTGACTGTTTTTCCACCGCACGTCCAGTTCTCAGTCTTTTTAGTATAACCTCCATTTCTAAATACAACAATGCATGATTTATCAAAATTTACCTGCAAACCCCATTGATCACAATACGCAATTTAGCAAATCCAGCTTCTTCTGCATACAATATGCAGAATATGTGTCATCCAGTAATGTTACATCATCAGCAAACAAAGCAATAACATATCTTCTGTTCCATCTCTCACAAAAATACCTCTTAAACCAAGAGTATTAAATTCTTCAACTAATTCTTTTATAGAAAAAGATAAATAGAACAGGACTAAGTATGCAGCCCTGGCGAACACCTGCTGACGTTTCAAATAATTCCGTTTAAGGTTACCGACATGCAGAAACTTGTACATACATATTCTTCAATACAGAGACCATCTTACCACGAACACCATTTGTTAATAAAACGTATAGTAACTTGTTTCTATTAGCAAGTTCAACTGCCTTTTTAAAATATATGAATGCAGCATAACATCTATGTTTGGGCTTAGATACATTTATTGTCTTCTTCATCACACCAACTTCCAGAATGCCTCTCAAATAGTTAAATATGTTTAGTTGTAGATGTTGTCTATTTATGAATAGTAGATCAGAAACTTTTGGTTGATCATACATGTAGTGTCTGTACTGTTTGGTAGATACTTACGATTTCTTATAACCTATAGTTGTATATACAAAACATACGTAATCAGTGTTAACTTATTTAGTTTAGAATCTGTATGACTACTGATCTAAAAGCGCGAATCCCCTGATAATATTACTCAGCCCAGTATAGTATTAGATTGGGAACCAATCTTATTTTGTCAATGTCATCATTTGAGCATAACATGAAAAAAATGACACATTGAACATATAATTATTAATCTGGTGGAAGATATTTCAGTGTAATATGTACGTGTATACGGCAATATTGAACTAGTGTAATACCGCTGCAGGTATGACGTCACAATGGTGTGCAGTTGTGACGTCACACTGGTGGTACATAAATCTTAGTTTCAGCACACTGTCGGTAATTTCGCTTGATCTATTTGGGTAAGTAATAAACAGAAACAGACTCGTGAATGATTTGTTTCAAACTCGATTTATACGAAGTTTAGATCAAAGAAAAATAACTTCAATTTCATAATAATCCTATTTCAAATTGCATTACGCTTCTCAATAACTATCATATTATCGTATGATTTACTGACCATTAAAGGCAATCCTTTAAACAGTGATTATTGTGAAAGGTAATTTTCAAGTGGAAATGTAAATAAAGTAAAGAACTCCAACACAAAGAGATTTTATATTTGAATAGCATTCATAACAATGCATTTTAAGCAAAGTGCTTTGAAGTTATTTGGAATAACGATTCCTTCATTTGGGAATATGTGATCTAAATTCAGATAACAGCCTGCCATCCGAATATTTCTGATACGATATAAGTTGTATTTCTGGTTGAATGGTCAACCCTTTGAAGTTAATTTATTTTTAAGAGAAACAAACTAAAACTGGCAATTGTATAGCTTTTATGACTTTATTTGGTGCAAATGTTCGAAGCTCAGCAGAAAATGGTTCCACTTAAACATTCAGACCGGTTTTGATGTGAGCTGACTTTATTCAGAAGCCGTATCAATCAATATCGGTGTATCGTGTCACATACTATGTTACCATGTTTATGAACGATATTGTTCTCTTACACTATACACTATACACTATAAATACATAGAGATTATTACCCGAGGAAGTGTGTCATATGACTTTTACGAAACGAGTGTGAATTTTTGTATTGCCCGAGCGAGAGCGAGGGTTATACACAAATTCGCACGAGTTTCGTAAAAGTCATATGACACACTTTCGAGTGTAATAATTTCTTTATTACCCGTTCTATTCCATGTGATTCGCGTAAAAATAGTCAGAAAGCGGCCCACTTCTCTTGCGACGGCAAGCCACAAGGACGTCACGAACAATCGTTTTATGACGTCACAGACGACAAAATACGGGAAGCCGCGGTGAAACAATCGTTACTAGGCAAACGTGATATGTGCACATGTGCTCATATCAATAATATTAACTTGGTTATTTTCAACCATATGGGTAATAATATTGAATATGAAACACCACTCGCCACATTATTACAGAATGCCCTCGGTATGCGGCCCCTTTAAAGGTAACAAGTCATGTTAATATTAAACGTTTGACGTAAAATGTCAAATTCCATGAAAGGTTTAACACATTTAAATTGATGTACATGGGGTATGTTGAATAAATTAGTAGCGAAGGAGGACCGTTCAACTCCTGTGTTTATATACTCACTTTTTGTAAATTTAAAAGCAACTATTGTTCATTCAACGCAAATAGATATTTGCCTATTACAATCAAATTCATAACGAATAAAATTATTTCTTTCAACAAATAATTGGAATGTTCAGTAAAATAGTTCAATTTTACTCGTGGAGCTGGAAGTGATTCCAGCTACACTTTGGAGACCACTGGTAGCTCACATTCGGATTCTAAAATTACTCTTTTGGTCTTAACTTAACTTTCCAACTAAAAGCTGTTTATTCCTTTTAATTCAAATATGAAAAATCGTCAATTTGCAATTATATTTAAAAAATGGGTAAAGGCAATACAGGATTTCTTCTTAACAAACATATGATAATTTGTGTCAAAGCGTCCGGAGAGTTGAATTGTATCTACGAACACGCAGCACACGATAACTTCGTTGTATGATATAGACTAATCACTAATCATTGGCAGTGACATACGATCAGTTTCTGATGACATGTATGCGTGATAAGAAGTAATTATCTGCTTATAAGAGCTCAACAGATAGCTATGCTATGTAAGAAGTCAATTATCTGTATGTCCCTCTCCAGACATAAGTTTTTGAGGCGAAGTACAGCGAGTGCAGAACTCTAACGAACCTGTGTAACATCGTTTTCTATTTCTGTTTCTTCTGTTTTTGTCTACGCATCACCACCCCTGGGCTTTTTGGTAAGGACACCTCATGTTCAAATTTTCCACCGTTGATTCGTGTACGTGCGGATTACGATATTGCGATTATGATTTTACTGCGGTAAAAGAGCGCAAGGAGCTAAATAGTTCTAATGGCAGGATAAATCCTTTTAGGTTTAAACGTTACTCTCTACATTAATCAACACGCCGGCAAAGTCGATTATTATCACCATACAGTGGAACAAGTTGGAAATAAATTAAAGCTTTCTTCTTAAACAGTTACTTTTGTACTGTGTTAATATTAATGATTAGAAACTTTTCAATGTATTGACATTACAGAAATCCCAACGAAATTATGATATTTGTATTTCTAAGGACATGGCTAAACATAGAATTCAAAGAAGGTGAAAACTGCATAAGAACAATCTACAGATAGGTTTAGGGGGTCGTTGCGCCAGACCTTACGGAATATGATCTAAATACGAAATGTTAAGTTGTGTTTCCATGGCAATGACCAAAATAAAATCAAAATAATAAACGAAAATACTCCAAAGTGGCATGCATATAAATACATAAAGTTTCAAGAATATGTAATCAAAAAAGCCTGCTGTAAATTATGCGTTGTCATTGTCGACATGTTGTCTGAGGGTCATCGGTTGTCAAATGAGGCATCTTACTTAATGAGCAGAACTTGAATTTGTTAGCAGACCCATCAACAGGAATCTGGTTAAAAAAATGTCACACTAGATACTGAGTATCACGAATATACATTCAAGCAGCTAAAAAGGCTTGCTATACGAGAGTATATACCATCAAGTGAACAGCGAATGCGATCGGTTAGGAAGGAAATTGCTGGTTTGCAAAAGTCTTTGATATGATCACCACGAAAGGTGAGGTGAGTTAGGGTTTAACGCCGCTTTCATGAGTATTTCACTTATATCGCGGCTGCTAGTATTATGGCAGGGAGAAAGCCCGCAACGCCATGTGGCTATGCATTGCGGTGAAACCTGCGAGCATCGGCTGGAACTAGCGAACCATGGGTGGTACTACGCTGAGATTCAGTGTAGCATTGCACCCAAACCTTACGCGTTCTCTACTGCAGACAAAGTTGCCGTGCCCCTGGCGGGATTCGAACCCTGGACCTCTTGATCCGAAGCCGAACGCGCTAACCACTGCGATGATGTATGAATGTTGATATGCGTATTATATTGGCAAATATCTACACCGCTGTTTCGATGAAGATCAAATGTATAAATTCATAAACGTTCCATTTAAATTAAATTTAGAGCTATTATAATTCCGTTATATGCCATTGACTTTCAAACAGTAAGCTCATCTCATTATGATGCTTCATTCTCTGTTATAATGTACATCTACAGCATGTTTTTCTAATTCATATCGTCATAAGTATGACATTGATATGTACATGTACCATTGACAGTAGATGGCTTTATGAGTATTACAAAAGACTAGATCAAAGGAACTGCACGCGTGATGTGGGTCCAATCACATCATTCACATTGCTTTGTTTCTTCTAAATTTGCAAGATCAAACGTCATTTATTATAAATACATGCAGCCCATTAGAATCTCATCATTTGCCTTACAGGTATATTTTCTTTTTATCTTGATAAATATCATCAACATGAAAAACAGGTTATTTCCCTCTTGTGTGTACATTTATACATGTAGACACGTGTATACAGGTTAACAGTGTACCACCTGTTCAGTAGTGATGTATTTTGCCATTAGCTGCAAATATCACCTGAAATAGCATGATAAAATTGAATGTTGTATATAGAGTAAACAATCAGTTTTAATCGTATCATATCATTCAATTATATCATGGACGCGTTTAAGTATGTACATGTATGTTGGCCGTGATACATCCACAAACTCAAACCAGACGTAATTCACCATATGAGTGTATTACATTCCTCCGGTGCTCTTCATAAAGAAATAAACCATTGTAATGCTTGCACGCATTCTCACAACAGCTGTGAATTTCCCATCAGAAGCGATTCTCAGTCGTGGTTGTAAGTGTGTGGCGATAAATAACCAGTCCAAATACCATTACACGGTCCGGCGAGTACCTGCCATACTGTAAAAGATCCTATGTGCTATATTGGCAAATATGAGAGAACCGCTTGGCGTCATATGATATATTAGCACTTATTCGATGATAGAAATAAATGTATGGCCTATTCACGATATCCATAACCATAGAAGATAGCATATGAGCCGCTGTGTCTGAGAGATGCGTTTGTAATTGACATGTAAAGATGGGACGGGCTGTATCAACGATCACACAGGTTAGAATATTGTCTGCATTACGCTTATGTCGACTTTAAATGCAAAAGATAATTGGCGTATTCATATTTGAAAACCAATAAAGAATATGTTACTTATTTTATGAATTCAAAGTTTGTATAATGATCCTTATTCATGTACTCAATATATTTGCAACATACATGAGTTGATGTACATCATGTCAATTAGCATAGGCGTAGGAACGGTTCAAAAGTTGGAGAGCAAGATTGTGGGGCGGGGTATAGATTTGTGTGTTATAGAAACGTCAAAGTGTAATAAATAAGCGACTGATATAGCCTTTCAGCATTGAATATTTATATGTTTGCCCAGTGATTTAAAAACCAGGTAATTTGTTGGTCTTTGACAATGCCGTTTTAGTAAAAAAAACGAAAATGCCAGATGGGCTTAAAACACGGGCCGTCGTCCGTAGCCCGTAGCTGCCTAGTTCTATTTTGAAAATTGTGCCCATGTTAAAAAGATCAATTGACACTATTTCAACATTTCTACAGACCGGAAATGACTGTACGCGATCGATTTTATTATTGATTCTTGTACATGATATATTTTCGGACAACTATGAATGTTCACTGTGACAAACGTTGTCTAGATACTATCGTTTTTAGTACACTGCATCGGCTACATTCAATGAAAGTTTCAGCTCTGTAGTACCAGTATGTTCAGAGGAGAAGATTGTTTAAGATGGGTAGGGTCGAAAACGCTGAAAATGCACTAAAAGCAAAATGGCGTCTGAGTCACGTGATGTACGACTTACTCATGAAAAGTTTGCGCATCTTATAGAAAAGGTTGCACGTTTCTAAGTCTATTTTGAAAAACAATTCTCATGTTCTCATGTTAAAAATAAAAAAAAACTAAAGGGGCTGTAACACAAAAACGGAAGTCCAAAGTCAGGATTGTGTGTGATATGTATCAATTTCAGCCCATATACTACCATCCCTGAAAGTTTCATGCAATTCACATAAGTAGTTGAGGCTGTACAGTTGACACAAAATTAACACAAATAAGTATAATAAGTATAATAAGGAAATATATAAATAATATATAAATATATATATAAATAATATATAAAATAACAATAGGTCTTCCAGACTTACGTCTGAAGACCTAATAAGGTTTGAGATGAGCCCCCGAGTTTCACGCCTTCAGAATCTTTTAACCTAGAAAAGGCCGGAAACTTCGCTCTACACCACTCGCCTTCTTGGCCGAGCGCTACGCTACCTAAAAAGTGTTGTTGTGTGTGTAAAGCAACGACCCAAAGGCCTGTATTTTGGACCAATCTTTCTGAAACGTACATATGCTTTCGATATGTATCGATTATACGCATGGTTTTTCTGGGGACCAATCGGATCAATATTTAGAGAGTTATGGCCCTTGACTTTGAGGACTCGGTTTTTTACTGTGGGTTAAACTTAGACTTAGGGTGGCTCAAATTGTTTATATGTGTTTGAAACTTGATGTGTTTCCTTTCGCACAGTGGTGTAGTGGTTAGCGTGCTGGCCTCTCACGCCAAAGACCCGGGTTCGAATCCCGGTGGAGACACCAAACATTTGTGACCTGGGTCGCAAGCTGTGTTGTGTCCTTGGGCAAGGCACTTCATCCACATTGCACTCAGTCCACCCAGCTGTATAATTGGGTACCTGAAAAGCGGGTGTACATGACTTCGTCTAGCGCTATCGGCAGCTTCGAAAGTACAATTCCGTCAGGGTAATAATGTGAAGCGCATTGAGCATGCATTTGTGTGTGGATAACTTGCGCAAAATAAGTATCCATTATTATTACATAAGACCATTGAAATAGTCATTTGTGTAACCTTCTAATTTCGACCTTAATGAAAGACACAATTTTTAAAACTTTAACCCTCACTCTACCTTTTAATTCGTCAGCATCTGAAAATAGTATTTTTGCAATGTCACATACTCTGGTTATAACCTTTGACCTTGTGACCTTGACCTTGATGTAGGAACCATTGTTTGAGAAACTTAACCATGGCCATAATATGTGATTGATCGGTGATAGGCCTTTAATATTTTATCAAAGACTGCCTCATGTCAAATGCAGATCTAGATGATAAGATCTATTCTTTCGTAAATTAACATTTCCTTTAAACTGCTTATTTGACAGATAAGGAACCCACGGGTTATTTTGCTCTCAGAGCACTCTTGTTTAGTTTTCAAGTCAATTTCAGACATAGATTTTCTTCATCGCATGTGATGTCATGTATTTTATGCTAAACTATTTTAACATTTAGTTTTTTATTTACAAATTACATTTTTCAGAGAAACAACAGCGTATATAAATGCATAGGTATTGATATTTGCACAGCGCAACCGTGAAACTCAGCTGCTCAAATGTTCCTTACCTTCCCCGATCATCGGATAACAACCTGCAAAGAGCCATCAAGGATGTTAATGAACATATCGGTGAATTGCCAAATAGCTATCTCCTTGAAATGTACACATAATTTTCACAGATTTTTTCAACTTTTACTTTATCCTGTTTTAACCCTCTGGCCATTTTGACAGACTGTATAATATGATTGATAGTGTAACATATACATGTACTCTTACACCACCAAAGGTGTTTTTTCTAGACTAAAGTGAGGAAGATGAAGAAAGAGTCACTTGCTAATCAGTGCCAATCTGTGATGAGCTGTGGTCATTGATCGCGTTGCTGGCTTGACCATTTCTCACGGGGTGCAGCAATAGTGGCACAATCAAGCAAGCGTAACTCTTAATCTCCCACAAATCAAATCACAATGAGGTGGACTGGAACAGAAAAAATAAAAACCAAAAGCAAATTTAAAGAAAGCCTTTAGCATCTTTATTGTTACAAGTTGTGATCTCTTGGACGATGACATGAACCACGTCAAACATAAATGTAAGCACACGTTCACGCGTACCAGCAGCCACTCATTGTACTACGAACAACGTGTACCGTGTTACATTAATGTTCACAAGGCACATGTATATTCACAAAGGTTACCAAAGAAGTTACAATTCAGAAATAAATCATAAGAATCACGTGTTGAAGAAATAACGTTCTCGTCAAAAGCATGATTAAACAACACTTCTGCCAGTGTTAAAGGGGCAGTAGGACGTTTTTTGCAAAATTTATTTTTTCAAATTTCCCATTTATAATGATAGTTTATGTCATTTAAATTAACTTTAGAGGGTAAAACATCTTATTACACAAACCAATTATCTATAGTGGTGAAAACTATGTTGCGTACAAAGCAAAAATTGCATGGCGGCCATTTTATTGTGAACACAATTTATTATTTTGTATTACAAAAACGATTCCCATGGCTTTACCGAAGCATGTACACTCATTTTCAACTTTATTTTCCGAAGAGAGAAGGATGTTTTACTATTGGTGAAATTATTTGTCAAGTACATTTCATCAACTTATTTGAGCGAAAATACGTGCTACTGCCCCTTTAAATACAGAGTCAACGAAAAGCAGTGAATTAAACAACAAATTAATCAATGATAGTATAAGTTGTATTTCATTAATACTTTAACATAATCTGTCTTTGTTTAGATCTTTACGTCATGGTAAGAACTCAGGTGATGAACAATCGACCTGTATATGATGTGTTATATCATCAACGAGAATGCTAGCACATCTTATTCTCAAGATACAATCGTATATCAAATGATATATCAACCGCTGAACAGATTTTAAAATTTACATCAAACAGTTGAGCTCATATCATTAAATGACAACCGAAAGTGCGGCATGGTTTGTTAATGTACGAGTGTGATGAAATCCATAACAAAATACGAAAATATTGAATAAATTAAAACTTATAGGTTATAAAACATCAGATAACCATGTGGAAACTGCACTATGTAAACGAGAAGTTGCCTGCTCCGCATACGCATCTACAAATAGAAAATAAATATTGAATGGTAAAATGGAATCACGTTTATCCTTTACAGTCTATTAGCATATCATCATGGACATCAACAGTTATTTTTGTACCAAAATATATTACTATATAAAATATATCCTTCAAATCTCTCATTTACTCAACATCAGTGTGATACTATTATCACAATCCAATAGCCGACTCATTCATTACAATATATACATATTTGATTGTAAAACAAACGAAACTGCTCTTTGATACACTATTTACAAATGATTTTATACAAACTGTAAACATTCTGAAACATCCCTGATTGCCTTGTCCAGTTATAATGTCTACATACTGCTGTATTAAAGGGGTCGCTATACAGCAAGATATACACATTAGATTGCAATCAGAAACATTTCACAAAGTAACAGAAATACCCACAGTCATTTTAATTTTAAGATGTCATAACCTGTTTCAATTTACATATTGTTTATTACAATTGTTCAACAAAGGGAATAACAAAAATCCAAATGTTAATAAAACAATGATTCCGACGATTATGGAAACGAAAGTTGTTATATAAATCAAGCATACGATCAGTAACATTTTGTGTCGTGGAAAAATGTGCTCTTTTTTATCTGTTTTTGATAGAGATGTCCAAATCAAATACTCTATGAATCGTGTCGGAGTCGTGAACTGGTGTGTAGACATTTAATAACAAACTAGCAATATAAGAATTCGGCGCCAATGTTTCCAAGTATATTTCATTAATTTTAGTTGACACTTATTGATGCCATTCATGTTGTTGCCCGACACAGTAAGATTTTTCCGAGGAAAGGATATTATTTTAAACGAATAAAATCCAACTTTGTTTAATCACATGTCTATAATTTCACACACCTATTGACAATGGTTAATTTGCCACGCATATTGCCATTCTCATTCTACTGTGATCCATTGTTGAATCAACATAAAATACATCATTAAATTGTTCAAAAAGTTTCCCAAAATCAACCCTGGAATATAAGAAAACGCATATTGTTAGTCCGTCAAGGTTGTCTTTGTGGGTGGTTCCTTCAGGTACAGACGCTCTGATGTTGTTGCACTTTCCTCAAGAGGTTTATGGAACACATTCCTCCGGAGGTACATTTCCAAAAACCTTGTTCTAAATTGCTGGCTCATGATACAATACAAGACAAAGTTGATGGCATTATTGAGTAACGCGATGAAGTCCATGAGATCTCCAAGAGGATTGTACACATTCATATAGAAGCCAGGGACAGTGGCACTAAGAAGGATAAGGATGCCCTGGGGGAACTCCGTGATAAGGAAGAGGATAATCACTACCAGAAGCATCCTGGTTGTTGTCGCCTGTCGCGAGTCCTTCTTGGACTTCTTACCACTGGCCGACAATCTCCGTTTTCTTTCTCTACTCTTCACACTCAAGGTATACACCAGCGATCCACTGAATATTATCATCAGCATACATGGAATAAGTTTTGCTGTGACGGCGTACGTAATCACATTAATGAACACAACACTCTTCGTTTCGTTTGTGGCGAGTTTAAGGTCTTTGATCATGTAAATAGTCGTATTATCTGGAATGACTATTCTCTCGATTTCATTGGTAAGGTAGTTTGGGATGAGGACGACTGAGGAGAGGATGTTAACCGTCAGGGCAATGATCTTGACCTGTTTGATCCTCCGTTCTTTGGCGAGTGGGCCTCTGCTTGTTGACTTCATCTGGGCGAACCTGAACACGGCCAGGGACACACCCAGCCAGTTCGATATCGTGTGGGTAGTGGCAGTTATATTGATAAGGAACAGCATATACATAATCCAATGATAGGAGAACTTCTCTGGAGTTTCAGACGGGGAAGCTGGTGGACAGTAGAAGTGTAACGCAAACGGAATGTAAGGTGCCATGGTTAGGATGTCAGAGACTGCTAGCCATGTCAGTAATATGTTGGTTGGAGTTCGCATGTCACGTCTCGTCAATATTGTGATGTTGAAAATGTTCGTGAAGACGCCGAATATACACACAACCACGCTGGCGTAACCATGGAAGCCAATGAACCAGGAATGGAACTGAACAATGCCTGGAATGGAAATCTCCACTTCCAAGGATGAATTGGCGGCCATATTGCTTATGTGGTAACTTCTGGAATGGCAAAGAGACGCTCATGTCAAGATGCGTCGGACAGAGGGATTCCTTTCGTCATGGAATCTGGAAGCACCTGCAAATCAACAAGATCACACATTTGAACCAATGGTCGTACATGAGGATAGCAGTGAAAAGGACATGAAATATAGATAAATTGTAAAGTATCTACAACCGAAAAATACAACCCTACAAAAACTGAACTAAATAGTGTCTTAGCTTTGATTTTATTTATATAAAGAATTAAACAATCGTATAAATAAATTCGAAATGTGCTCGAATGAATAAGTTCCAATACCTTTTCTGAATCAATATGAGTATTCACATTTTATCGTATACATGTAAATAATGTTAGTTTACATCAACGTGCAACAAACACCTTAATCCTAGGGAGTTTACAGTTGTAGACGGAAAGTTTCATGCAAATATGAATGTCATCGATATTTACTTTCACATAAAGGCAAGCTGTCTTCGCCATAAACGATGTAAATAGCAGTTATCAGAAACATCAGTTGTGACCGTGTTATTTAAAGATTGACCTCGATACTATGCGAACTTCATGGTCGTTTCGCGGTTCAAGCCCTAGGGATAGAGTCGGTAAATTATACCGGCGTATATATCGGAATCACCTGGCTGCTGGTTCATGTGCCTCGAGCTATAAAATCTTCATTTACGTGTTGCATATACAGCTGCCTCGCGGACTTGTTTTTGTCTTAGATAGTGGTTTGCCTTTCTGCTTTATATGTTGTGTTTGCCAATGAATGCGAATTGGGATCGAGCAACTGTTGAGATTTCAGTGTCAGAATCATATTTTGGTTATGACTACTGAGATGCCACGTATGGGGTTAAGCAAGGTTGTTGACTTAATCGTTATGCACGACGTGGAGCAAGACACGACAATAGGACGTTCTTATATTGAGGAATTGTGGGTTATTATTGAACAAGAAATATCATGTCGTTATTAAATATCTAAAAGAAGATATTTATAAGTAAAGAAAGGATATTTGACTTTGAAGTAGGTAGTGTATATTTTCAAGATGAGATGTACCTGGTGTTCCAGGAGAAATGTCAAATTTCTCTCTGTTATATAAAATATGAACTATGCAAAGACCCGTACATGTAAGTTAAGTTCATTTTATGAGTCGATTACTCATATGGTTTGCTTAATCACGATCATATACCTTTTTCATGACGTCATATCATTGAAAGTGTTATCATGGAATGTAACTAAGTGAAAATATGGATCTTATCTCATCTGATGCATTCCCTATCATTGCAACTATCACACCTGTTATCACCAGTGAGTGTTTGGTGAGAAATGTTTAGTCATATACATTTCATTTGTCTCACATTTACTCTAAGGATATATTAAAGGGGCAGTAGCACGTTTTTACGCTGAAATAATTCGATGAAATGTATTTGTAAAATAATGTCACCAATAGTAAAACACCCTTCTCTCTACGGAAAATCAAGTTAAAAAATGAGTGTACATGGTTCCGTAAAGCTATCGGAATGGTTTTTGTCATTCAAAATAATAAATTGTGTTCACAATAAAATGGCCACCATGCATTTTTTGCATTATAGGCAACATCGCTATTATCACTACGGATAATTGGTTTGTGTAATAAGATGTTTTACCCTCGGAGGTAAATAAAAATGATATAAACTATCATTATAAATGGGAAATTTGCAAAAATAAAATTTGAAAAAAACGTGCTACTGCCCCTTTAATGTTGTGTTGATTGTTACTTTAATTATTAGGTTACGTTCACATTACCACGGTGCATGCACACTACAATACATAGTTCATCTCCATACGACTAACAAAAGCACTAATCACATAAATCTAACGTTCTTTCATATGGGTAATGAGCTGTCATTCCACAAATGTCATTCCGCAAATCGAAGAAATAAGACTATCATAAGCATGAATTATAACCAAACACCTTCTGCAACAATGTCATACTTGTAGACGTTTGAGCTAACCGTATCACACACGGCACTTGCTTTATACAAACGTTATAAACGTATATTAACTATTATATCATTACAATATAACAGTCCCCTTGTCTGCAACATTTCAATTAGCTATGTCACCTCAATTTACAGATGTGAATGCGTCATATTTACTAATGGCATACATGTATATAGAATACTAAACGATGTCCCGTTTGATAACATGTTTATGAAATGAGTGAATGGATTGGTATTTAAACGAGCGAAAGCGAGTTAAATACCGATGCCATTCACGAGTTTAGTATTTTATTTATTACTCAATGATGTAAATAGCGCTGAATCGCAAGAAAATCGTTGTTAGTGACGCTCACAAATAGGTCATCCGCTACTGCAGTCGCGCGGCTAACATTGTGACGTCAACCAAAAAGGACTATGACGTCACGCGCCGATTATGACGTTATGGCAGCACGCGGTGGTATCACACATGTGTGTAACCAACTCATTGTTATCTAATGAGTGATCTCACCACGGTTGAGTAATAAATGACAGTTTCCGATATGTTCTGTCCAGTTTTACACGCTTGCGTCATTCCATTATGATGGTAAGAGATTGGCGCCACATTCCACACTTGCGTAACTGTCTTAACCAACCTACAGCAATTGATAAATTGTAAACATCAATGTTCCCCTTTTAGATGCATTGTAATTTAATGCAGAGTCGTCATTTATGACAGATTTTGACAAATGATAAATGCACAGTATCGAAATGAGAAACCAACACCCCCGGATCTTCCAACAGTTAAGCTATATGTAATTATGTCAACATAACTTTTACATCTATGTGTATCCAATAACAGTTCCACAAATATATGTCCCTAGTGGCAGTCTATACAAGTGACAGGTGTATTCTCCGGAAGGGCCTCGTGGCCAAAATCACATGAAACACATCCCAGTTATTGACGCACGAGACATTTTAGAATGCCTATGCTGGGGGGTTTCGTTTCATATATTTGGACAGAAATTTTATGTATTTACAACATGTCTCCTTTATAGGGAATTTAGTATGATATACTGAAATAAGTTAAAGGATTATAACGTGAGCAAACTAATATAAAATGGTACTCATCTTTCCGAAAATAAATTGCGAAATAGAACATAAAAGTTGTACAGTATCAAAAGCATTACCGTGTCTCTGTTTAGTAATCTTCAATTCGTGTCACAATTCTATGACATATCTGTCTATGTATCTAACATAAAGTTAACTTTCTTTTCCTTTCCAATAGCCTCCCTTGTCAATCTTAAAATTGAATATCCTGACAACTAGTCGAAAAACGTAATATAATAAATAATTCATGGTTGCCACAGCCCTGTGACATCCAAACATATGAAAAACCAATGGACCAAAACCAAACGAAAACAGATACATACGCACTTATGTAACAAATTTACATGAACAAATATCATCCTTCAAGTTAGGGGAAATGAACCATCAATAGCATCCTTATTATGTAACACATACATTAACGTTTGTCTGTCCAAAACATCCAAATCCTCACGTACATCTAGATCTATGAAGGCGGCATAAAAGCGATGTCTTGACTTTCGAAGACAGACACAAGGAGTTCAACACAAATATTACATGTATGTCAATAGTTGAATACTCATCTGTCAGTCGATGCAATACTTTAAAGGGACAGTAGCAGGTTTGTTGCAATTTTATTTCTTAAAATTTCCCATTTATAATGATAGTTTATGTCATTTGTATTTATTTTTAGAGGGTTAAACATCTTATTACACAACAATTATCCGTAGTGGTAATAAGGGTGTTGCGTGTAAAGCAAAAATTGCATGTGGCCATTTTAATGTGAACACATTTTATTATTTCGAAATTACAAAAACTATTCCCATGGCATTACGGAATCATGTACACTAAAAACTTGATTTCCGAAGACAGAAAGGTGTTTTACTTTTGGTGACATTATTTTTCAAATACATTTCATTGACTAATTTGAGCGAAAAAACGTGCTACTGTCCCTTTAAAGTAGTTAACCATGACCATGCAAAGAGATGATCATGCAACAGTTTGGCAGATAGCTTTACGAATTCAGTAAAGGTTATTAAAAAACAATCAGCGGAAGATATGCTACCTTGTCGTTTCACATTTCACACTTATGAGGCGGACAATATTATCTCAAAAGTAACATCGGGAAAATGGACAATTTCTCTTAAAATTGAACTTAAAATGAACGTTACCTTCTTCATAGTTGCGCCATATATAGTGTTGTGAGATTACCGGGTCAATATGTGCCATACGTGTTATATCAAATATCGAGCACAACAGCTGCTCGTGTTAATTCGTGACAAATTGCAACTGTGAATAACACACAGGATATAAATCTGTAGTCGTCGTCATTTAGGGCTTTGTCGACACGTGTCGAGTTCATTTATACAGTCGTTGAAAGTGTCTCATTGTGCATACTCAGGATGATTTAATATATGTTTGTAATGGTCAATAAAAATTGTCAGGGTATTCTACTGTGTATATATATGATTTGTATATGCCCATGTGTATATATTTTATGATATGTACGTATGTACATTTTTCAAAAGAAATCCCAGGTGTCTAGCATTACACCCTCATTTCTGGGTATAAATACAGCATAGTGATACACACGTTTTCCCACTAGCAAACGCACCCTTCTATCACATAGTTATCCCCTTCTTACGTGTACATGTTTATACCTGACATATTCGTTGTAGTTCCATTTGAAGCATGAATGATAATATTATAAATAAGTCATGGTTGCCACAGTCCTGTGACATCCAAACATATGCATATATATTATATATATATATATATATATATATATATATATATATATATATATATATATATATATATATATATATATATATATATATATATATATATATATAAATAAATATACATATATATACATGTATATATATATGTATATTTATATATATAAAATGTCCGCATGCGAAAGACATTCTATCAGTGGGTAGACTAAAATGATTCGAATCGGCACACTATGAATGCTCTGAGATACTTGAATATATTGAATAAGTGCTTACCTTCAACATTCCTCCTACAAAGAGTAGTGAGTTTAATTTATGCTCATAGTTCATAAATAAAAGGACTCAAATACAAATAATGTATTAAAAGGTAAATCAGAGTGTATCAAAGGTTGTTCCTTCTACATGAATAACGCGTTGATAAACATATACATGGGTTGAATGTTGGATGTAACATCTGGCTTTTTTTCGTAATTGTTAGTTCGGGACACCAGCCGTAATACAGATGTTACACGATGTTCAGTGATTGAATGAGTCCGAATTATTCACTTTCTCATTCACGCTACATTTCTTCGTTGCAGTATTACATATTATATTTTTAATATCACTCATGCGATAAATTGTAAAATCGCCGTGTTAGGTTTTATTTCTCGATTTCCAATGCTGTGTGTAAGAATGTGCCTGTAGAGCTTTACAATGTGAATGGGGTTGTCATGACTAAGTATAGAAGTACCTACCAGTCAGTTAGTTCTAGTGTAAGTTTAGTCTGTCGGCTACAGCGAGTTGCATACTGATGACAGAAGACGGCTATGGTTAAAACTGGGTGGAATTCTTATGATTTTATTTTTATGTAACAGTTCGCTTACAATGCAAAAACTCATTACTTGATGATGTTTTAAAACATTTCATGACGTGAAAAATCTTCCACAACACCGTTCTATCTTACAGTTCTGGGAAACATTACACTCCTAGGCACTTGTCGAAACAAAGTTGGTTGCGGCCATTTTGGAAAGCGCCAGCCAACAAGAAACGATCTCGATCACTAGCGAACTTAGTAAAATGAAATATTCTATAAATATGATTGTTAGTCTTCAACAGTCTGATTGATTAGCTATAATGTTCATTGTACCCATGGCTATTATCTTCGTAATGAATCGACTGTCGATGTACCGACATGAAGTCAAAACGTGCAAGAAGTGGTCCAAATGGGAAAAAAATATTGTCTTTAACTCGACCCTATGCCGGTGAATAATTTTATAAATATCCATGTGAAATTATATCACATATCCTTTTGTGAGATTTAATATATCTTTCCAAAATATAATAATTTAATGCCTACTGCAGTAAATCGTGCAAAGTGCAGTGACGCTTATTAAACTTACCAGCGTAATTATTTAGTGTAACATTAGTTTGACGATATGAGTTTGATGATATGAGTTTGATGATATTTTACAGTTTATAGTGTAAAATACTTCATCATATTTATTTTATTCCTCCTTTTTAAAGAAAAAAATATGTGTTATCTTGATCGTATTTCACATCATGTCAGTCCGACTTATTTCTTTCTAAACGCCTTTGCATAATCATAATGTATTACATGTACCTCGTACAGACTTAGTTTTTTTCAAACTCATATATCCTTTGATTCTTCTAAAGTTTAAATTCAATTATTTCTAGAATATCCCTAACTTTATTTCAAAACTTATTAAGAGAATATTTCATAAAAATGAGAATGATTTTCTGATACGCACAATATCATGTCGAAAACTTACATCACTCAAGTCTCTTTCTGTAAAACTATTCAGCTGTATTTATATACTTTAGAAATATGCTATATGAATTCTTGTGATAAGAATCTTAGCAAACTGCAGTAAACGAACTTACTTTGCGAACAACTAATCCAGCAGACAATACAACATGAGAAGTTGGAAACTGTCGGACTTCAATGTGATCGTACATCAGATGACGTAATTCTTATATACAAACCTAGTACCTGTCATTGACCTTTTCGCAAATGATTCTTCAAACCTTCTGTGTCTGTCGAGTTGCTGTACACTCCTTACCCACAGATCGAAACGCATCTCGACTCTAACCACCTCGTTTCAATGTGGATGTAGATATTTATGAACAATGCATGCATCATATCCTTATATTTATCTCCATGGCGGTCAATTCGAACATGGCATCAGTCAATCAGTTGTCAGGCAACAACACATACATTTCTACCAGGACATTTGAGCATTAGCATTGTGATATGAAGGACTAGATGTAAACTTATTTGAAGGGAAAACAATGCTTACTCCTTCCTCGATAAGTGGCCAGATTATATTTGATACATCCACCTGTGGACACCATTTGGACATCTTCACAACGAAAACGTAAAAATAGCGTATTATATTAAATTTACGTCTTCTATCTGTAAATAAATACATTTGTATACATTATAAATACTTTAAGAATTATCTTTGTGTGAACACACTTTTGCCGTACGTGATGCAGATCAGACTTCATCATTTTGATTAAAATACAAAACAGATACTAAAATAGCGTTTCTAGTCGTGAATTGACTCATATCTTTTGTGTACACCAAACGATTTTGTTTATAATTTTCCTGCATTTTTGACAAATAATAACCTTATTGAATATACTTATTTATTCATAAAGCAATATCGGTGATAGTTCTTTTGAAAAAATAAGTCGCTATTCTAATTAAGATGCATACGACCCCTATTCAAGGTGGCGCCGTTTGTTGACGTTTAAGTCGGCCGGGACGCTAGTATATTTTGCAGCCGGATGAAGAAAATAAACAAGCGATGTCGACATTGTAAGTAAGTGAACACAATTCTTGCAAGCGATTCCAATCAATAAAGCATAATTAGAATATGAGTGCAACGTGCGAAATAACCGCAACATAGCAAAAACGATGCCTACACATACTGTATGTCCAATCCAACCTATTTTAACCATAGTCGCTCTCTACCTGCTATTACATGGGGATGTAGGTAGAGCCTCTCGATCTTCAAAGCTTCTTAATAACCATATGTCATAGTTATCGTTTATTGAATTCATTTGAACAGTTATGTGTCATTTTTGTAGAGAAGTTCATTTCCCTTTCGCCATTCAATCGCATATTATCATTAGAAACATACTTTAGATGACCAACGTAGTCCAATGATATAATTATATCAAATGTAAACCTTTAAAAGTAACATTACTTTGATACACACACACACACATTATATATATATATAGGTATACAAGTAACCATATCGAGGAACCATATTTTGGACGTGCTTGTCATGATCATCTTTTTTCGGTAAGGTGATTGATTGATTTGAAATGAATGTTGACCTAATTTTGTCTCTACTCTTCAGACGAAGGATGAAAAAACCCTGCAAACCCTTCTAGAAGAAACCCCATTATTGCCATACTTCAGAAGATTATGAGAGATCTACTTCCGGTTTTGTACAACTCTCTGTAATTCTAAGAGTCGTTCAAGGTCTTACCAACTGATCCCGGTCAGGGTTGAAGCTAATGGTTTGGTTCATTCAGGACAAACTGGAAAAATACGTTCAAGCCCTGATGTAAATGTCAATCATATTCTTATGTTTTTTTCCATCAAAATGTTAGCGTTATAGTATAGACGTTTAAGTGAAGGTTATTATTTACTGACTGGAAACTATTACCAGTACAAACAGGCAGATGATTGGGGTCATATTTCAGAAAAATAAAACATATATACAACGTAACTCCACATAATTCAGTTAACAGCGTACGGTAATACAATTAATTAAATAAATAAATGGATATTGCACTTCTTTATGTAAATGCTAAATGCACACAGCTTTAATGAGCCATTATGATATTAAATAACCGTGCATGCAATGAGCTGAATCAGATTTTGTGTGATGATTCGGTCCAATTCTAACACCATTTATGATGTGTGTTGCATCGCGTATCGCTTATTGTGCTTTGTCATGCATCACAGCTGTATACACTATTATCAGGTGAAGTGATGTAAAATCGCCAGACAACAGTAATAATATCTTCATGTTGTGATCAAGTGATAATTAACCATCTATTTCACCATAAAATCCACCCACGTGGGTTTTTGGATGGCATAATATTACACAGTATTTACCATCGAGTTGGTATTTTCTTTTCCGATTTAAACTAAGAATGAATCTCAAATTTAAACGCATGTTTATACAAACAATGTGTTGATATCGTACCTGAAATACTTTTAGGAAGGTAAATACATAAAACACGAGGTCTCAACAATGAGTTATTTCTAGAAATGCAGTCATAAACAATAACACTTAATTCTTTACTATTTCTTATGATATCAGTTTTGCTTTATAATACGGAACATATTCACATCAGTCACAGGGTGAGGCTGCTACAATGTAGTTGACTGACATCATTCCATTACGGTGATAAAGTTAAGGCTTAGTTCCTAAATCCTTGGTTTAAAGGGGCTGTAGCACGTTTTTTGCAAATTTTATTTTTTCAAATTTCCGATTCATAATTATAGTTTATGTAATTTAAATCAACTCAAGAGGGTAAAACATCTTATTACACAAACCAATTATCCGTA
Source organism: Gibbula magus (assembly GCA_936450465.1). NCBI lineage: Eukaryota > Metazoa > Mollusca > Gastropoda > Trochida > Trochidae > Gibbula > Gibbula magus. The sequence continues at coordinate 54,725,245 of OW388305.1, forward strand.
GTGGTAATAATGATGTTGCGTATAAAGCCAAAATTGCATGGCGGCCATTTTATTGTGAACACAATTTATTATTTCGAATTACAAAAACGATTCCCTAGGCTTTACCGAACCATGTACACTCATTTTCAACTTGATATTCCGAAGAGAGCAGGGTGTTTTACTATTGGTGACATTATTTTTCAAATACATTTCATCAACTTATTTGAGCGCAAAAACGTGCTACTGCCCCTTTAATATTAACAATGCGTATATTAGTAATATGAGAGAACTGCAGTTGTTTTTACATATATCCATAGAACCATTTCGAAGTACAGTTTATTCAAAACGTGTGTTGGTATTTTAAAATAACACTTCCTTTCAGACAGTATAGAGTAGACCTGCATTAAATAACGATCATATCGAACATGAGCGTTATCGTCAATAAAACCAGTTGTTTAACCTTTACACCTATACCAATATACATTATAAATCAACCCAAATAAGATGCGTTAGTTGACCATCGACTGTTTATCCTTTTGTACTGGATGTACGCACGTGGTAGATAATTAATCTGTCAAAAACATATTAAAATCAGAAAAGGAAATACGGTACCATCCTCTACATGAAGACCGGGTCATTGTGGCACCATCTCTAATTTCAAAAATATAATTTCCTGAAATCGGAAATGACTTTTTCGTAATTGGTTTTGAAAAAGCAATTGCTTCCTAATTGGTTATTGTTTCAAGTGATGTGAAACCATAATAACGTAATCAATACATAATCAAGCCATATAAATGGAGAGACAATTAAATGTAATTTCCTTTTTTGTTAATATGGCTGAAATATGATAATTTGTGATACATAAATGTAGTCAAGATATGCATTGCTTCCTTCTGATTATTGTCAATGCAAAAGCAACCCTCGTGAAGTCAGATAGGTATAAATTACCGTATGATTGTGAAGAAGCATTGTTTAGTTATCCCCTAATCACCCAACTGTTAGGTAGAGGATTGGCAGCTAGCACTCATCGTGTATGGTCTGTTCATGTTGACAACTGCAAGCATGTCATGCTATGTCCACATTGGAAATACTGACAATGTCCTTATCGGTGTGCTCGAATCTGAGTAATTTATCATAGTCATCGAACACATCTTTTGACTTATGAAAGCAGTCTGTTTTAAAAGACAATTCACGCCTTCAGTCATACAATTAAGAGGCTATTCGGTTCTATAATTAGCTATATGAATTACAAATATCATGCAAAGGCAGCAAAAAACGTGTATGTAGGTTTCCTACGCCAAAACTTACATGTATTTCTGCAAATTTGTTTTTGTCTTTACAAAGAAATTTGTTGTCTTTGTGATAATCATAAATACCATCAGATTATGGTTAACGTAGGTATATCCCTTGGCAATATTACAGTCCCTCCTGAAAGATTCCTTGGGTATGTTTATAATGTTACTGGAAAAATGCCACAAATCTATCTCATTGAAATATGATATACCATAACACTTAATTGTTCGCAGATTGTGTCGTCCTAAAATAAGCGGGGATATCGCACTAATTAGTAAACTGTGTTCTCGTCTAAATAAAAATCAAGTCTATTTTCAAGCGCAAAGCATTGTGGTCGACTCGCACACTGTAAACAAATAAACGAAATAGCAACAAATGAGTACTCACGGAAAGGGAAAGGGCGATTATTTGTTTACCATTAAATTCAATTATGTAGTTCCTTTAGATTTTGAAATAAGTGAAATAAGAAACTAGGTCTTTATCTTTAATCGTATAATCAATGAGAATGTGTACATATATACGTGTTATAGTTTACGGGTATAATAACAATTAAATATCATTTAACATGTAGAACGACAATAATTCGTCTATTTACAGGACATGTATAAACAGTTTATAACAATCGTCACATTCAGCAAGGTGCGACAAGTGTAACCGGCAGGATAAGGGGGGTCGAAGGAATTAAATTTCACGTGGGTTACAATGGCGACTGTGAACTTGACATGCCTGCATGTGCATAATGCACTGGTAAACTGACAAACCCGTGAGGTGAGGTGAGTTGGGGATTTTAACGCCGCTTTCAAGAGTAGTTCACTTATACCGCGGCTGCTAGTATTATGGCAGGGAGAAAGCCCGCAACGCCATGTGGCTTTGTATTGCGGTGAAACATGCAAGCATCAGCAAACCCGTGATAATTAAGACATTACGTGTAGTGAATAGCACAAATCGTGGGGGAAGATGTTTTTAAAACCAAAGTTCATTTGATTTTCGCAATATGACAATTATTTTTCATATATGTCATGTTGTAGATTTCGCTAGCGCGTTTGACATACACTAACAAACTCAGTGACTCTTTAGTGGTTCTTGAAAACAAATACTTTCAACTCATCCATGCTTCAATTAAATACTAAAGTCCTTCAAAGATTGTTGATGAAACATAATGCCATTCCTTTCATGCTCTAATTGTACCAATCTTTGAACAGAGGTTCCTGATGCTTAGCGACAAGCTTGCTGTGGAGTTACAGCGCTATTTGTAGTCTACTTCATAATCAGGAATAACCTTCAGACTGTGGTTACTGGGAGCAGTTGTGTAATGTCCCGTGAGAATATTACATTCCTACAGTGCTTGATCATAAAGAAATGTTCCCTTGTAGCCTCAGCACACATCCTCATAGCAGCTGTGTCTCTCCCATCACAGGAATTCTCAGTCGTGCTTCTATGTGCCTGGCGATAAACAACCACGTCAAAATACCATTACATGGTCCGACGATTGCTCATCAGGTCTGTAATAGGCTTCATGTGGGCATATTATTGAAAAGAAAACACTGGTGTCTTTTCTCGGTGAATAATGTTTCCATTATCGCAAAGTAAATCTGGCGTTTATGCATGTTGTTCTTAATCAAACTTGATCAATGGAGCTAGAACAAACGTAGCGTTTGAATAACAATCTATTCAATTGACATCCCATGTTTACGATTCGCTATTGCTGATAGGCCGTGAACATAATCAAAGATAGCCTCGCCACTTAACCGCGTTAAATCACCTTAACCTTAAAACTGCTAAAAGGCAAGTCACAAGTTTAAATGGACAATACATCAGATCTAGAAAATGTTAAATTTGCCGATTTTCCTTTAAAATAACAATGAATATTGGGACATTTGCTCTAATGAATATGCAAATTGAGGAACATTTTCTTTAATATGGCAAGTTTTAGGGATATTTAACTTCTTGAGAACGAAGTCTAAAGAATTGGACGTGTAAAGACTTAATTAATTACTGTCATGAAAATAGCCAATATTGTACTGTAAACTGCAAATAAAAATACGGATTGTCAGTGCAATGTATAGGATGACACAGCTTATTGTATGTTAAAGGGGCAGCAGCACGTTTTTTGCAAAATTTATTTTTTCAAATTTCCCATTTATAATGATAGTTTATGTCATTTAAATTAACTTTAGAGGGTAAAACATCTTATTACACAAACCAATTATCTGCAGTGGTAAAAACTAGGTTGCGTATAAAGCAAAAATTGCATGGCGGCCATTTTATTGTGAACACAATTTATTATTTGTATTACAAAAACGATTCCCATGGCTTTACCGAAACATGTATACTCATTTTAAACTTTATTTTCCGAAGAGAGAAGGATGTTTTACTATTGGTGAAATTATTTTTCAAATACATTTCATCAACTTATTTGAGCGAAAAAACGTGCTACTGCCCCTTTAAGTAAACAAGACATAAAACATCGGGACATGTCTTTGATTTGAAAACTGATTTCTTTTAGTAATTCATTTTGGAATTAAATTTGATAAAATTGTTCTTTTCTAGGTGGAGTTCGTAGATATAATAAACCAAGACAACATATCTTGCTTGTAAGGCAACATGACAGGTATTAATCATTGTACAAATCATAACGTACGACACGACATATACACTGATCATTTTGTATTGATTGCACTTATATAAACTACCGGGCAAAAAAAAGTACTCACCTCAGTTGATTTTATCATATGTATGATTTTCAATTGCAAATATCTCAAGTTTTCGATGTCATAATCCAAAACTGATAAGTACAGGTGTTTAGTGAGCAGTCAAAGAATACTTCTACATGTTTTTAATTATTTTTAAGAAAATGAAATTTTAAATTCAATTTTGTTTTTAAATTATTTTTGATGATACACAACGGTTCATCGACATATAAGACATATACTATTTGAAAATAAATAAATGTGCCTGATTCTGCACACATTTACAACATTTTAAACATTCTTAACCCTGTCTTCATTACAAAAAGATATTTGAACTAAAATTTAACCACAGTCACCAACAAAGTCATTCAAACTACTGCAGATAAGTATTTTTGTATCGCGCCATAGTCAAATACATCTGATTTCTTTTAAATATTGAATTAATCGAAACAAACTTAGGTGCATACTTTCTTTTGCCCGGTAGTTTATGTTGCTGACTCTCTCAGCACTGTCACTTCAAATCAGGTTTTAAAACATTCGCGCGTTCTGATACAATGTTATTATGTATAGTTTATGTCCCCTGAGACACATGAAGCGCGTTTACCATGTACAATGAAAAGCAAACTCTCGTAATTTCAGGACATACTGTAATTCAGTATTCATGTATACCCAGATGAGATGACACCGTCCAAGTCAAAGGCACATCCCGTGAATATATCGACTTAAGCAGGATAATCTCTTTATCAAACGTATGAATACGTATACATGTACCCGAACAGGTAAGGAATACGACATTAAGTGTAAAGCCTTAGTCATGTTATTAAAACTATATTTAAAGCTGATAATTACGGACTCTTAAGAATGTACTGAAAAGCAAGAGAACAACTTTACCTGTAGGTATTTATGTTTATTTTCAGTACAGGGTTATTGAGTCTACTATGATATTTTGATTTCTGTGATGTTACTTATTTATTCTTATTTTAATAATTTGCAATTGGTAAATAATATGCATAATGGACTCTTAGGAATGGACATGGCAACGGGAGTAGTCTACGTCAGTGTCCTATGCTATCTTAATGGGTGACAGCAAAAGAAGCACTACTACATCCAGTATAATTTCATATGAACTTCATTACACACCAGGCATCAAAGATCAGTTTATTGTTTCATTTTGGATGATTTGGTATCGGTAATCAAATAGAAATAAACTGATTTTGATTCATTTGAAAAACCCAATCTCCACCAATTCTCCCTGGTACAATAACGTTGTTTGTAAACACACCTCACATGATGAACGTTTGATCAGAACCATGATATTTAATTCAACACAAATCTATAAAAGTATTTCAGATTTGATTAAAATCCAGGCCCTCGGTGCCAGAATGGTTTCCCATCTCGTGGATCACAGGTTTGCTGGTGACAGTTGCAGATCAACGACTCGCTTCAACATGTGGAGGTTTTATTTGATTGCTGCTACATGAATGATTTAAATTATTTATAACTTGCGATGCCCTTCAAAGATTAAATACGCTTATAGTTTGGTTTGTAGTGTACTGTAGAGACGCAAGGACGTACCAGGAAAAGTTATAAAGAAGTAAACACGTTGGATTCAATCACTTATATTTTACTTGTAGAGGGTGACTTGAAACATAGCTTGTACATACTTGGACGTTTTTCGTTCATTAGTGACTGTATTTCAGATTAATGTTTAATTTTCTTAAGACGTCATTGCATTAAAGTCGAGACAGAGAGATAGTATTAAGTGATTACACAGATCCAACTACTAGGACGATTCCCGCTTTACGTATTATTAAATTATTTAAACATATCTTATTCAACAGATGGAATGGATGACAATAACTATTGTATTAGACTGAGATCATCATTCTTCCTATTGCCTTTATAGTTACAAATTTATTGATGATAAACATAACGTGGTTTCACTTGGCCATGGGCATAGCTCAAGAGACTGGTATCTATTTCAGCAACAATGTGCACTGCTGGCCGCATAGTTGAATCTCGCTTCATTGCTGGATATACGTACTTTGGATTTGGAAGGTGATTCGTTGCACCACACGGAGACATGATTTGAGATTTTGTAATAACAAACACCTGTGTAGTACGTACACTTAATTGAAGCTAGATCGATTGACAAGTCCGTACATTATCATCGCGTGATATCGTTCAACTCTGTATAAGAGGGAGATAAATATTATCGTATAGTAGCTGATGCCAAGTCAACAAAGTCAATTTAAATGTAGCATACAACTTTGCTACATTTATTATTGAGTAGTTGTATATGCTATCACATATTTGAGAGATTGACATTGTCTCAGCTGTCAGCGTATATGACTATTATAGCAGTATCAATATCTACTCGGACAAAGTATGTTATGAGAGAATACAGCTCCACCAGGAAGCATAAACATGTACTTAACATATCATATAAAACGTTCTATAGATCCCTGATAGTAATTCAATTGAAACAACAAACTACACGTGTTTGTATTGCACATTCAACATTTATTATATATATGAAATGAAGTAATCAAGAGTTCTGTGTCTTCTGTCTGTTTCTCATTGAGTCTTTGAAATACATTTATAAGTAGCATATGTAAGAAAAGTAGGATTTTCTGTATAACAGCACTACCACAACGAGGCAACATCGTACATTATATCTACTCGCCAAGGAAAGTATGTTCGTAGGAATATTATCTGTGTCTTCTGTCTGTGTCTCATTGAGTCTTTGAAATACATTTATAAGTAGCATATGTAAGAAAAGTAGGATTTTCTGTATAACAGCACTACCACAACGAGTCAACATCATACATTATATCTACTCTCCAAGGAAAGTATGTTCGCAGGAATATTATCTGTGTCTTCTGTCTGTGTCTCATTGAGTCTTTGAAATACATTAATAAGTAGCATATGTATGAAAAGTAGGATTTGCTGTATAACAGCACTACCACAACGAGGCAACATCATACATTATACCTACTCTCAAAGGAAAGCGTGTTCGCAGGAATATTATCTGTGTCTTCTGTCTGTGTCTCATTGAGTCTTTGAAATACATTAATAAGTAGCAGTATAATAGCACTACCACAACGAGGCAACATCATACATTATACCTACTCTCAAAGGAAAGCGTGTTCGCAGGAATATTATCTGTGTCTTCCGTCTGTGTCTCATTGAGTCTTTGAAATACATTTATAAGTAGCATATGTAAGAAAAGTAGGATTTTCTGTATAACAGCACTACCACAACGAGTCAACATCATACATTATACCTACTCTCAAAGGAAAGTTTGTTCGCAGGAATATTATCTGTGTCTTCTGTCTGTGTCTCATTGAGTCTTTGAAATACATTAATAAGTAGCATATGTATGAAAAGTAGCGTTTGCTGTATAATAGCACTACCACAACGAGGCAACATCATACATTATACCTACTCTCAAAGGAAAGCGTGTTCGCAGGAATATTATCTGTGTCTTCCGTCTGTGTCTCATTGAGTCTTTGAAATACATTTATAAGTAGCATATGTAAGAAAAGTAGGATTTTCTGTATAACAGCACTACCACAACGAGTCAACATCATACATTATACCTACTCTCAAAGGAAAGTTTGTTCGCAGGAATATTATCTGTGTCTTCTGTCTGTGTCTCATTGAGTCTTTGAAATACATTAATAAGTAGCATATGTAAGAAAAGTAGGATTTTCTGTATAACAGCACTACCACAACGAGGCAACATCATACATTATATCTACTCTCCAAGGAAAGCGTGTTCGCAGGAATATTACCTGTGTCTTCTGTCTGTGTCTCATTGAGTTATTGAAATACATTTAGAAGTAGCATATGTAAGAAAAGTAGGATTTTCTGTATAACAGCACTACCACAACGAGTCAACATCATACATTATACCTACTCTCCAAGGAAAGCGTGTTCGTAGGAATGTTATCTGTTATATACTGCCGTCCAAAAGAAACGCCCACCAGATATTTTATGAGATTTCAGAAATAGTATCAGGAGCATGTTAACCAAAGTGTGGCATTATGAAGTTGCATCATTTTTGAACAAAATATCGAAGTTTCATCATGGTTTCGATCATGGTTTAAAAACAGTTTTGCTGCACCATACTCTGTAAATCCGCAAACCATACCACCAAAGTCCTCCTGACAAAATACCAAAGAGATAACTCTACATATGTGGTCATGGTAATAAACTTATTGTACAAATCAAAAACCGGAAGTAGCAGGTTTTTGGGGGGCGTGGTCACGGGTGGTTGTGCAATTCATGGCCAATGGATTGTCATATCAAATATTGTTTCATTATAACCTTGATACGATCATTAATTATGTGTTAAAGTAATATAATTCATCTTAAAGATTCATGTGGGCATTTCTTTTGGACGGCAGTGTAGTATTAACTTTACTTTCACTGCCGATCTGAGAAGAAATCGGCTTTCAAATATTTTGTTAGAATTATTCACTTTACAACACAATGACTCCTACTTCACTAAGTTCTATTGACTGATTTGTCATCGGAACACATTGTACAAATGCATGGATCACTGAATGCTTTTATGAGGCCTTGTCATTCATTATCTGTAGAGACAGTATCAGCAGAGACATGTACACTTTATAAGATAATGGACTCCACGCTGGTCATGATTAAACGATAATAAGGGAACAGGAAGCGACCCTCCTCGTCTCCTTCTGTGGTTAAACTCCAGTCACCTCCTGATTCTAGAGATAAACAGGGTCGGATCAAATGAGACAAATCTTCACTAATCCGAGGACTTGAACCAAACTGTCAGTGGTACCAGTGGTCAAAGCCTTGTGTTAAATTGATATCTCATTAACTCCGAATAGCATCTGTCGTCGATATATCACCTCGAACTAAACGGAAACACAATTGCTGTCCTCAAGTGCCAGGCATGTTGTTAATTGATACTTGAGACGTGAAACGACTTACTTCTCTATGAAAAATACAAATGATCTGATTAGACACTTGATTTATATGATAATAACATCATGTTTGAACTATCATATATCTGATAGACCATTTATAACTTAGAAACCCGTGGTTTTATTTTCCACTTAGAAGTCTTTTTAGCAATATATCATAAAAAACACCATATCGGTTTTATGGTATCAATCCATACACATTAGACACTCAATATGTATCTTCCCTTTGTCCCTTTCCCTTTGACATGTATTCCAATACAATGAGTCTGTACCAGTTAGTTATTTTATATTTTGTCTTTATGTTATGTTTTCAGTTGTGGTACCCGAATGCATCGTAAATAAAGGACCGAGATTTGTTTTTAAATTAACATAAGCATTTGTTGAAAAACAATGTTTTATAATAAACATGAATCCCTGCCATATGTTCATCGGTAACACGCAACTCATATTTAACAAGTGATTTTACTACTTTCAATAAAACTACATATACAAATATACCCCTATCGTTATTTGAGTTACATCGACATCTACCTTGCCATTACACTCTTAAACCTCGTATAATTAATCTATAATGGAAAACAGCAATTGCTATGTTTATGGAGGCATAATCCATTTATTTGTCAGTGACAAATCTATACAACCACACGCACTTGCCGCACACACGGACATTCAATCTGGCAGTGGACTTTGCTTTCATGCTGTCTAATGGCAATAACAGCAAACAGCCATCTATGATGAATTGCCAATACATAATCAACAATTCATGCTTTGTTTCTGTAGAAAACTCAGCACGAATCAACAATCCTTGATAAATCACACTAAAATCTAAACTCTCCAACTCTCAATGCCAGTTTCCTGTATCTGAATGATATCCCATGGCGAACTATATTGTGAATCAGCCATAACTATTAAGAACATGTTATTCCTCCTGCTTAAATTGCCTCATCTATCATTTTCGTTACATTTGACAAATACCCACGTTAGGTAAAAAAATCATCTCGAATTCGTTATGCCAGTCTTCTGCTGCAGTAATATGACGGAAAGTTATCAAAGATGTTATTTTAATATTAAATTTTAAAAATGAAATAAGCAGTGAAAGTCGCTTCTCATTAAGCAATCCATTGATCTTAAGAACCATTCATGAATGAAAATCTCCGCTAAATATTCTCCTTAAGAGTTATCTATCACGTAAAACAGCAATAAGATAATAGGAAACAACATTCAATTTTATCTGCAAATTCGTACAGTTGATATAAAAACAAATTCCAGGTTTAATTTTCGATTTAAAACTATGTCAAAATATTTTCAAGTAAACAATACTAAAGTCTGCAAAAAGTGTAATTTAAAAAAAACCCACTATCGTTCATGTACAAATATCCATAAATTAACATATGTCACTTCAATAAACTTACCTGTAGCAGGAGAACGCTTGAACAGAGGGCGACAAGCATCTAAGGTAAGTCCTCTAGAGTTCTTCCACTAACACCTGCCGCGTGTAGGTTAGAGCCCTCACCTGTGGGAATCTCTGCTCACATCACTGTAAGGAGTTTCGCCAAAGCTCCGCGAGAGAGCGGCATCGCTTCCACCAGTACCATTCCACAGTACTGCTGTGCTCGCCATTCGACACATAGTCGATTGATCCACAAGACCACGTGATGAGGCGAGTCTGGCGAATGGTGATGTCCCCCGGGGTTGCAGATGTCATACGTGAACTAAATCAAAGCTAAACGGTTAGTGTAGGCATTGTCATCTTCCAAATAACCAGCGCTTCCTGAGCATAATTTCCGTGCTGCTTCTTATTTCCTGACTTGATAGGATGAAGAGAATGAAATACGTTACCTATCATTTCGGAAAGTAGAACACGCATTCTGTTGAATTGAGTAAATATGAAATTAAATGGCCATGGTAACACGGTAGCAAACTGGGTATGAGACCCAACCAATGTATATTTGATGATATATTGTGAAATGTAATGGGCAAACATTTACAAAAACATTATCTGGAGATGTTGTCACAAGTGAAACAAAATGGTAACAATAAGTTATCCTCAAAATGAAGTGTTCTTGGAGTTGATTCTTAGGACATAATTAACTTATTAATTAACTATTAATTAATCATGTCGCCTTACACCTCGCACGCATTTTCTTATAATCGAAGAACATGCTGAATTTGTAATGATAATAATGATTGTTCCAATTGATGTGATGACAAAGGATACATTCATGAAACATGTACATGATGACGATATGATGATACCATACGTAAAGCCTCATGGACAGGCTGTATTCCTAGATCAGCATTTAGTCCAGCATACAGTGTTTAATAATAGTTTAAGATCTTTGAAAATGATAAAATAATGTCATTGGTCAGCATGTTCTTACACATTGCTTATAAGATTAGCATATCGATGTCCATAATGCCCTTGAAGAAGTGCCAGTATTGTAAGGTATATATGGTATGGGTGAATACTGTCAGTGCCAGAATAATGAAGCGTGTTAGATTCTATATCATATCTTTGTTTTATAGGAACATGCATGCTTTGCGCACTTTATTCTTGTTAGTTTTAGCTCACACGATACAATCAAAACAATTCATGTTGTTGTAATGCACATTATTTTCAAGTAATAAATATTATCAAATATATCAGATACGTTCTCTAAATAGATGCTCCGAGGAAGCATTGATAACACTGTTGCAATGTGCATTCATTTCCTCAAGTATATAAATATTGTGAGTGTTACATATCAAAAGATGATCCTCTCTTAATGCGTATTCGTCCGTGTAAATGGATAAAGAACATAAATGTCATATTTCCCTCTTAGTAGATGTTGGGCAGTTATTTAACCTTCGATGTGTAATATTACTTCGTGTCTGCCAATGGATTAACTACACCGATAGAATAGTATTTCTTCTCTCAAAATATGTTATTATACATAATACTGTTTAAAGGTAATTTGTAAAAAGACTCATTACAATTGTTTAAACCTTCTCTTTTGGACTATGCTGTGTTAAGCGTGTTTTCATAATTGATATTAAGTTAGCAATTCTAGCACTGCCTGCTGCAGGAGGAAGCGAGTAACTTATAAAAGCAGCTGTAAAAGTTCGTATAAACAACGTAGGCTATTCATACAGTTCAGTCAGACAATGGTACACCCCGGCAAATTCGCCTACACGACCTCGTCTTCATCACTGGACAAAATGTTGTGGAATCCATTTGCCGGATCCTTACGGATTCACCCAAATATTGGCGGCTCCTGAAGAATCCTGAAGGATCCGGAAGGATCCGGCAAGCGAATTCCACCACTTTTTGTCCTGTGCATTGGCTATTGATTGGCCAACCAGAATACAACATACTCATTTAAAGGGTAATAATCATTAGGTCATTGCGATAACAGTTTTGTTAAGCATAAAGGTCATACAGAAATATCCTCTGTGTATAAAGCCAGTGCTAAACGATGTTTGTATGATCTTATCAATGACCTACGCCTCCTGCTCATATGCTAGCCCTTGTGTGAAGCTGATCATTGGGAAATCAAATAAATGTTTATTTTCACTAATGCGTGATTGGAATTATTTATTCAGCGTTTTGATGAGTCGTCGCGGACGGGTTATCAAATCAGATATGAGGGAGATATGGGAAATCGATGGCATCCTGGTGTTAAATATCTATAGGAGTTAATGTGCTCGATATGTCCTCCCAATGGCGATATCATAGTGTGCTTAGGTGTAATTAAATAGTGACAAAATCGACGTTCTGTCCACCTCGACGATCAACAACAAATGCGTGCTTAAAATGTTTACATTGTAAGTAATTCCGCTATTAAGCTATTTGCTTTCAGGGAGTTAATAGATGTATTGATTAAAATGTTCGATTACCATTAAGTTTGTTATATATTCATCGGACGTATCAATGCGGAAATATGTTATTGATTTATACATATGAAGCCGTTCTGTACCTTTCTTGTGACTACACAAATATTGATGCAGGCTATTCAATTTAGTTTCAGTAAACTGTCAATTAATGGTAGAAAGGACTATGTTTGTCACTTTTGTTACAAATGAGTTTAAACAGTGATTGGTTCATTTACCACTGGGATGGCACGTTTTACATGTCGTCGTCAACATGATGTTCTCAATGGAAAAATGCCATTACATAATTTATGATTGCAGGGTTTTACATGGTTTTGGGCGAATCAGTTAAGCTTACATCAACAAAGTTTGAATGCATCTGGTACAAGTTGTATTGTAAGGATTTATACACATACGTGTAGAAATGTTGATAAGGTTTTAATGGATCTGTTACAAGTTGTAAGGTTGTATATAGATCAGTTGATATCTCGTCTAAAGGAAAATGTCGATAGGAAACCTGATCAATTAAAGATACACGGAGGTGGAAGGTCATGTTGGACTCAGCTTTATCACCTCAAAGTTGAGTTGAGTCACGTGCGAATAAAGGATAGATTCGTCCATTTCATAACTATCAGGAATAATACACTACAAACAACTACTTTCATCGAAACATACAAAGAATGTTCTTACATGTGATTATGTGTTATTATATTGGTGTTAATGTATAGCAACTAACAGGGTTTATTACTCAATATATATATATATATATATATATATATATATATATATATATATATATATATATATATATACACATACAGTTCACAATCGGAAGATTGTCTATATATATATATATGTATATATATATATATATATATATATATATATATATATATATATATATATATATATATATATATATATATATATATATATATTTCTCCGGCATTATTGAAACAGCGGTACTCTGTGTATACACAAATGCCACGACGAGCACTTTTGAGTGTTCAGTGGCTGGATTTATTAACGATGGAGAGTGGGAAAGAAAATGCCTGGGAACACAAATTACACACACATTAGCATACAAATGTATGGTGACTCACATAACATTCATACATTAAATGTGAATTTCTCATGAATAGGTATTACATCTGACCAGCAAGACACCCAAGTATAACTCTAACACAAGGAACCTTAGCTGCAGTGTATAACTAGCTTGCATACATGTACGTGTACATAACGGTGTGAGTGTTAGTAGAAACACAGAAAAAGGAATAATTATAGTAACTAAAGGATTATTTTTATGATATAGTACGTTTACGGTTACAGATTACTTATTTTTTAGGAATGATATTTATATGATAAAATGAAGTAAATATTACACGGAGATCATCCTCCCAGATCACCTAAAACGTATTATCCAGCTGATTGTGTTCCTTTATTAAATGTAAATTAAAAAAAAAAACACCATCGTGTTATCATATCATGTTGTCTCCCGCATAGTTCCTGATGTTACATTCAATAACGATTCAAGAGATGATTACCAAGGCAAAAAGTGGCATGTTTCGTCATTGCAGATTCAACCAATTTGGATGCGTTTCATTTAAAAAATTGACTTCAAAATTCATTATAGTTCATGGAGGTATAAACTTAAAAAACGCTGTGCAAACTGTGTAAATCTGCGTTACGAATTTACGCCAAGTTTGCACAGCGTTTTTTAAGTTTATACCTCCATGAACTTAATACATTTTGAAGTCAATTCTTATAAGTAAATACATATTTGTACCTGATGTTTTGAAAAGGTTTCATTGCTACAAATATACAAATGTGCAACAATTAGAGCTGTACTAAATTATTATGAAGACACCAAATATTAGCCCCGCCTACAACGTATTCATCAGCCAATGAAAATGCACAAGGCAACTAGCCATGAACCTGACGCCATAGGGGCTAAATGTGATGTGACGTCACGAAATTAAGTTCATGCAGGTATGAACTGAATCTCTGTGAGAGTGTTCAGCGAATCAGATTCATGCAAAGCAATTACTATTATGTATTTGCTAAACAGATGAAGACATGCAGACTACGTACACGTAAATAAATTGGGTAAAACAGTAATCAGTCATGTTTTCGGAAATGAAGCGTGAGGTCAGCTTTTTAAAAAAAAAAAATTCATGTCATCAAGCCGATTATTTCCTTCGTTACACAGATCGTGCAGGTCTGGTTTTTAAATATTTGCCTTTAATTTGTAGTTTATGCGATCAAGACTCTGTGTCAATAGCAACTAGCATATTTATAAGTCAAATCTAGGTTTGATAATTTTTGCGCAACCTAAATTGTCAATCAAAACTTTGTAAACTTTGAAATGGAACATTAACCTATTAACACAGTCTGGGGAAAAGTAGCAGAAGTTTAAATTAAAAATAAAATAATGTATTGTTAATGTTATATGATATATCCATGCGCTTTTCGTCTTCCACTTATAGCCTTAGAACGAAATAAACACCATTTATTCAGAAATTAGACACATTCTCCCATTTCTCGTGTGAATCGAATTTCGAAAATGGTTAACGAAAATACACTCTCGTGTCTGAGCAAACTACATTTTTGTTATCGCCAGTGGCGCTATCATTCTCGTGTAACACTACATGCTGATTAGCCGAGGACATACATAGACCTGTCTATTAAATCGAGTATCTACTCGCATTGCCCGCTTGTGACATTTAAGTGTTACTAGTTTAATCATGTCACGAAAACAAAATATATTTATTGAAACGAAATATACCATTCGCTATTCCTAATGGAAATGACAACGTATGTAAAATTCGGGGATTCTGCCTTATGCAACACTCGCAAATTCAGTTGAATACCGCGGATAATCTTAAACACTTAAATTTGCAGGTGTCATAACATAACTGTTCTTTCTTAGTATTGTTGTTTGGGTGACGTCTCTTTTTGTGAAGGTATATGGAGAGGACTTTCACACTGTTCCATGTATGTACGCAGTGTTGTCAGGTCAACGTACATGTGAATACCTGACGTGGTTTACACTGGCGATTACATGCACATGTCGAACAGTTGTAATCATTACTTTGAAGTCCTACACCTTTTGCTGTATACTTTTACACGAACACAATCACTAATACAACTGTTGCTGGTCGTTACAAGCTGGGTTCGACATATATTGTAATTGTTGTCACACTTTTTATTTTTGGTCTTGCGATGTTTACACAGCTGTATATTGATCTCATAGGGAAGCTCTGTAACAGTGTAAATCACTCGTTGTTGTAGTTCTCATACGAGTAGTGAGGGTGTCTGGTTTTTTATCTCCTAAATACAAACTGTAGCGTATGGTTTACAGGAACACTACCGGACAACTGTTAATATTCGTCAGTGCTTGAATTCACTGGAATGTCTAGTGAACAAACAAACAATGAAATGAATGCAAACCATATTACATGTACAGGTCATGGTTGTTTGTAAAAAGTAAATATCATATAAATATGTTCTTTACGCTTAAGTGTATTATCATTTTGGAGAATACAAACAACTTGTTGACACAGATGAATCAATTGACCATCAACACGAGTTGTTTATTTTAATCACAGCACTATCAATCTTGTAGTTGTTGTAGATGTACATATAGGGTATCGGAAGATTTTGTCCTTTAGTGTATTTATTACGTAAATAACATATTTGAAATAACAAACACACTCGCTGTCAAGATGAATATTTTAGAGAATGTCTCCTGATGTTAAATATATATACATGAATTGATAAAAGTTACACATATCCGAGGCTCGCCGAGGGGGAGGTTCTATTTATCATCCAAAATCAGTTTTCGTTATGTTTCAATGAATATTGTACATCTCCGAGCAAAGCACTACCATTTGACTTTCAATGCGGTTATGTCATAGCATTGTTAATGACGTCATAGGCAAGGTGATATCATTATTTGATAATGTTAAAGTATTGTTATGTTGACGGCAGCAGAGCATTGTGCAAAATCTACTGTCAAAACGATAAGCGTATTATCATAAGCGATATCCCCCATGGAACACAGTTTTTGGATGATAAAAACGAATTTCTCTTCACAGATTATCTCCAATTAAAGGCACTGTAGCACGTTTTTTCGCTCAAATAAGTTGATGTAATGTATTTGAAAAATAATTTCACCAAATGTAAAACATCCTTCTCTCTTCGGAAAATAAAGTTTAAAATTAGTGTACATGTTTCGGTAAAGCCATGGGAAACGTTTTTGTAATATAAAATAATAAATTGTGTTCACAATAAAATGGCCGCCATGCAATTTTTTGCTTTATACGCAACATATTTTTTACCGCTACAGATAATTGGTTTGTGTAATAAGATGTTTTACCCTCTTAAGTTAGTTTAAATGACATAAACTATCATTATAAATGGGAAATTTGAAAAATTAAATTTTGCAAAAAACGTGCTACTGCCCCTTTAACACCATGTTAATATTTGTTTCCCAGGATTATTCAATTATAGATGAAGACAAGTTTGTGTTGTCTTTCAAAGAAAGCATGAACAACATAAGTCGTTAAGGGTATTACAGATTGATTGACAACGTGCCCCTAGCATACTTCTTTGTACACTTTGTCAATCTCAGAAGTAACTTAATTTTCCTTTTTATTTGTGATTTACTTACCCTTGAAACTGTACACTCAATGCATTAATTGTAACGTTCTTTATGAAACATGGTTCATTGATAAACATATGTGAAACGCTTTATCTGATTTATAATTTTTTCAGATCCCTTTGTATATCTTTACTTGCTAACCGTAGTTCGTTTTTGCTTTCATGTTACAATGTACTTCACACAGCACTGACATACCTTCGTTATCGATTGCTAAACCATCATGGAAACATGTACTCAAAGGTATCAAAGTATCAAAGTTGACCAATGTGTCCTTATTACTATGAACGATACCTAAATACCTTTACACACTGAACAGTAAACAATAGTAATAGAAATAGAACAGACATATCTTTACCATCTCAAACATTGCACTGCGTGATAGCATTATTGAGTGCGAATAAGCACAATTTAAGGAAGAAATGTTTCAAATATATTTGATTTAAACTGTATTTATATTTTCCAGATGGTACATGGAAAGGGGGATTGATAAACAGGGTTACCCCTATATAAATATCTCTCCCCGTGACGTTGACAGGATTTATACATTATAACATGAAACGTACATTACAACAAGAAATACATTCACATACATTCACTGAATATGTAAATTCAACAATTACCACAACCTATATACATGGACATTCAACAATTTAAGTCAGTGTTACCATAAAGAACGGTTTTCAAATTAATCCATTAACATAATAATAGCGGTTTGATCTAATGTCTGACTAGTTTTGGCAGACGAAACGATAGTGCAAACATCCTCAATATATTTGATTAGCAGACGCATGACAGTCCACTACTTATGTCAGAACTAAAAGACACATCTAAGTGTACATCAAGCTAACATATGTACAATACTTCTCCATCTAAAAGTTATAAAAGGAATTGATTATTCACATAGATAAGGATAGAGAGGAGAAAATATGTTATATGTTTCATCATTGTTTAACTGTAAACTGTTCCCTCGGCATAACCTACAACGTATATTCACTGACTCAAAAAATGCAATTGAATATATACATGTTAACTTCTAATTTATATGTATATAACATTTGCCCATTCACTGGCAGTGAGTACGAAACACATATGTTTTCTAATTCATAGAGCAGCAACTGATCATGGTTCTAATTAAAACTATTTTTTAATTAGTTGCTGAGGGCTATTCTACCAATCTTCCTTGACATCTGTAGAAGACTCGGACGTATTTGTGCATTCGTTAAACGCAAAGACATCTCACATTTCATCCTAATTAACCTGTGCAGATTAAGTATTCGTCGACCGCCTGGTTGAACTTCCCCATTAATGTTTTATTTTCATCGAGACACAACATTAGCAGCTTAAGAGATTAAGAAAACATTAAATTGGCTACATGATAAATCTACAAAGCTCAAATGTGTTTTCCCACGAACAAACTCTTTGGCGTTTACATTAATCATAAATATTGAATAAAAAAGAAAGTAAAGGACTGAAATATAGTTACTTTTAACACATTTTTTATAAAGTGAGAACAGTACATTGTTCACTTTATAAACATTAAACAAGACACTGAATCTGGATTCATTCGAATTAATGTATATCTATCTTGATAATAACAAAGGTAAACTCACCTCTACGTATTTTGAAGCATTGTTCAGCTAAGCTATGTTAACTTGTTTACCTGTGCAATAATTGTTAAAATAAATGTGTGCACTATTCCACGGATGTTTTATGATCGTTCGTCACTCAAGTCGAGAGGCAGGTTGCGGCTATATATCATGTGTGTTCTTGAGAATCCTGAGTAATATTATTTTACTTATAAAACAAAGTCAGCTCGAAAAGAAACTGACATATGAACGCGTATTAGGCCATATGAAAAAGAAAAATTGAATTAGTGTTGTAGGTAGTAGATTTATGTACTCATTAGGATCAACTAAGTCATAATTAGGAGATCATAAGTACTAATTAGGAGATACTAAGTCCTAATTAAGAGATGATATATTTTGTTTATATGAAACTAATACGCTTCCATAAAAACATGTGGTCTCAGAAATACGTTTGTTTCCTTATCAACTACAATATTTTAAAATGGAGCCCTAAAGCTGCCTTGACTTCTGAGCTTAGGAATCTCAACTTGTTGTAATTTTCTAGACTGGACTGGTCGCCATTTGAGTATTTAGCTCTGGTGTCTTGTAGCATGAAAAGAACTGTGCACTTCAGACAGCTGTTCGAGAGACATATGGACATGTGCCAATACAAAAAATAAACCCATCTATTAGAATATATCTAGTTCACACGTTATCAATCAGAGGTACTTCTGTACATGAGTATACATACCACTTTCTCATCAATCCAACAAAGTTCATATAATCCAAGGGAATATGTATTTAAGTATTTAACGATGTTTAGGCTCTATATTCCAGATGTATGTCTGAACATCAACTCGTATGTTGCAATTATCTTATGTTTGAGTCAAACATCTTATCGATTCTAGGTTCAATGCAAACTGGGAAATATATGAAAGGATGTTTCATGCTTGTCAAATATTTGAAATGAAAATTATAATGTGGACTTGCATCATTACAACATGGATTTGAATTTCCTTTAAGGTTTATAACTTATTTACGGATTACGCCTCGTTATTCGACGCGCTTGCTACACTTTCATTGTATCACTAACACACAAGTTATCTCATGTATTTAAAGCTGAAAATGATATTCACCTGAAAGTTTGTATTGATATTGCTGAATCGGCTCTAGGAAATATGATGGTGCTGACTCACACACACACATTAGATTTATGACTGTTTACAGCGATTGTCTGACTCTTCGCTCAATAGTGCGATGGGCATGTGTTTTAATTTAAAGAAAAGCTTCTACAGAATCAGTGATTAATGGACATGCGAGAATTTCTAATGATCTATAACCCAATGATTGGCATAGAACATTCAAGACTATTTACTACATATTTGTGTTGTTAGTTTTCATGTCTGCAGACGAATGGCCATATCAGGGGTACATGTATATGTGTTCTCACTAATAAGTATGTAAATATTCATGAATTCAGTTGTTGTCTAATGCAGAGGAAAATGTAAAAGGATAATTCAAATACATATTCATTTTTATAATTAATTAATTTCTTGTCCTAAACGTTACGGTCCGTTCTCAGTGCAGGACGAAAGAAACAATAGAAGATATGTGAAAATGACATAATGTTGTACTGAACCATTGCCTCTCGACTAATTAACCAATTGGAAAATGCATGATCTTTAGGAAAACTAGTGTTGTAATTAAACCATTATAGTGAGATCTCAATGGACATCTTTCCTTGTCAATGAAACATTCATGGTATATTTACCTCAAATCTCATTCTTACAAAAACATAGTTATGTGTATTGAGGCACATATTTCCAAACGGCATAGACGCTACTACGCCCTTTGTACTTTAACTATGTCTAAGATACTTGAATACTATTGATACTAATAACAAAGTAGAAGCACATTGCATCATCATATATACATAACCATCCTGTAGAAGGAGACATCGAGCGAAGGTGGGAAATAGTGAAGAAAAGTACATCAATGAAATGAATAGTTAGACCAACATAGGCAAAATAAAACTAAGTTTATGGAGGAAAACGGTATTTATGTTAAACTCGTTGTCTTTATTTCCATTAATTATCATGAATATGATGATTATCGTGAACATTGTGTGTTCTTCAAGTATACATCTGAGAATTACCTCTTTGTATGATAAACGTCTGTCAAAGATTCCATGGTCTACATCAGTTATAAGTATAAAACGTAACTATAAAGACAGTAGTCAGACAGACGTAAAGCGAATCTGTGTGACAAGAGCATATAAAACCAAGATCCACCATCTTAAGCGTTTCCTGTCGTTTATAATACAATACCTTTCTGGGAGTTTTTTTTTGTCTCTTTCTAAAACGTCAATAGGCTCTCATCCATGTGGCCGAAATTTGAAAGAAATGAAAATGTTTGTAGAATCTCACCGACGCCAGAATATGCTTAGTGAAGCAATGAATGCAACGTTTGACTTTTAGGTTGGCATAAATCTGTGCAGTATGAAACGGGTCAATACAAAAGTATGTGATTCAACCTTCGATTAAGTGAAGTGTTCTCCTGAATAGATACCAAGCTACAAATTCCATAGATGAGGTTTTTTTTTCAATAGTCTTAGGAAAACATTTTAAACTTAACATTTCAAATACTAACAAAATTAAACCACAGAAACATTTCATTTCAATATTAAAATAGTTTATGTTTATGGTAAATCGTTGTGTACAGTCGGTGTGTAATATTTTGCTCATTGCAACTCCATATAAATTATATTGATATCAATGATGAAATCTGGATCGATTTTACACGATTACCACAGTATACGTGTTTACAAGATACCTCTATCTGGAGGCCGACCACATCAAAGGCCTGGGTTTGAATCTCGTTGGAGACACCAAATATGTGTGACCTTGGTCTCATGCTGTGTTGTGTCCCTGGGCATGGTGCATCATCAACAGTGCATTCAACCAATGTGTTTAAATGGGCACCTAAACATGGAAATACAGACCTAGTGAACCTCGTGCGGAGGGACAGAGAAAATATAATTCCTTTTGGGTATGGTCACAAATTGTGCGCTTTGAGCAAATTCATGCATGGACATTGCATTATACAAAGGACTATTAATCATATGACTGTCAAATTATCTGAACTTGTTTTCACATTATCAAGGACGTTTTACAAATCAAGCTATGCGTAACAGAAATGATCGATCATTGATGAGTGTTACGAATAAATATGTTGTCTATTCTAGAATACAAATGGCCTAATTATTATCTCTGCTGTGCTGCTCATTCAGGTGACTAGATGTCATCTGTCCGTATTCATGCTGACCTCAACTCGACCCTTCCACAGAAAGACAATGATTGCAAATGATCTGCAGGAAGCTATGAATGAAGAGTGCACAATACTATAAAAGCCGGTATTACCGAAGTAAGTCCATACAGTGTGCATATAGGCAATTTGTTTTATCATCCGATCTGAGTTGCCTATGTTCGTAAACATAACATAATTGTGATAACCTTTATACCCCCTTTATATTATATCACTGATAATTATCAATTCTCATCATTATTTCATCGAAGCATTGCGTTGCCTTTTATCCAGGTTCATTTGCTAAGAATACAAATAATAAATGAAGGAATAATGTTCGAATTGACATTTCTGTTTCACTATTAGAATGAGTGGTATTACATAAGTAAATGTAAACACAATGCGAATGTAAATTGATTAACGATTGAGTTGGCAGGAAAGAGGTTGCTTTGAAAAGAGACCTCATTTATCACATTTATTCGAAAGCATGATAACAATAAATGTTCTCTACGCTATCAGCATACAAATCATATTATTACTCAAGACTACCAATACTTTATGTATGAAACACAACAAATTAACATTACGTAGACTTATTAAGACCTTATGATATCATCTAAACTGGCGGACATAATATATATTATACATATATTAAACACTTCTTTGAATATCAGAATCAGATTTGATTAAGTATGTTTGACAATATGACCGAGATTAGAATTTTCTTAAAAGAACACTATTAAGCACACGGACCTGTGAAGAAAGTTTATATTTTGTTTAAGATAAATTGTTATATTTTTCAGACGTTTAACAACATTTGTTGTGAGTAGTTGGTTGAGCTTTGATATGGTCTGATATACAGTATACAATTGTTAACTGATCCGTGTTATGAATACAATGAGTAAACGAGCAAGAAACCATATTCATGATATGTTTTCGAAATAGCGCACCAGTGAAATGGAATCTTTCGTACCTCACTTGTGTTTCTTCTTTAAAGCTTGGAGCGGAAAAGCTCATTCTAAACGCTTGTCTGTGAGAAGGCGTCAAGGGAAAATAAAAAAGCAGACCAAGTAGTGATGAATCCAGAGTATGAGCAGAGATTAACGAGGGTGAACTGGGCTTGAATCAGATTAGTTAACATAATTACACCTGCCTCTGTTTAGAATGTTGATAGTGCCAAAAGCTCATTGTTGAATATCTCAAATGCATGCTGATTTCGCTCCTCACTCAGTGAATGAAAATGAGAACGTTTAAATTTTGTTTCTTCCTTCTAATTCTTGAATCTAAATGAAACGGGTCTCTGATCCTCAGGCACCGGGTGAATGTAACATATATTTAAGTCAATAATTTTAGCATTCTGTATATATATGTCTTATATTGTAATGGAAATGATTCAACGTGAGAGAATGTTAACTATAATGTACGTTAGAAAACAAGTTGAAAGTGTCTAGGGTCCTGGGATCCTGTATCTGCTTGAGGTAAACCACGTGTTATGAGTTAGCCATTGTAGTACATACGCCGGTCTAATAACTGTAACACCAAGGCTACTTACTACATACAATAATAACATCGTACCACTCTGAAAGGTATTACAAATTGTATTACATAACAGTATACAGTGATTTGGCATGACTATTACCACATGTATGTATATGGTATTTCTTCTTTAACGTTAGCATATCAGCGTCTAAAGTACACATTATGAAAACAGAATAATGTTATATGCAAACAGAATAATATGTACTGAAGAATAAAAATTATTTGATATATTTGAAACCATTTAAACCATCATAATCTAAACTAGGATATGGATACATATGGGTCTAACAAGCATGTTTGATATAATCTACTCATTTGCCAACGAATGCGAAAACCCACCTGTGTTCTGAACTACATGTTAGGTCAAAGAGTATTGAATAGGAGTTGTTAATTGGCAACTGAGAGATATCCCACCCATCTTGTTTGGCACATTTTGGAAAGCTTCGACGTAGGTTGGTTATTTATGTATTCAATAAAACAATTAGCATCACATTTACTTTCCTATTACCTATGCGGATTTAGAACCTTTGTCCGTCTTTAATGCATCCTTCAACGAGAGAACACATTAACGGCTTAAAAGATTTGATGAACATTTACTTCACGTCTTTGAAAGGCATTTAAAAGTAGCACACAGGATGGGTGGTTTTCTGGATAACGTTTCCCTGCTTGAGTATTCTCAACAATGGTTTCTTTGTTATATAAATTTACCCCATTTTCACAAATGTCATGTAATTTTACAATGAAGTAGTTATTGTCAAGAAACTTCCTGTTTCTCAGATCTGCTTGTCAACAGGATTATCAGAGATAACAGGTGTTTTCAACCCAAAGGGCCATATGGTTTGGTTATTCATACAGGTGCTACAGAAGTAAAATATTGTATTATATGACGAGCAATGAAATACTGGGATTTATCAGTGAAATAAACTTTCTATCAAACTACAGTGAAAATAACTATTAATAATAACTAATTATTTTCATTGCGAACAGTGACTGATATAGTTTGACGTCATAAAACAATTGGCTTATGACGTCACAGTGTTAATGTGGTGACAGGCTGTTCCTAGCGGCCGATCGGTTTGAAAACGACCCTTTTCGGACGTAATTACAAATACTATGTTAATCTCATTTCGTGAGGTAGAAAAGTAATATACGTTCACTCGTGGCTGCGCCACTCATGAAAATATTACCTTTCTACCTAACTCGATGAGATAAACATGATATTAGTCAAGAAAAGACAAACATCCTCTATATATACTTCATGAAGTGCTTTTATCACATTCGTAAATCTGATTGTGATGAACGTTTTCTTCATTTTTAAACCTCTAACAAATAGTTTATTCTACAACTTATTTCTTACAAATATACTTATTCTCATACAGTTGGGTTCAAGTAACTGTTCAAGGATTTCAGGCATATATTAATTTCGGATTTGTCAGTAATTACTGCATTTGGCTGATGAAGTAATGATATTGCATCAGCTGTTTATTACACTTACACTATGTGCATGGATGTTTGTCAGGCAATGGTTGTGGTATGATTAATTTCTTCAACACAACACTTATGCGTGATATGCGTGTTTACTCATCAATTCCAAGGATAGTAAGATGTATAACCACGGATAACTATGCTTTTTCAAACGTTATCAGGATAAAATTGAGCTTCCAGAAGAAAATATATTATTGATCTTCTAATTGAAACACCAGATTTTCATAGAAAACGTGATTTATGAATGATGATATATGACATGACCTCTACAAAATGCGCACATTAGAATTACACATTTTGGCATTTCGCGTCATTGGTAAAAGAACAAACTTGCTCTGCAGATATTGATTTCTAAATCAAATCAAATAAAATTCAAAATGTAATATGAAGAAATGAAACTAAGAAGCATAAGATTTAAAGCTTTCATTCCAGATGCAGAAAAGTCATACAAGGCTTAACTGGCAAATCACAATTTGCTAATGTGTGAATTAATTAAAATATACGGATTTATAGCAGCACAGGGTTTAACACTATGACATGACGGCTGTCCTCCCACTACCTATTGCCAATGCATATCGACTGTTTAGGTCATCCTGACTTTTTACATCAGAGATATACAAACGATAGCATGATATGTTGATGACATATATTGGAATTGAGTTTTGATATTATTCGAATATTTCATTAATACACGAAAATGAAAGGAAAGATATGTCTTATGGAAATTGATTTCTCCATTTCAATAATTTCATATCAAAGATCTTCAAATGTAAATTTGGCAAACATTTTTTGTGAAAAAGAAAGTAGCGATAAGATATCAAATGTATAACGTTCAAGACTTTACATCACTCTGATCAGCCGGTAATGATTATGCTGCTAATAAGATAATGCTGAATTGATAATCAAATACATTGATGACCCGGTTTCTACAATCACATTATCTGTCAACCCTATCGGCCTACTCGAACACTCCATTCCGAGAATCAGTGCCTCGTTGTGATTCCTTAAGTACAACTTTCTAAATACGGACAATGGTCATTTTTTGCTGCAAAAAATGGAATGCTCTCCCAAAAACTATTTCCTCCTGTGCTGACCATCAGACCTTCACAAATCTCCTGTAACAAACACATTATCAGACTGGCTTTCTGTTGACTCTCTCATATTTCATATTTAACTCTCCTTGTGTGTTTTGAGCACCATATATGTGATTATGTTTATGCACTTTGAGTTGGTCTGAGTGTGTTGTCGTCACCATAGGACAAAATGAGAATAGATTCATATACACACAAACATAAAACGAAATTGAGTTACGAGAATATACAAAAACGGAAGCTGAAATGTTACTTGTTTTCCTACAGTACCTTGCATCATTCCATGAAACAAGTGATGAGGTTCATAATTAACCTGATGAAAGAAATGATTCAATATTTCCAACAGAATCTACATCAACGACATCCCTGCTGGATAAAATCGATTTTGAAGGTCGTTGATAAGTTTATATTTCGCAAAGAAGTATGCATTAATTCATTCTTCCAAATATGACACTTTCCATTTGTACATTAAACGTACATGCAGTGCTGAAAATAAATGAAAATCAAACAAAAGCTTTTTAAAATATAAACTTTAATATTAAAAAAATAACCTCCAGTGATTCTGGTCTTTGAGGTTTAAATTTATTTACAAGTCTTCATGGCATACACATACAGTATACGGTTATGTCTGTTGTTTGCTTTGTTGATGCACTAAAAGAGAGAACAAAATCAACTGCATTTTAAAATGTTTTCTATTAAAAAATGATTTAAAAATATGAACATGTATATCTTAGAATTATCTGATATTGTTATGACATGATAGTTTATTTATTGTAATTAATGATTTCTGAGAGTAATGTTTAACAAGGTCAAGACTAGTCTAAAAAGAAAGGTATAACAGTTTTCTAAATGATCACTATAGGCGGGCATTCCAGCATATAAATAAATAATTATTTTAGATTTGGCCACTATTTAACCGGACTTGATCTTATCTGTCAGTATTTAGGTTAACCGCAACTCGACCCTTCCACGGAAGACAATGATTACAAATGAACTGATTGATCTTGTATCTTTGACTGAATTGGTGGAATTGGTGTGCATTAGCACATATCAGCGACGAAAGTCTATTTGAATAGAGACAATTTCATTTTTCATCACTTACATTCAGTTATTATGCATATTGTTGGTTTGTATAGTTGATCTGCATCAGATCAGAGTATTGTGATTATGTTATGATAAATTATCAAATGCCTGCAACATAAAACTATCAATTGTTTATAAATTCACTTTAAGCACGGATTCGCTTTACATTGCTGTGGGGAGTTTCTGTTTGTATATCTGATATGGAGATGACAGGTATGTATTGGTTAAACCCAACAAATCTTAACATGCGCAGTTCGCCTAAGAAAAGGACCATATAGGATTAAAGAAGACACCACTTTACTGCAATCTATGTTTCATCTGCATTTTGCTGTCGCTAGTCCTGATTTGAATAAGTGTTGTAATGCTCTAATGATTTTGGGAACGGATTATGGTGACGGATTGGTGGAACATATAGGACAATATCAAGGTTGCACTTTGCAATACGTTTACAAACGACAACACAGATGCATAATTTATCAAAGCGCATGTAGTGCTGAAATCGCTTTCCAAATTGTTTTGAAAATAATGTTTGTAATTTAAGTAAAAGTTGATTGTGAAATAAGGGTAACAGAAGATAGTGCCGTCAGTTATTTTGTTGCCGCACCATATAAGAAACATGTGGGCCATAAAAATTGCAGTCAAATTTTGCTCATCTATTTCCCCTTTCTTTAATGCAATTCCATAAGGACGATTTTCAATATTAACAATGTAGTAGTTCACTTGGTTTCAGGAGACATGCTGTGGCTATATTTCAGTCTCATGTTTCCCTCATGGAATCACACATCATGCATTTGTGTAGGTATCGTTTCATTTTGATTGTCGATGACTTTCCAGCTATTAAAACAAATGTATAGAAGGCTATATTACATCGTAGTCGTACAGAGAAACTTACATCTGAATCAAACGCGTTGATCGTTTCCTCATCCTTCATGATGATCGGTTTGATTAATGTCCAACTTCTGAAGCAAATGTAAAGAATGATATATTACAGCTTAGAGGTATATATCCAGTTTGATCTGATTCAAATGCGTCAGTTTTTATAACCATCGATGGTGTTTTAAATTAATTGTTAACTATCAAAGCAAATTGTAAAATGATTAACGCATGTTTCTCCAGGAACAGACATGCTTTATAGAATACATTAACTTTATACCTGATAGTGTCAGATATGTCTCTAAGTATTTCTAATAGTTTTTTGATGTTACTCAGCTCTATCCCAGATAACACACAACTGGTGGACCACTGGTGGGCCACAAGTACCGTCTCTAGTGGCCCACTAGTAGTTTGTCCAGCTGATAGAAGGTGGGCCACCGGTGGCAGCCACTAGTGGCTATCTGCCATCAGCGGCCCACCTGCAACCACGCTGGTGGGCCACTTGCTACCCAAGCAACTAGCTATCATACCGGTGGGCCACTTGCTACCCACCAGTGGCAAGCCACCAGCTATCTGCCACCAGTTGCCCACTAGCTATCACACCGGTGGGCCACTTGCTACCCACCAGTGGCAAGCCATTAGCTACCTGCAACTAGTGGCCCACTAGCGGGTGTGTTATCTGGGATATAGCATAACATTCCAATGCATAGCTACATGTAATAGTAACATGCAACTTATGTTTTGTTTGTCTCTCAAAAGTACCGTCCTAGTGACTAGTGACACATCTGCACTTTAATATTATTTATGACTTAGCGACTTTCCATTTAAATAAAACTGTTTCTATTTTATTTCCTTGAAAGACGAAAACTTAACTACAGATGCAATAATTAACAGTGTTGTGTTATTCATCGGAAATGAGAATATTTGGTTACGGATTAAGCTGTCATGTCATTCATGTTCATTGTGAAAGCCATTATATTTTTCTACATAACCCTTTATTGGGTGGATATTTACAATACGTGATATAATGGTTATATTACGTAGTCAATGAATTGCGGGCAGTAAAGGTGCATCAAGTATAAAATAATATTTTTTGCATTCTGAGGACATATAGAATCACATCTGAATATTTTAAGTTATGACGCCTTATTGTCAATCATACAATCATGACAAATCAAATATATAAGTTCAAACGTTATGATTTGACTTGATAAATCTTAATCTGCAATAGTTATAGACGTATGTGATTGCCATTTATTATTATCCTGTTGCTATCCTGTTATCCAGGTGCTTGGAAAAGTTTCACCTGATTACACTAAACCTGTGAGTGCAGAGACTGTGATGTCCACGTGGCCGCAGGGCCATTCCACTAAAACTTGAGATGAGATAAATAATCAGAGAGGAGCAGCTGCTTTTCTAGTTACTGGAACATCGAGTGTCTTTGTTATCTACACTTGTGAGGTTATATCAGGTTATGTCATTTCTGTAAGTGGCAGGCAACATCATTACACAATGTGTTATAGCTTCCATGTTTCGCTAAGACGTGAATGAAAGTGGTAAAGGGGTCTTTTTTCTAACAAAATATTAATGGAAACAATTTTAAATATGACAGTTTGTGTTTCCAGTGTAATACCGATTATGTCTCATTCTATGACAGGATATCTACTTTTCCTAATGAAACCCGAAATATCCTCTTCTTTAATACATAAAATTATATCGGATACATAATGAGAGCATAACCACTGAGGTGCAAGTGATTAAAGGAAATATGCTCAGTTGATATAATGTTCCCTGTCGCGAGCCTTTTCGAGAAGCTGAACATCATCTAGACAACTGTATATTTCCCATTATCACTCTTATCCATTTGGTTCCATCATGAAAATTAAAATTAAAAATTACCAGCAGTTAATGAAAATTAAAATTAAAAATTACCAGCAGTTTCTATTTATATCGACAACTGAGGGACATCTGTTTATATGTGACGTGCATTTTTATCATGTACTACATGTAACACGTTAACACTAAAACAAATTGTTTTGATAAATCAGTCATTATGCCTTTACAGCAGCATGACGGGTGTGTGTAGTTGACTGATGGCCTACATATATTAATTACTTATATTGACAAAACTGAACCAACAAATACTGCTCAGACACAACTGTTTATGTCTAGAGGGTCAACCAATTTAAGATTGGAACATTATGTTTCTAAATATGGTCATGTCGGTCATGAGCACAATGAAAGGTAACTCCTATCTGATGTTGAAGTAGAACATACATGATCACAATGACCAGGCAACATAGTAATCATAACGAAAAAGGTGAGGTGATTTGGGGGTTTAAGGTCTCTTTCAAGAGGATTTCATTATATCATGACTTCTGAAAATTATTGTGGGGAGCATGCCCGCAACACAATTGTGGATGTACATTGCGATGACACGTGCTAGCATTACCTAAAACCTGCGACCAACTGCGCTGAAATTCTTTGTAGCATTGTATTAAAATCTTACTAAAACAGTTCTCTACAGAAGACAAATTTCCTGAACCCAAGGTGCGTTTAAAAAACTCCAGACCTCTTCATCTGAAGCTGAATGTGCTAACCACTGCACTATCCCGCTCCAACGAAACAGGTTTCCTCACACATAATATCTACACATAATATGTACATGTATATATACTGCGTGAGAAAGGACACGCTACTGACTGATTTCTTAGGATCGAACCTGTTTGAAGTATGTATGTATATACAAAAGTTAAATAAGACATTTACTAGGACAAACTGACACATTCACGTTATTTAATGCATATAGTTACATATAGGTCATGACATGTTATTCTCGCAGGGTCACAGTAACCTGTCGTATAAAGGACAGACTTTGCAAGTGACCGAGGTATGAACTGAAGTCATCTCCCGCCTCTGTCTAAAGAAGCTACTTACGTTTGTCTCAGCTTTAGCCAAGCTCTGATAATTGCTGCTGACTAATTAGGCCTGAACATCTTTGGTAGATAATTGATGCCCTTGTCGTCTCAGGTATGTATTGTCATTGGCATAACACAAACCCTTCTATTAATGTGTTGCCTTGTCTCTCTGCTTTCCTCGAACACAGCCTCTCAGTTACATACACGTACATACAAATGTAGATGTGAGTGCTATCAGTTCATTGGCATGTACCACACTCATTAACTTGCTGCCTTGTCTCTTGACATTCATCTCACAGCCGTTCATACACGGAATAACCTCTTAGTGCAGTCACTTCATATTGCTACCTGCATTGTCAAATAAATGTTTCATTTCCTTTCAGGTCGATTTACAGAAAGGTGTCTATGAGATTTGCATTAAGGATGTGTAACTGACTGAAAAGTTAGAGTCGAGGAAATTAAACTTTTAGATCAATACTTGCGCTCGTACACTTTCCTGGATTCTTCAGTATTTGACACCAGCAAATCCATTTTAAACTGACAGTGCTATTTCTCCTTGATAAGTAAGTTTTCTTGTGCTTGTGTGAATTGACTTATTGGATTTTATAATACAATTTTAATATAATTTTATATTCCTTATCCATATCACAGAACATTAAACGCGGTTTTCTGAATGCATCAGTGAAGCTAAACTTTTTTACATGCGCATATATATTGCAGAATGTGTGATTTAATTAGGAATACTTATAAATACACATGCTGAAAATCATAACTATTACGAAGATATTAAATGTCGACAACCACATTTTCTTTATTGATAACCATTAGGAATAAACAGAAATCCGCAAATTATGTTTAAAAAGTTCATTTATAATCCTATTAAACTTAAGTTTACACCACTTTCAAGTTATTATCGTAATCCATACAAGTACATAGATTATATATGTAATTACCTACCATAAAGACATTCTAGGTTTCTCTATTAGCATTTAATATTTTATAGGTTGAAATTCTCAATACAATAAAATAGCAATGTTTTCATGTTAATTCAAAAGGTTGAATGGATAATGATACCCTTTCTCCATCTTCACTTGGCTCGTTCTGATAAAATTAATACACGTTAAAGCACATTCTTGCTTTCCTCTTATATATGTGCAAACACTAATTGGGGAGAAATAAAATGTCTCACATGATCATTTATTAATTATTGTAATTAGGTTATCGTTAAGTGTCACTTTTCTATTTCCATATCACAAATGCTACACTGACAATTGATTTTGTAAAAATTTGTTACACGAGATACAATTCTTACGAGCTTGAATACTGGATTGTATCGTAATGGTTTTGTCATAAAGCATAGATGATTAAAGATGCAATGCAATTAGTGACTAGAAATAATGACAATCCGTATTAAACTGTTTGAAACATGGATGAAGATAATTGATATCTGAAGAGGGACTTTTCTCATAAATGAATTTGACTCACGTGTTATATTTTTATACACTAATTGGTGAGAAATAAAATAGTTCTATCATTAACATTATTAATTACAATTTATTTCCTATCAGTTCTTAGACAACTCATCTGTCAAGTGCAAGATGTCATGTAATAAAGTGTCATGGAATTCAAAGAAACCTTTCATTTGAAAACAACTGGGCATTCACCTTTATGGACGAATAAAAGTGCAAACATTTTACAGTAATACAAGTATATGCCAGGCAATACATATCACATATATATATAATAACATAACTAAGATTAAATTGAAAAGTAAGTGATGAATTTTAATAATAATGGTTTCATCTGATACCGTTTAAAAAATATATCACTTTGACAAACTATTTTGGTGTAATGTAATCGTTAAAATCACTGCATGACTCAATGTGTCTTTATCCTCTTTCTGAGTCGATAAACCTTGAGTTCGCTGTGTACTGTTTATGTACGACATTCAGCTATAAGACTAAGAGAAGTGAAAGTACAGAACAAAGAGAATGTTGAGCTTAAGCTCCCTTTCTTGATTTCAGTCTCAGGGTTATAACATATGTGTGTATTGCAGGTACTTGTACATATGTACAAATTAGGTATCAGTGAGAAATCAGTTGTTTTGTACACAAGACTTTAGTTTGTTAAAAGACCAACATATCCACAATGGGAAAATAAAATAGTTCAGACATGGTTATCAACTTTATAAATCCTTTAATTTGTGGCTGAGGTTCATCAGGAAATTACTGTACATGCTGCAACGAGGAATTAAATATGAATTAGTTCCTTATCCCCACCATCTGTCATTATTTGGAGTTTCATCAGTCTGTCTGCAACGGAGATACTACATACTTTATTCTTAAAATGAATTGAATGTATAGATGTTATTACCAGTATCGTTAATACAATAAGAACACACTAGGTATTACACAAACAAAAGACATTAGTTTCTATCAACATCAATTAATTATGTCATCTGTGAGAAACATGTAGCAGATATATCTACTGTTATTCATTGTGATACTTTTCCGTATCGTCCAAAAGGGAATACAGAAGATAGAATTATCAATATATCCCCTGACTATCCCACACACACTGGGTACCTGAATTAGTAGGAACATCAAAAAGATAATGCTCAAGGACAAATGGATACCAAGATACATTTATTCTTTTAGTTCTTAGTTACTTTCTTTAACACTGTTGGGGATCATTTTGTTCAAAAAGCGAATTATAGCGATGGATTCAAATTTCATCCAATACATAGAACAATACTCTCAGAGCTAGACATCAAAGTTCAGAAATTGACTTTGGATGATATAACTCTATTGATCTGCGTGCAAAGAGGTGACTGTAAGACTTCATTCTGAGGTGACATTTCATTGCTTTCTCTCAACTTGAATTTTTTTTTTACAGTAGACATTGTTGTACGGTTTCCTTTAAACCTATAATGGGAAGCTAAGGCAAGATACACATAAAATAGGTCTTTGTTTCATTATGTAAAACAATTGTGAGTTTTTCTATAACTATGTGTTGGACAAAACGTAATTGATAATTGTGAAATATGTATGATTGTCTTCTTGAGTTTATGATGGCATGTTTATTGTTATCGAGAATTTCTCTTGGATTGTTGTTCATCAATATGTAATAATATTTCCAAATTAATACACAATTTAGACTGTTATCATTACTGAGAACTGTTCTGTTACCTACGTATACGTACTTACACAATAAATAATTATTGACATAATGTGCCAAACAATTACAGGCATATACAGGGTCTAAATATCAAATGATATTACATCAGTATTCTCAAATGATCAAATATATCAAAATATCAATTGATCTGATATAAGTTTTCTGGAGCGTGTTGTTCTGATTTGTGCAAAAAAGTTCAACATTGAGTTTGCTATGTTCATTCTGACAATTAACATCACGTTCGGAAGTATATATGCCTTTCGAATATTTTATTTTCAATCTTTATCAATTTATTAAGTTGCTGGTCCATGCCAACTCTTTAGCTAATAACTTGTCAGTTCATGTTCATGTCATATTATTAACTATTTACTTGATGGACAAGGTGTTTATATTTACATTAATTGTTATAATATTCTAATAGTTCAGAGCATTTGATTTAAGAACCAGACTGGCACTGAACAATTACTAATTATATACTGATTATATACGGACACCATGCTATGCATAAGACATGGTAGGCCATTGCAAGGAC
Organism: Gibbula magus; assembly: GCA_936450465.1. NCBI lineage: Eukaryota > Metazoa > Mollusca > Gastropoda > Trochida > Trochidae > Gibbula > Gibbula magus. The sequence continues at coordinate 54,760,249 of OW388305.1, forward strand.
ACCATACTATGCATATTACATGGTATAACAATACTATATATGGTATTGTGATTTTCCTGATCAATGTGATCATATAAGTCCCTTTTTCCATTTTAATATTACATTTGTCAAGTGAAATTTTGCTAATACAGGATGCAGAACATAGAAATGTATCTAATCAGAAAACACGTGATTATTTGTTCTTACTAGAGGTTTGAATAACTCACAACATGATGTCCAATATTGTATTTCATATCTTCAATCACACATGACCTATATGTGTACATTAAACCATTAGACAAGATGCTCTAAATATGCCGATCACAGATCAACAATATTACTTACGTATTCATTCAGATGATAAATAGTCTCAACCAGAAAGGGAAAATCACTGATATCATGCTCATATTAGATCGCTGCAGGGTGTAATCAAAGTTTGATTTAAATGCATGTCTGTAATGTAATAGTGATTGATAAGTGGTTTTTATCTTAACGAATACATGAATATAAAGATATTGATATATATGCATACTTGTATAGTGTGACCAGTATGACATTTTGAATGTATTGCATTTCATTATCAATGATGTAGAAATCCTCTTCGGTTATTTCATCTCTGTGGACTTCTAAAGGCCACTTTACAATTAGGTATTGTCGATGCTTTTGATAAAAATAAACAGAAGGTTCCTACTTCATCTGTACACTTGACTTATAATCTTTTAGCTCCACAGAGAATTAGCTTCATTTTCTGGAACTATGGCGGTGAGGAAATGGAAAGATCAATTCGATAAGACAGGATAACAACACTTGCCTCACAAACAATATGAAGATGTCTCAAAACATTTACAGAAAATAAAATCTTTGGACAGATTGTCAGAGAGTAAAATACAAAGAAGATCATGAACATTTCAACAGACATAAGTCAATGCTTCAAATATATTATTTATACATTTAATGGAAATTGTTTTGGGAAATATATAAGTATCATGTGCATCATTACATTATCTACTTAAACATTGAATATTATCGCAAAACTAAATTTGCAAGGTAAAATCAATTTCACAATTAGTTTCAATGGACACGTTTGAAGTTTGGGTTCTGTAATATTGACTCTAATAAAAAAAAGCATTTGTAGAAAATATAAAGATAAAATAACTATGAACATCACATGTGATCAATATCATAAAATGTTCTCAAGCACTGTTTGAACTGACAAAAACATTCTAAAGTATTGCTATGTAGCATATCTAGAAGAGTTCCAAAGCATTATCAAATAATCCTCTGCATGACAACCCGTTAAATGTATTTAAACTATAATGAGGACGACTCAAGTGTATAATAAACTTTGACTCATGATTGTGTTAATGTTGGGAGTGTTTGAAATACAGTTATACATTCGGACATGTATTTGTGGATGGTTTTGAAAAAAAGCATGATGATAAATGACAGAATCAGCGGTGAACTAATAAAATAAAGTAAAATAATTTAACACATTACATTAAAACAAGCAAAATCACCAGGATGTTTATTCAATAGTGATATACAGTTTTGAAAATGGCAACATCTTTCACATGTGCGTAAGGCGCGATTATTAAGAGAAATATAAAAAAAATAAAAAAATGGCGAGTTAGACAGAATGAAATAGAAATAGGAATTCTTTCATTTACTAAAGATATCTTTTACCGTGTTTTCAGAGGTATGGCAGACCTTTTTGCGACATATATTGTATTTTTTTTTCAAAAACAGGCAAATTGTTTTCAAATCATGTGATGTTTACACAGCTGGCCAATGATCTTGTAGGGAAACTCTGTAACACTGTAAATCATTTGTTGTTGTAGTTTTTATATGAGTAATGAGGGATGTCTTGTTTTACATCTCCTAGGTACAAAGTGTAAGTATGCTTTACGGGAACACTATCGGAAAGCTGTTAAAGAGCCATCATGGATGTTGGTGAAAATCTATCTCCCAGAATGTTATACACTTAATTTTTCACAGATTTTTTCGACCCAAAATAAGCCGAGAAATTGCATTGATAAGTCAAGGTGTTTTGGAGTCTGAATATATATCAAGTCTATTTTTCTTAAGCCCAAAGCATTGTGGTCGAGCTCACACACCCTATACAAAGACACGAAAGAAAAAGAAAATTTATGAGCAATTTATTAACCATTTCTTTTAATTACGTATTTTCTACAGATATTGGAATAAATGTTTTACCCAACTAGGTATTTTGCTTGAATTTTATAATCAATGAAAATATATTTGTCATAATGTGCTAGTCTTAGCTCCAAAAAACATTAAACAGGCAAAAATGTGTATGTTCTCAGGACATTTAAAATCGGTGTTTTAAAAACAATCGTTACATTCAGTAATGTGTGACAAGGGTAGCCTAAGGGTAGCCAACTTGCGCTAGACACGAGCCTTCATGATTTGTAAAGGCTAGCTGTTTTGTAGTACATTTTATGCAATAAAGGGAAATCTGTTTATATGACGTCAAATACCCTTAGCGCGCCCTACTGGAAACCAAATTTCATAACATTCACGTGATATGAAAATTATTTATCACATGTCATGTTGTAGATACAAGATCTCTCTAGCGAATGACGTTATAAGTATATTTTCCACAAGTATTTTGTATTTGAAACACTTACATCCTTGATGGCTCTTTAATATTCGTCAGCTGCTTGAATTAACTGAAATGTCTACTTTAAAACAGAGATAACAAACAAACAATGAAAGCAAGCCATAATGCATGTACATGCTAGGTTGAAATTTTGCATTAGTACTAGAAAATGCCATTTAAACATGTTCTTTATGCTTAAGTGTATTATAGTTTTGGAGAGTACAGACAACTTGTAGACAATGAAGTATCAATGGACTATCATTTTTTTTAATCACAGCATTATCAATCTTGCAGTTGATGTAGAATTATTAATTTTTTAAATAACACACGCTTGCGGGCAAAATAAAGTATAGGTACAACAGTTCAAGATATTTTAAGCAACGAAATACAATTATATATATATACATATATGTTAATATTTCTGAAAAACACAGTTATTAAAAAAGCATCATTTGAGAATATCCTTGACCAGGCGAGACGATGACTAGATGCGTTCTACTGAATCAATGCCTCACAACTAATTAAGGAATTGCAATTGCAATAAATTTGTAATCATGTTATTTCAAGAATAATTGTGTTGTAATTAAACCATTGCGATGATATATCAATGGAAATCATTGTTTACTAAAGAAATATTCATAGTTTATTTACCTCAAACCTTTTACTTACAAAAACATAGTTAAGTGTAATGAGACACTGATCATCAGATGACATAGACCCAACTACATTGTTTGTACTTAAACTATGTCTATGTGATAGTTTGATAACAAAGTAAAAGCATATTGCATTTTCATATATAAATAACAATCCTGAAATATGGAAATACGAAATATGGAATTAACAGTGAAGAAGGGTCCAAAAGAAATCAATATTCAGACCAAGAGGGCAAAATAAAAACAAAAACTAAGTTTGCATTGAAAACGTAAAAAGGGAGGAACACAGCATTTATGTTAAACTCATTGTCTTTATTTCCGTTAATTGTCATGATATGATATCTTGACATTCGTGGTTGAGTTCTGTAGTCTTCAAGTGTACATCTGTGAATGACCTTTTAGTATGATAAATGTCTGTCAAAGATTGCATGGTCTACTTCAGTTATAAATATAAAATATAAAGACAGTTGTTAGACAGACCTAAAGCGAATTTGTATGACAAGTGTATATAAAACCAGCTTCCACCATCTTAAGTGTTTCCGCCATTTATAATACAATATCTTACTGGGAGTTGTTTTTATCCCCTTCTTAAACGTCAATAGCCTCTCATTCATGTGGCAGTAGTTTGAAATAAACAAGTAAGTTTGTAGCATTTCACTGACACTAGAATATGTTTAGTGAAGCAATGAGTGCAACCTTCAGGTTGGCATAAATCCTTGCCCTATGGAACGGGTCAATGCAAAAGCATGTGATCCAACCTTCCATTTAGTGAAGTGTTCTCCTTCTGCTTTTCCTTGAATAATTTAAAATGAATAGATACCAAGCTTCAAATGAGTACTATCTTCAAATCGTCTTAAGAAAACCTTTTCAACTGAACTTTTCAAATACTTACAAAATCAAACGAGAGAAACATTTGTTAAACTTTCAATATTTAAATGTTTACCAGTTCAGGCATTGTTTTCTTTATTGTTTATGGTAAATCGTTGAGTACAGTCGGTGTAAAATTATTTGCTGATTGGAAATACATATAAATTATCTTGATATCATTGATAAAATCAGGGTAGATATTTCTTAAGAATGTACATGCTTTCCCACATAATAAGTGTTTAAAAGATACACCTATCTAGAGCACAGTGGTGTAGTATTTATAGTGCTGGCCTCTCACACCAAAGCCTTCGGTTTGAGTCTCGGTGGTCACATCAAATATGTGTGACCTTGGTCTTATGCTGTGTTGTGTCCCTGGGCGTGGCACTTCATCAACAGTGCATTCAACCAATGTGTTCAAATGGGCACCTAAACATGGAAATACAGACCTGGAGGACATCGTGCTGTGGGCCTGCGAAAAATATAATTCCTTTTGAGTATGGTCACAAATTGTGCGCTTTGAGCAAATTCATGCATGGACATTGCATTACACAAATACCTATTAATTATATGACTGTCAAATTATCTGAACTTGTTTTCACATTACTGTTTATCAAGGACATTTTACAATTCAATATTACAATCAAGTCAAGCTATGCATAACAGAAATGATCGATCATTGATGAGTGTTACGAATAAATATGTTGTCTATTCTAGAATACAAATGGCCTAATTATTCTCTCTGCTGTGCTGCTCATTCAGGTGACTAGATGTCATCTGTCCGTATTTATGCTGACCTCAACTCGACCCTTCCGCGGAAAGACAATGATTGCAAATGATCTTTAAGAAGCTTTGAATGAATAGTGCACAATACTCTAAAAGCCGGTATTACCAACGTAAGTCTATACAGTGTGAATCTAGGCAATTTGATTTATCATCCGATCTGAGTTGGCTATGTTCATAAACATAACATAATTGTGATAACCTTTATACCACCTTTATATTATATCACTGATAATTATCAATTCTCATCATTATTCCATCGAAGCATTGCGTTGCCTTTCATCCAGATTCATTTGCTAAGAATACAAATAATAAATGAAGGAATAATGTTCGAATTGACATTTCTGTTTCACTATTAGAATGAGTAGTATTACCTAATTAAATGTAAACACAATGCGATTGTAAATTGATTAACGAATGAGTTGGCCGGAAAGAGGTGGCTTTGAAAAGAGACCTCATTTATCAGATTTATTCGAAAGCATGATAACAGTCAATGCTCTCTACGTTATCAGCATACACATCATATTATTACGCAAAACTACAAATACTTTATGTCTAAAACACAACAAATTAACATTACGTAGACTTATTAAGACCTTATGATTTCATCTAAACTGAAGGACATAAGAAACTATATTAAACACTTCTTTGAATATCAGAATCAGATTTGATTAAGTATGTATGACAATATGACCAAGATTAGAATTTTCTTAAAGAACACTATTAAGCACACGGACCTGTGAAGAAAGTTTAATCTTTAAAATTTGTTTAAGATAAATTGTTATATTTTTCAGACGTTTTACAGGTTTTCTTGTGAGTAGTTGGTTACACTTTGATATGGTCGGATATACAGTATGAAATTGTTCACTGATCCCTGTTATGAATACAATGAGTAAACGAGCAAGAAACCATATTCATGATATGTTTTCGAAATAGCGCACCAGTGAAATGGTTCTTTCGTACCTCACTTGTGTTTTTTCTTTACATCTTGGTGCAGAAAAGTTCATTGTAAACACTTGTCTGTGAGAAGGCGTCAAGGGAAAATAAAAAAGCAGACCAAGCAGTGATGAATCGAGAGTATGAGCAGAGATTAATGAGGTGAACTGGGCTTGAATCAGATAAGTTTACATGAACCCACCTGCCTCTGTTTAGAATGTTGATAGTGCCAAAAGCTCATTGTTGAATATCTCAAATGCATGCTGATTTCGCTCCTCACTCAGTGAATGAACATGAGAACGTTAAAATTGTATTTGTTCCTACTTATTCTTGAATCTAAATGAAACGGGTCTCTGACCCTTGGGCACCGGGTGAAGGTAACAGATATTTAAGTAATACAATTAAAGCATTCTGTAAATATTGTATTGTCTTATATTGTAATGGAAACGATTCAACGTGAGAGAACGTTAACTATCACGTACATACGAAAACAAGTTGAAAGTGTCTAGGGTCCTGGGATCCTGTATCTGCTTGAGGTAAACCACGTGTTATGAGTTACGCCACAGTTCAGATGGCGTAACTCATAACACGTGGTTTACCTCAATAACTGTAACACCAAGGCTACTCACTACATACAATAATAACATTACTACTCACTACATACAATAATAACATCGTACCACTCTGAAAGTATTACAAATGGTATTATATAACAGTATACAGTGATTTGACATGACTATTACTATGTATATGGTATTTCCTCTTGAACGTTAGCATATCCGCATACACACTATGAAAACATAGTAATGTGTTCTGTATTGCATGATAGGTCACAGAGTATTGAATATGAGTTGTTAATTGGCAACTGAGGGATATCCCACCCATCTTGTTTGGCACATTTTGGAAAGCTTCGACGTAGGTTGGTTATTTGTGTATTCAATAAAACAATTAGCATCACACTTACTTTCCGATTACCTATGCGGATTTAGAGTCTTTGTAGAATGCGTGTTAAACTCCATCTTTAACGTCATCCTTCAACGAGAGAACACATTTACAGCTTAAAAGATTAGATGAACATTTACTTCACGTCTGTGAAGGGCATTTAGAAGTAGCACACAGGATGGGTGTTTTCTGGATAACGTTTCTCTGCTTGAGTTTTCTCAACAATGGTTTCTTTGTTATATAAATGTACCCCATTTTCACAAATGTGATGTAATTTTACAATGAAGTAGTTATTGTCAAGAAACGTCCTGTTTCTCAGATTTGCTTGTCAACAGGATTATCAGAGCTAACAGGTGTTTTCCCCCCAAAGGGCCATATGATTTTGTTATTCATACAGGTGCTACAGAAGTAAAATATTTTATTATATGACGAGCAATGAAATACTGGGATTTATCACTGAAATAAACTTTCTATCAAGCTACAGTGAAAATAGCTTATTTTCACTGTGAACAGTGACTGATATAGCTTGACGTCATAAAACAATGGTCTCACACGGCGATTTGGCTTATGACGTCACAGTGTTACTGTGGTGACGGGCTGTTCCTAGCGGCCGATCGGTGTGAAAACGACCCTTTTCGGACGTAATTACAAATACTATGTTTATCTCATTTCGTGAGGTAGAAAAGTTATATATTTCACTCGTGGCTGCGCCACTCATGAAAATATAACCTTTCTACCTCATTCGATGAGATAAACATGATATTAGTCAAGAAAAGACAAATATCCTCTATATAATTCATGAAGTCCTTTTATCACATTCGTAAATCTGATTTTGATGAGTGTTTTTTTCATTCTTAAACCTCTAACAAATAGTTTATTCTACAACTTATTTCTTACAAACATACTTATTCTCACACAGTTGGGTTCAAGTAACTGTTCAAGGAAATCAGGCATAGATTAATTTCGGATTTTTTTTTATATTTACTGCATTTGGCTGATGAAGTAATGGTATTGCATCGGCTGTTTATTACACTTACACTATGTGCATGTCTGTGTGTCAGGCAATGGTTGTGGTATGATTAATTTCACAACACTTAAATATGCGTGTTTACTCATCAATTCCAAGGATAGTAAGATGTATAACCACAGATAACTATGCTTTTCCAAACGTTATCAGGATAAAATTGAGCTTCCAGGATAAAATATATTATTGATCTGCTAATTGAAACACCAGATTTTCATAGAAAACGTGATTTATGAATGATGATATATGACATGACCTCTACAAAATGCGCACATTAGAATTACACATTTTTGCATTTCGCGTCATTGGTAAAAGAACAATCTTGCTCTGTAGATATTGATTTCTAAATCAAATGAAATAAGATTCAAAATGTAATATGAAGAAATTAAACTTAGAAGCATAAGATTTAAAGCTTTCATTCTTGATGCAGAAAAGGCATATGAGACCTAACTGGCAAATCATCATTAGCTAATGTGTGAATTAATTAAAATATAAGGATTTATAGCAGTACAGGGTTTAACACTATGACATGACGGCTGTCCTTCCACTAACTATTGCCAATGGGTATCGACTGTTTAGGTCATCCTGACTTTTTACATCAGAGATATACAAACGATAGCATGAGATGTTGATGACATTTATTGGAATTGAGTTTTGATATTATTCGAATATTTCATTAATACACGAAAATGGAAGGAAAGATATGTCTTATGGAAATCGATTGCTCCATTTCAATACTATCATATCAAAGATCTTCAAATGTAAATTTGGCAAACATTTTTTTGTGAAAAAGAAAGTAGCGATAAGATATCAAATGTTTTACGTTCAAGACTTTACATCACTCTGATCAGCCGGTAATGATCATGTTGCTAATAAGATAATGCTGAATTGCTGATCAAATACATTGATGACCCGGTTTCTACCATCACATTATCTGTCAACCCTATCGGCCTACTCCAACACTCCATTCCGAGAATCAGTGCCTCGTTGTGATTCCTTAAGTACAACTTTCTAAATACGGACAATGGTCATTTGTTGCCTCAAAAAATGGAATGCTCACCCAAAAAGTATTTCCTCCTGTGCTGACCATCAGACCTTTACAAATCTCATGTAACAAACACATTATCAGACTGGCTTTCTGTTGACTCTCTCATATTTCATATTTAACTCTCCTTGTGTGTTTTGAGCACCACATATGTGATTATTTTTATGCACTTTGAGTTGGTCTGATTGTGTTGTCGTCACCATAGGACAAAATGAGAATAGATTCATATACACACAAACATAAAAGGAAATTGAGTTACGAGAATATACAAAAAAGGAAGCTGAAATTTTACTTGTTTTCCTACAGTACCTTGCATCATTCCATGAAAGAGGTGATGAGTTTCATAAATAACCTGATGAAAGAAATGATTCAATATTTCCAACAGAATCTACATCAAAGACACCCCTGCTGGATAACATCGATTTTGAAGGTCGTTGATAAGTTTATATTTCGCAAAAAAGTATTCATTAATTCATTCTTCCAAATATGACACTTTTCATTTGTACATCAAACGTACATGCAGTGCTGAAAATAAATGGAAATCAAACAAAAGCTTTTTAAAATATAAAATTGAATATTAAAAAAATAAACCTCCAGTGATTCTGAGGTTTACATTTATTTACAAGTCTTCATGGCATAACATTCAATATATGGTTGTGTTTGTTTTTTGCGATGTTGATGCACTAAAAGAGAGAACAAAAATGGTTTCTGATTAAAAATGATTTAAAATAGGAACATTTATATCTTAGAATTATCTGATATTGTTATCACATGATAGTTTATTTATTTCAATTATTGATTTCCGAGAGTGATGTTTAACAAGGTCAAGACTAGTCTAAATAGAAATTAAAGGTATAAAAGTTGTCTAAATGATGACTATAGACGGGCATTCCAGCATATAAATAAATAAATAATTATTTTAGATTTAGCCACTATTTAACCGGATTTTTCTTATCTGTCAGTTTGTAGGTTAACCGCAACTCGACCCTTCCACGGAAAGACAATGATTAAAAATGATCTGATTGATCTTGTATCTTTGACTGAATTGGTGCAATTGTTGTACACTCTCATTAGCACATATCAGCGACGCAAGCCTATTTGAATAGAGACAATTTCATTTTTCATCACTAACATTCAGTTATTATGCGTATTGTTGGTTTGTATCGTGGATCTGCATCTTATGATAAATATATATATATATATATATCTATCAATTGTTCATAAATTCACTTGGAGCACTGATTCCCTTTGCATTGCTGTGGGGATTTTCTGTGTGTATATCTGAAAGATGAAAGATTTGTATTGGTTAAACCCAACAAATCTTAACATGCGCAGTTAACTGCAATCGATGTTTCATCTGTATTTTGCTGTCGCTAGATCTGATGTGAATAGTTTTGGTAATGCTGTAATGATTATGGGAACGGATTGCTGGAACATATAGGACAATATCGAAATTGTATTTTGCAATACGTTTACAAACGACAACACAACTGCATGATTTATCAAAGGACATGTAGTGCTGAAATCGCTTTCAATATTGTTTTGAAAATAATGTTTGTAATTAGATAGTGTCGTCAGTGCTGATAGTGTACCTTCGTTATTATGTTGCCGCACCATATAAGAAACCATAAAAATTGCAGTCACATTTTGCTCATCTATTTCGCCTTTATTTAATGCCATTCCATAAGGACGATTTTCAATATTAACAATGTAGTTCACTTGGTTTGAGGAGACATGCTGTGGCTATGTGTCAGTCTCATATTTCCCTCATGGAATCACACATCATGTATTTGTGTAGGTATCGTTTCATTTTGATTGTCGATGACTTTCCAGCCATTAAAACAAATGTATAGAAGGCTATATTACATCGTAGTCGTATAGAGAAATTTACATCTGAATCATCCGTCTTGATGATTGGTTTGATTAATGTCAAACTTCTGACACAAATGTATAAAATGGTATATTACATATTAGTGGAAAATATAATTTTTTAACCGATTCACATGCGTCAGTTTTTATAAACATCGCTCTTGATGGTGCTTTAAATTAATTGTTAACTATCAAAGCAAATGTAAATTGATTAACGCATGTTTCTCCAGGAACAGACATGCTTTATAAAATACATTAACTTTAGATCTGATAATGTCAGACATGTCTCCAAGTATTTATAATAGTTCTTTGATGTTACTCATCTCTATATACCATTACATTCCAATGCATAGCTACATGTAAAAGTAACATGCAACTTCTGTTTTGTTTGTCTCTCCATTAATCATTAAAAAGTGCCGTCCTAGTGACTTTCGATTTAAATAAAACCGTTTCTGTCTAGTTTCCTGGAAAGACGAAAACATAAATACAGATGCAATAATTAACAGTGTTGTGTTATTCATCGGAAATGAGAATATTTGGTTACGGTTTAAGCTGTCATGTCATTCATGTTCATTGTGAAAGCCATTATATTTCTCTACATTACCTTTATTGGATGGATATTTACTATACGTGATATAATGGTTATATTACATAGTGACGCTTGATTTAAAGTCAATGAATTGAATGGCAGTAACAGTTTATCAAGTTTTAAAGCAATTATTGCGCATCCTGAGGATATTTAGAATTACATCTGAATGGTTTCAAGTTATGACAACTTATTGTCAATCATACAATCATGACAAATCAAATATATAAGTTCAAACGTTATGATTTGACCTGGTAAATCTTGATCCTCAATAGTAATACACGTATGTGATTGCCATTCACATTCACCTGATTACACTAAACCCGTGAGTGCAGAGACTGTGATGTCCACGTGGCCGAAGGGCCATTCCCCTAAAACTTGAGATGAGATAAATAGTCAGAGAGGAGCAGCTGCTTTTCTAGTTACTGGAGCATCGACTGTCTTTGTAATCTACATTTGTGAGGTTATATCAGGTTATGTCATTTCTGGAAGTGGCAGGCAACTGTATTACACAATATGTAATAGCTTCCATGTTTCGCCAAGACGTGAATGAAAGTGGTAAAGGGGTCTTTTTTCTAACAAAATATTAATGGAAACAAAAATCAATATGACAGTTTGTGTTTCCAGTGTAATACCGATTATGTCTCATTCTATGACAGGATATCCCCTTTTCCCAATATCTGATACATAATGAGAGCATAACCACTGAGGTGCAAGTTGATATAATGTTCCTTGTCGTGAGCCTTTATGAGAAGCTGAACATCATCTAGACAACTGTATATTTCTCATTATCACTTTAATCCATTTGGTTCCATCATGAAATTATCAATTATAAGCAGTTAACGTGTCTATTTATATCGACAACTGAGGAACATCTGTTTATATGTGACGTGCATTTGTACTATGTACTACATGTACACTTTAACTACACTTTAACACTAAAACAAATTGTTTTGATAAATCAGTCATTATGCCTTTACAGCAGTATGACGGGTGTGTGTGGTTGACTGAGTGCCTACAAATAGTTACTTACTTATATTGACAAAACTGAACCAATAAATACTGCTCAGACACAAATGTTTATGTCTAGATGGTCAACCAATTTAAGATTGGAACATTATGTTTCTAAATATGGTCATGTCGGTCATGCGCACAATGAAAGGCAACTCCTATCTGATGTTGAAGTAGAATATACATGATCACAATGACCAGGCAACATAGTAATCATAACGAGAAAGATGAGGTGATTTGGGGGTTTAAGGTCTCTTTCAAGAGGATTTCATTATATCATGACTTCTGAATATTATTGTGGGGAGCATGCCCGCAACACAATTGTGGATGTACATTGCGATGACACCTGCTAGCATTACCTAAAACCTGCGACCAACTGCGGTGAAATTTATTGTAGCATTGTATGAAAATCTTACTAAAACAGTTCTCTACAGAAGACATATTTCCTTAACCCAAGGTTGGATTCAAACTCCAGACCTCTTCATCTGAAATGAATGTGCTTACCACTTCAATATCCCGCTCTAACGAAACAGGTTTCCTCACACATAATATCTACACATAATATGTACATATATATATACTGCGTGAGAAAGGACACGCTACTGACTGATTTCTTAGGATCGAACCTGTTTGAAGTATATGTGTATATACAAAAGTTAAATAGGACATTTACTAGGACAAACTGACACATTCACGTTATTTAATGCATATAGTTACATATAGGTCATGACATGTTATTTTCGCAGGGTCACAGTAACCTGTAACCTATAAAGGACCGACTTTGCAAATGACCGAGGTATGAACTGATTAAGTCATCTCCCGCCTCTGTCTAAAGAAGCTACTTACGTTTGTCTCAGCTTTAGCCAAGCTCTGATAATTGCTGCTGACCAATTAGGCCTGAACATCTTTGGTAGATAATTGATGCCCTTGTCGTCTCAGGTATGTATTGTCATTGGCATAACACAAACCCTTCTATTAATTTGTTGCCTTGTCTCTCTGCTTTCCTCGAACACAGCCTCTCTGTTACATACACGTACATACAAATGTAGATGTGAGTGCTATCAGTTCATTGGCATATACCACACTCATCAACTTGCTGCCTTGTCTCTTGACATGCATCTCACAGCCGTTCATACACGGAATAACATCTTAGTGCAGTCACTTCATATTGCTACATGCATTGTCAAATAAATGTTTCATTTCCTTTCAGGTCGATTTACAGAAAGGTGTCTATGAGATTTGCATTAAGGATGTGTAACTGACTGAAAAGTTAAAGTCGAGGAAATTAAACTTTTTGAGATCAATACTTGCACTTGTACACTTTCCTGGATTCTTCATTATTTGAGAAGAGCAAATCCAGTTTAAACTGACAGTGCTATTTCTCCTTGATAAGTAAGTTTTCTTGTGCTTGTGTGAATTGACTAATTGGATTTTATAATACAAGGATACAGCATAAGTACAGGACACAGCTTCTACAGTCAATATTTTATTTAATAAAAATTGAATAATTTCCAGAACATTTCAAGACAATCATTAAAAAAAATCAGATTCTGTGAGTGGCAATTCAATTGTCGTAGAATATAAGGAATATCTAATATATTGGTTGGTTGCGTATAATACAATAAAAATATACATCTTAGCCATTTCAATTCATTTAGATGTTGGTCATCAAAACATGGACCTAGTTGAATTGGAAAATATTTTCTTTTATATTCCTTATCCATAACACAGAACATTAAACGCTGTTTTCTGAATGCATCAGTGAAGCTAAACTTTTTTTACATGCGCATATATATTTCAGAATTTGTGATTTAATTAGGAATACTTATAAATACACATCATAAAAATCATAAATATTACGATGATATTAAATGTCGACAACCACATTTTCTTTATTGATAACCATAAGGAATAAAAATAAATCCGAAAATTATGTTTAAAAAGTTCATTTATAATTCGGTTAAAATTAAGTTTACACCACTTTCAAATTATTATCGTAATCCATACAAGTATATAGATATATATGTAATTACCTACCATAAAGACATTCTAGGTTTCTCTATTAGCATATAATATTTTATATGTTGAAATTCTCAATACAATAAAATAGCAATGTTTACATGTTAATTCAAAAGGTTGAATGGGTAATGATACCCTTTCTCACTTGGCTCGTTCTGATAAAATAATAAACGTTAAAGCACATTCTCTCTTTCAGCTTTTATATTGGCAAACACTAATTCGAGAGAAATAAAATATTTCTCACATGATCATTTATTAATTACGGTAATTAGGTTATCGTTAAGTGTCACTTTTCTATTTCCATATCACAAATGCTATACTGACACGAGATACAATTCCTACGAGCTTGAATAATTGATTATAAAGGGTATCTTAATGGTCATATCATAGAGCATAGATGATTAAAGATGCAATGCAATTAGTGACTAGAAATAATGACAATCCGTATTAAACTGTTTGAAACATGGATGAAGATAATTGATATCTGAACATGGACTTTTTTCATAAATGAATTTGACTCATGTGTTATACTCTTAAACACTAATTGGTGAGAAATAAAATAGTTATATCATTAACATTATTAATTACAATGTATTTCCTATCAATTCGTGGACAACTCATCTGTCAAGTTCAAGATGTCATGTAATAAAGTGTCATGGAATTCAAAGAAACCTTTCATTTGAAAACAACTGGGAATTCACCTTTATGGAACAATAAATGTGCAAACAGTTTACAGAAATACAATTATATACCAGGCAATACACACCATATATAGTTAATAACATAACTAAGATTGAATTGAAAAGTAAGTGATGAATTTTAATAATAATGCTTTCAGTGATTAATCTGATACCGTTGAAACTGTTTTGGTGTAATGTAATCGTTAAAACCACTGCATGACCCAATGTGTCTTTATCCTCTTTCTGAGTGGATAAACCACTTAAGCTTAAGCTCCCTTTCTTGATTTCAGCCTCAGAACTATAACATTTGTGTGTATGGCTGGTACTTGTACACATTTAGAAATAGTTTATCAGTGATAAATCAGTTGTTTTGTACACACGACTTTATTTGTTAGAAGACTAACACATCCACAATGGGAAAATAAACTAGTTCAGTCATGGTTATCAATTTTATAAGTCCTTTATAATTTGTGGTTGAGCTTCAGGAGGAAATTACTGTACATGCATCCAACGAGGAAGACGTGTTGAATATGAATTAGTTCCTTATCTCCACCATCTGTCATTATTTGGAGGTTCATCAGTCTGTCTGCAACGGAGATACTACATACTTTATTCTTAACATGAATTGAATGTATAGATGTTATTACCAGTATCTATAATACAATAAGAACACACTAGGTATTACATAAACAAAGAACATTAGTTTCTATCAACATTAATTAATTATGTCATCTGTGAGAAACATGTAGCAGATAGATCTACTGTTATTCATTGTGATACTTTTCCGTTTCGTCCAAAAGGGAATACAGAAGATCGAATGATCAATATGACCATCCCAAACACATTTGATACCTGAAGTAGGAACATCAGAAAGATAACGCTCAAGGACAAATGGATACCTAGATACATTTATTTTTTTAGTTCTTAGTTTCTTTCTTTAACACTGTTGGGGATCGTTTTGTTCAAAAAGCGATGTATAATGATGGATTCAAATGTCATCCAATGCATAGAACAATACTCTCAGACATCTCAGCTAGACATCAAAGTTCAGAAATTGACTTTGGGCGATATAACTCTATTAATCTGGGTGCAGAGAGTTGACTGTAAGACTTCATTCTGAGGTGACATTTCATTACTTTCTCTCAACTTGAATTTTCTTTTTACAGTAGACATTGTTGTATGGTTTCCTTTAAACCTATAATGTGAAGCTAAGGCAATATACATATAAAATAGGTTTTTGTCTCATTATGTAAAACAATTGTGAGTTTTTCTATAACTGTGTTAGACAAAACGTAATTGATAATTGTGAAATATTTATGATTGTCTTCTTGAATTTATGATGGCATGTTTATTGTTAGTGAGAATTCTCTTGGATTGTTGTTCATCAATATGTAATTATATTTCGAAATGAAAACACAATTTAGACTGTTATCATCATTACTGAGAACTGTTCTGTTACCTACGTATACGTACTTACACAATAAATAATTATTGACCCAATGTGCCAAACAATTACATGCATATACAGGGTCTAAATATCAAATGGTATTATATCGGTATTCTCAAATGATCAAATATATCAAAATATCAATTGATCTGATATTAGTTCTCTGGAGCGTGTGGTTCTGATTTGTGCAAAAAAGTTCAACATTGAGTTTGCTATGTTCATTCTGACAATTAACATCACGTTCGGAAATTTACATGCCTTTCGAATATATCATTTTCAATCTTTATCAGTGTATTAAGTTGTTGGTCCATGCCAAATGATTAGCTAATAACTTGTCAGTTCATGTCAAATTATTTACTATTAATTTGATGGACAAGGTGTTTATATTCATATCAATTGTTATAATATTCTAATTGTTCAGAACATTTGATTTAAGAACCAGACTGGCACTGAAAGGTTACTTATTATATACTGATTATATACGGACACCATGCTATACATAAGACATGGTAGGCCATTGCAAGGACACCATACTATGCATATTACATGGTATAACAATACTATATATGGTATTGTGATTTTCCTGATCAATGTAATCATATAAGTCACTTTTTCCAATTTAATATTACATTTGCCAAGTAAAATTTTGCTAATACAGGATGCAGAACATAGAAATGTATCTAATCAGAAAACATGCGATTATTTGTTTTTACTAGAGGTTTGAATAACTCACAACATGATGTCCAATACTGTATTTCATATCTTCAATCACACATGACCTATATGTGTACATTCAACCATTAGACAAGATGCTTTAAATATGCCAATCACAGATCAACAACATTACTTACGTATTCATTCAGATGATAAATAGTCTCAGCCAGAAATTGAAAATCACTGATATCATGCTCATATTAGATCGCTGCAGGGTGAAATCAATGTTTGTTTTAAATGCATGTCTGCAATGTAATAGTGATTGATAAGCGGTTTTATCATAACGAATACATGAATATAAAGATATTGATATATATGCATACTTGTATAGTGTGACAAGTATGACATTTTGAATGTATTGCGTTCCATTATCAATGATGTAGAAATCCTCTTCGGTTATTTCATCTCTGTGGACTTCTAAAGGACAGTTTACATTTAGGTATTGTCAATGCTTTTTATAAAAATAAACAGAAGGTTCTTGCTTCATCTGTACACTTGAATTATAATCATTTAGCTCCACAGAGAATTAGCTTCATTTTCCGGATCTATGGCGGTGAGGAAATGGAAAGATCAATTCGATAAGACAGGATAACAACAATTGCCTCTCAAAACATTTACAGAATATAAAATCTTTGGACAGGTTGTCAGAGAGTAAAATACAAAGAAGATCATGAACATTTCAACAGACATAAGTCAATGCTTCAAATATATTATTTATACATTTAATGGAAATTGTTTTGGGAAATGTATAACTATCATGTGCATCATTTCATTATCTACTTAAACATTGAATATTATCGCAAAACTAAATTTGCAATGTAAAATCAATTTCACAATTGAAGGGGTGCATTCAAAAAGGGCACATGTGCTATGTTATATGCATAGAACATGTGCCCTTCTTGAATGCACCCCTTCAATTAGTTTCAATGGACACGTTTGAAGTTTGGGTTCGGTAATATTGACTCTAATAACAAAAAGCAGTTTTAGAAAATATAAAGATAAAATAGCAGGAACTATGAATATCACATGTGATCAATATCATAAAATGTTCTCAAGCAATGTTTTAAATGACAAAAAAAATCTAAAGTATTGCTATGTAGCATATCTAGAAGAGTACCAAAGCATTATCAAATAAGACTCTGTATGACTAACTATTTCTTTTGTGATGTATCTTGCTTATATAAGTGAGTTCTATATGCTCATTAATCAACCCGTAACATATATTTAAACTATAATGAGGACGACTCAAGTGTATAATAAACTTTGACTCATGATTGTGTTAATGCTGGGAGTGTTAATACAGTTATACATTCGGACATGTATTTGTGGATGGTTTTGAAAAAAAAGCATGATGATAAATGACAGAATCAGCAGTGAACTAATAAAATAAAGTAAAATAATTTAACACATTACATTAAAACAAGCAAAATCACCAGGATGTTTATTCAATAGTGTTATACAGTTTTGAAAATGGCAACAACATCTTTCACATGTGCGTAAGGCTGATTATTAAGAGAAATAAAGAAAAAACAAATGGCGAGTTAGACAGAATGAAATAGAAAAAGGAATTCATTCATTTACTAAAGATATCTTTTACCGTGTTTTCAGAGGTATTGCGGACCTTTTTGCGAAATATATTTATTTGTTGTTTTTTTTTTAAAACTGGCAAATTGTTTTCCAATCCTGTGATGTTTACACAGCTGGGCAATGATCTTGTAGGGAAACTCTGTAACACTGTAAATCATTTGTTGTTGTAGTTTTTATATGAGTAATGAGGGATGTCTTGGTTTTCATCTCCTAGGTACCAACTGTAAGTATGCTTTACGGGAACACTACCGGAAAGCTGTTAAAGAGCCATCATGGATGTTGATGAACATATAGGAAAATTGCCAAAAATCCATCTCCGTGAAATTTATACACTTAATTTTTCACAGATTTTTTCGACCCAAAATAAGCAGAGAAATTGCAATAATTAGTCAAGGTGTTTTTGAGTCGAAATATATATCAAGTCTATTATTTTCAAGCTCAAAGCATTGTAGTCTAGCTCACACACCCTATACAAAGACACAAAAGAAAAATAAATTGAATTTTATAATCAATGAGAATATATTTGTCATAATGTGTCTTAGCTTCAACAAGGTACATTAAACAGGCAATAATTTGGATGTTCTCAGGACATTTAAAATCGGTGTTTATAAACCAATCTTTACATTCAGTAATGTGTGACAAGGGTAGCCTAAGGGTAGCCGACTTGCGCTAGAGACGAGCCTTCACGCTTTGTAAAGTCTAGTTGTTGTGTAGTACCTTCTATGCAATAAAGGGAAATCTGTTTATATGACGTCAGATACCCTTGGCGCTACTTGAAACCAAATTTCATTACATTGTCCTGATGTGAAAATGATTTATTCCATGTCATGTTGTATATAAAAGATTTCTCTAGTGATTGACGTTATAAGTATATTTTCCACAAGTAATTTTGTATTTGAAACACTAACATCCTTGATGACTCTTTAATATTCGTCGGCTGCTTGAATTTACTGAATGTCTACTTTAAAACAGAGCAAACAAACAAACAATGAAAGCAAGCCATATTACATGTACATGCTAGGTTATAATTGTTTGCATAAGTACTAGAAAATGCCAATTAAACATGTATGCTTAAGTGTATTATAGTTTTGGAGAGTACCGACAACTTGTAGACAATGATGTATCAATGGACAATCAACAGGAGGTTTTTTTTTAATCACAGCATTATCAATCTTGCAGTTGATATAGAATTATTTATTATTTAAATAACACACACTTGCAGGCAAAATAAAGTATCGGTACAATAATTCAAGATATTTTAATCAACGAAATATAATTACGCCATTTCTCTAAAAGCCAACTAAACTTAATTTATAACTGTTGACACTTATTATATATATATATATATATGTTCATATTTCTGAAAAACACAGTTTTTAAAAAATCATCGTTTGAGAATATGCTTAACCAGGCGAGATGATAACTAGATGAGTTCTACTGAATCAATGCCTCACAACTAATTAAGGAATTGCAATTGCAATAATTTGTAATCATGTTATTTCAAAAATAAGTGTGTTGTAATTAAACCATTGCGATAAGATCTCAATGGAAATCATAGTTTACTAATGAACTATTCATGGTTTATTTACCTCAAACCTTTTACTTACAAGAACATAGTTAAGTGTATTGAGATACGGATCATCAGATGACATAGACCAAACTACACTGTTTGTACTTAAACTATGTCTAAGATACTTGAAGTGATAGTTTGATAACAAAGTAAAATCATATTGCATTATCATATATAAGTAACCATCGTCTAGAACAAGATATAAAGCGAAGGGGAGAAGTATGGAATTGACAGTGAAGAAAGGTTTATTAAAAAATCAATATTCAGACCAAGAGGGCCAAATAAAAACAAAAACTAAGTTTGCATTGAAAACGTAAAAAGGGAGGAACACAGCATTTATGTTAAAGTCATTGTCTTTATTTCCGTTAATTGTCATGATATGATATCTTGACATTCGTGGTTGAGTTCTGCATTCTTCAAGTGTACATCTGTGAATGACCATTTAGTATGATAAATGTCTGTCAAAGATTTCATGGTCTACCTCAGTTATAAATATAAAACATAACCATAAAGACAGCTGTTAGACAGACCTAAAGCGAAGTTGTATGACAAGTGTATATAAAACCCGGTTCCACCATCTTAAGTGTTTCCGCCATTTATAATACAATATCTTACTGGGAGTTGTTTTTATCCCTTCTAAAACGTCAATAGCCTCCCATTCATGTGGCAGTAGTTTGAAATAAACGAGTAAGTTTGTAGCATCTCACTGACACTAGAATATGTTTAGTGAAGCAATGAGTGCAACCTTCAGGTTTGCATAAATCCTTGCCCTATGGAACGGGTCAATGCAAAAGTATGTGATCCAACCTTCCATTTAGTGAAGTGTTCTCCTTCTGCTTTTCCTTGAATAATTTAAAACGAATAGATACCAAGCTTCAAATGAGTACTATCTTCAAATCGTCTTAAGAAAACCTTTTCAACTGAACTTTTCAAATACTTACAAAATCAAACGAGAGAAACATTTGTTAAACTTTCAATATTTAAATGTTTACCAGTTCAGGCATTGTTTTCCTTATTGTTTATGGTAAATCGTTGAGTACAGTCGGTGTATAATTATTTTCTGATTGGAAATACATATAAAGTATCTTGATATCATTGATAAAATCAAGGTATATATTTCTTAAGAATATACATGCTTTCCCACAGAATAAGTGTTTAAAAGATACACCTATCTGGAGCACAGTGGTGTAGTATATATAGTACTGGCCTCTCACATCAAAGGCCTGGGTTAGAGTCTCGTTGGACACGCCAGATATGTGTGACCTTGGTCTCATTCTGTATGATGTACCTGGGCCTGGTACATCATCAACAGTGCACTCAACTAGTGTGTTTAAATGGGGACCTAAACATGGAATTACAGACCTGGAGGACCTTGTGCTGTGGGACTGTGAAAAATTTAATTCCTTTTGGGTATGGTCACAAAGTGTGCGCTTTGAGCAAATTCATGCATGGACATTGCATTACACAAAGGACTATTAATTGTATGACTGTCAAATTATCTGAACTTGTTTTCACATTACTGTTTATCAAGGACGTTTTACAAGTCAATATTACAATCAAGTCAAGCTACGCGTAACAAAAATGATCGATCATTGATGAGTGTTACGTTATCAGCATACAAATCATATTATTACGCAAGACTACCAATACTATATGTATTAAACACAGCAAATTAACATTACGTAGACTTATTAAGACCTTATGATTTCATCTAAACTGACGGACATAATATATATTATACATATATTAAACACTTCTTTGAATATCAGAATCAGATTTGATTTAGTATGTATGACAATATGACCAAGATTAGAATTTTCTTAAAAGAACACTATTAAGCACACGGACCTGTGAAGAAAGTTTAAATTGTGTTTAGGATACATTGTTATATTTTTCAGACGTTTTACAACATTTGTTGTGAGTAGTTGGTTAACATTTGATATGGTCGGATATACAGTATAAAATTGTTCACTGATCCCTGTTATGAATACAATGAGTAAACGAGCAAGAAACCATATTCATGATATGTTTTCGAAATAGCGCACCAGTGAAATGGTTCTTTCGTACCTCACTTGTGTTTTTTCTTTACAGCTTGGTGCAGACAAATTCATTGTAAACACTTGTCTGTGAGAAGGCGTCAAGGGAAAATAAAAAAGCAGACCAAGCAGTGATGAATCGAGAGTATGAGCAGAGATTAACGAGGGTGAACTGGGCTTGAATCAGATTAGTTTACATGAACCCACCTGCCTCTGTTTAGAATGTTGATAGTGCCAAAAGCTCATTGTTGAATATCTCAAATGCATGCTGATTTCGCTCCTCACTCAGTGAATGAAAATGAGAACGTTAAAATTTAGTTTTTTTCCTACTAATTCTTGCATCTAAATGAAACGGGTCTCTGATCATTGGGCACCGGGTGAAGGTTATAGATATTTAAGTAATACAATTAAAGCATTCTGTAAATATTGTATTGTCTTATATTGTAATGAAAATGATGCAACGTGAGAGAATGTTAATTATAATGTACGTTAGAAAACAAGTTGAAAGTGTCTAGGGTTTTGGGATACTGTATCTGTTTGAGGTAAACCACGTGTTAGCAGTTATGCCATTGTAGTACAGACGCTGGTCTTATAACTGTAACAACGAGGCTACTCACTACATACAATAATAACATCGTACCACTCTGAAAGGTATTACAAATATTATTATATAACAGTATACAGTGATTTGACATGACTATTATTATGTATATGATATTTCCTCTTCAACGTTAGTATATCAGCATACACACTATGAAAACATAGTAATGTGATATGCCAACAGAATAATATGTACTGATGAATAAAAATTATTTGATATCTGGAACCATTTAAACCATCATAATGTGAACTAGATTTTAATATCACACCATCAAGAAACGTTTTATCAAGTA
This sequence comes from Gibbula magus, assembly GCA_936450465.1. NCBI lineage: Eukaryota > Metazoa > Mollusca > Gastropoda > Trochida > Trochidae > Gibbula > Gibbula magus. The sequence goes on from OW388305.1 coordinate 54,783,507, forward strand.
TTATTTTTAGATGTAAAATCATATGGATCTAACAAGCATTTTTGATATAATCTACTCATTTGCCAACGAATGCGAAAACCCACATGTGTTCTGAACTACTTGTTAGGTCACAGAGTATTGAATATGAGCTGTTAATTGGCAACTGAGAGATATCCCACCAATCTTGTTTGGCACATTTTGGAAAGCTTCGACGTAGGTTGGTTATTTGTGTTTTCAATAAAACAATTAGCATCACACTTACTTTCCGATTACCTATGCGGATTTAGAACCTTTGTCCGTCTTTAACGTCATCCCTCAACGAGAGAACACATTAACGGCTTAACAGATTTTATGAACATTTACTTCACGTCTTTGAAGGGCATTTAGAAGTAGCACACAGGATGGGTGGCTTCCTGGATAACGTTTCCCTGCTTGAGTTTTCTCAACAATGGTTTCTTTGTTATATAAATGTACCCAATTTTCATGTCATGTAATTTTACAATGAAGTAGTTATTGTCAAGAAACTTCCTGATTCTCAGATATGCTTGTCAACAGGATTATCAGAGCTAACAGGTGTTTTCCCCCCAAAGGGCCATATGGTTTGGTTATTCATACAGGTGCTACAGAAGTAAAATATTTTATTATATGACGAGCAATGAAATACTGGGATTTATCACTGAAATAAACTTTCTATCAAACTACAGTGAAAATAACTATTAATAATAAATAATTATTTTCATTGCGAACAGTGACTGATATAGTTTGACGTCATAAAACAATGGTCTCACACGGTGAATTGACTTATGACGTCACAGTGTTACTGTGGTGACGGGCTGTTCCTAGCGGCCGATCAGTGTGAAAACGACCGTTTTCGGACGTAATAACAAATACTATGTTAATCTCATTTCGTGAGGTAGAAAAGTTATATACTTTCACTCGTGGCTGCGCCACTCATGAAAATATTACCTTTCTATAACTCGATGAGATAAACATGATATTAGTCAAGAAAAGACAAATATCCTCTATATACTTCATGAAGTGCTTTTATCACATTCGTAAATCTGATTGTGATGAACGTTTTCTTCATTCTTAAACCTCTAACAAAATAGTTTATTCTACAACTTATTTCTTACAAATATACTTATTCTCACACAGTTGGGTTCAAGTAACTGTTCAAGGATTTCAGGCATATATTAATTTCGGATTTGTCAGTATTTACTGCATTGGCTGATGAAGTAATGATATTGCATCAGTTGTTTATTACACTTGCACTATATGCATATCTGTGTGTCAGGCAATGGTTATGGTATGATTATTTTCTTCATCACAAAACTTAGATATGCGTGTTTACTCATCAATTCCAAGGATAGTAAGATGTATAACCACTGATAACTATGCTTTTTCAAACGTTGTCAGGATAAAATTGAGCTTCCAGAATAAAATATATTATTGATCTGCTAATTGAAACACCAGATTTTCATAGAAAACGTGATTTATGAATGATGATATATGACATGACCTCTACAAAATGCGCATATTAGAATTACACATTTTTGCATTTCGCGTCATTGGTAAAAGAACAAACTTGCTCTGTAGATATTGATTTCTAAATCAAATCAAATAAGATTCAAAATGTAATATGAAGAAATGAAACTTAGAAGCATAAGATTTAAAGCTTTCATTCCAGATGCAGAAAAGGCATATGAGGCTTAACTGGCAAATCATCATTAGCTTATGTGTGAATTAATTAAAATATACGGATTTATAGCAGTACAGGGTTTAACACTATGACATGACGGCTGTCCTTCCACTAACTATTGCCAATACATATCGACTTTTTAGGTCATCCTGACTTTTTACATCAGAGATATACAAACGATAGCATGAGATGTTGATGCCATATAATGGAATTGAGTTTTGATATATTCGAATACTTCATTAATACACGAAAATGGAAGGAAAGATATGTCTTATGGAAATCGATTGCTCCATTTCAATACTTTCATATCAAAGATCTTCAAATGGAAATTTGGCAAACATTTTTTTGTGAAAAAGAAAGTAACGATAAGATATCAAATGTATAACGTTCAAAACTTTACATCACTCTGATCAGCCGGTAATGATCATGTTGCTAATAATATAATGCTGAATTGATAATCAAATACATTGATGACCCGGTTTCTACCATCACATTATCTGTCAACCCTATCTGCCTACTCGAACACTCCATTCCGAGAATCAGTGCCTCGTTGTGATTCCTTAAGAAAAACTTTCTAAATACGGACAATGGTCATTTGTTGCCTCAAAAAATGGAATGCTCTCCCAAAAACTATTTCCTCCTGTGCTGACCATCAGACCTTCACAAATCTCCTGTAACAAACACATTATCAGACTGGCTTTCTGTTGACTCTCTCATATTTCATATTTAACTCTCCTTGTGTGATTTGAGCACCACATATGTGATTATCTTTATGCACTTTGAGTTGGACTGAGTGTGGTGTTGTCACCATAGGACAACATGAAAATAGATTCATATACACACAAATATAAAACGAAATTGAGTTACGAGAATATACAAAAAAGGAAGCTGAAATGTTACTTGTTTTCCTACAGTACCTTGCATCATTCCATGAAACAAGTGATGAGGTTCATAAATAACCTGATGAAAGAAATGATTCATTATTTCCAACAGAATCTACATCAAAGACACCCCTGCTGGATAAAATCGATTTTGATAATGATAAGTTTATATTTCGCAAAGAAGTATGCATTAATTCATTCTTCCAAATATGACACTTTTCATTTGTACATCAAACGTACATGCAGTGCTGAAAATAAATGGAAATCAAACAGAAGCTTTTTAAAATATAAGATTAAATATTAAAAAAATAAACCTCCAGTGATACTGGTCTTTGAGGTTTCATGGCATAACATACAATATATGGTTGTGTCTGTTTTTTGGCGATGTTGACGCAGTAAAAGAGAGAACAAAATCAACTGCATTTTGAAATGTTTTCTATTATAAAAATGATTTAAAATAGGAACATTTATATCTAAGAATTATCTGATATTGTTATCACATTAAAGTTTATTTATTTCATTGATTTTTGACAGTGAATATTAACAAGGTCAAGACCATAGATAGAAATTTAAGGTATAAAGCAAAGTTTTCTTAGTGATCACTATAGGCGGGCATTCCAGCATATAAATAAATAATTATTTTAGATTTGGCCACTATTTAACCGGACTTGATCTTATCTGTCAGTATTTAGGTTAACCGCAACTCGACCCTTCCACGGAAGACAATGATTACAAATGAACTGATGGATCTTGTATCTTTGACTGAATTAGTGTAAGTCTATTTGAATAGAGACAATTTAATTTTTCATCACTTATATTCAGTTATTATGCATATTGTTGGTTTGTATAGTTGATCTGCATCAGATCAGAGTATTGTGATTATGTTATGATAAATTATCAATTGCCTGCAACATAAAACTATCAATTGTTTATAAATTCACTTCAAGCACTGATTCGCTTTACATTGCTGTGGGGATGTTCTGTTTGTATGACTGATATGGAGATGACAGGATTGTATTGGTTAAACCCAACAAATCTGAACATGCGCAGTTCGCCTAAGAAAAGGAGCTTATAGGATTAAACAAAACAACACCTAACTGCAATCGATGTTTGATCTGCATTTTGCTGTCGCTAGTCCTGATTTGAATAAGTGTTGTAATGCTCTAATGATTTTGGGAACGGATTATGGGAACGGATTGGTGGAACATATAGGACAATATCAAGGTTGTATTTTGCAATACGTTTACAAACGACAACACAGATGCATAATTTATCAAAGCGCATGTAGTGCTGAAATCGCTTTCCAAATTGTTTTGAAAATAATGTTTGTAATTTAAGTAAAAGTTGATTGTGAAATAAAGTTAACAGAAGATAGTGTACCTTCGTTATTTCGTTACCGCACCATATAAGATACGTGTGGGCTATACAAATTGCAGTCATATTTTGCTCATCTATTTCGCCTTTATTTAATGCCATTCCATAAGGACGATTTTAAATATTAACAATGTAGTTCACTTGGTTTCAGGAGACATGCTGGGGCTATGTTTCAGTCTCATGTTTCCCTCATGGAATCACACATCATGTATTTTTGTAGGTATCATTTCATTTTGTTTGTCGATGACTTTCCAGCTATTAAAACAAATGTATAGAAGGCTATATTACATCGTAGTCGTACAAAGAAACTTACATCTGAATCAAACGCGTTGATCGTTTCCTCATCCTTCATGATGATCGGTTTGATTATGTCCAACTTCTGAAGCAAATGTAAAGAATGATATATTACAGCTTAGAGGTATATATCCAGTTTGATTCAAATGCGTCAGTTTTTATAACCATCGCTCTTGATGGTGTTTTAAATTAATTGTTAACTATCAAAGCAAATTGTAAAATGATTAACGCATGTTTCTCCAGGAAGAGACATGCTTTATAGAATACATTAACTTTAGATCTGATAATGTCAGACATGTCTCCAAGTATTTATAATAGTTCTTTGATGTTACTCAGCTCTATATACCATTACATTCCAATGCATAGCTTATACATGCAATAGTAACATGCAACTTCTGTTTTGTTTGTCTCTCCATTAATCGTTAAAAAATGCCGTCCTAGTGACTAGTTACACATCTGCACTTTAATATTAATTATGGATTAGCGTCTTTCGATTTAAATAAAATCTTTTCTACCTAATTTCCTGGAAGGACAAACACATAAATACAGATGCAGTAATTGACCGTGTTGTGTTATTCATCGGAAATGAGAATATTTGGTTACGGTTTAAGCTGTCATGTCATTCATGATCATTGTGCAAGCCATTCTATTTCTATTCATTATCCTTTATTGGGTGGATATTTACAATACGTGACAAAAGGTTGCAATACACAGTGACGCTTGATTGAAAAGTCATCGAATTGAATGTCAGTAAAGGTGTATCAAGTATACAATAAGTAAGTTTGCATTATATTATATTTAGAATCACATCTGAATGGTTTCATGTTTTGATGCCTTATTGTCAATCAAACAATCATAACAAATCAAATGTATGAGTTCAAACGTTATAATTTGACCTGCTAAATCTTGATGTTCCTGATTATACTAAACCCGTGAGTGCAGAAACTTGAGATGCAATAAATAATCAGAGAGGAGCAGCTGCTTTCTAGTTACTGGAGCATCGACTGTCCTTGTAAGCTACAATTGTGAGGTTCTATCAGGTTATGTCATTTCTGAAAGTGGCAGGCAACTGTATCACACATTGTGTAATAACTTCCATGTTTCGCTAAGACGTGAATGAAAGTGGTAAAGGGGGGTTTATTTCTTACACAATATTAATGGAAACATTTATCCAGTGTAATATCGATTATGTCTCATTCTATGACAGGATATCCCCTTTTCCCAATGGAAACTCGAAATATCCTCTACTTTAATATATAAAAATTATATCGGATACATAATAAGAGCATAACCACCGAGGTGCAAGTGATTAAGGGAACATGCTCATGTTCATATAATGTTCCCAGTCGCGAGTCTTTCCGAGAAGCTGAACATCATCTAGACAACTGTATATTTCCTATTATCACTCTTATCCGTTTGGATCCATTATGAAATTTAAAATGATCAATTACCAGCAATTAACGTTTTATTTATATCGACAGCTGATGGACTTCTGTTTATATGTGACGTGCATTTTTATCATTAATACATGAAACACTTTAACACTAGAACAAATTGTTTTGATAAATCTGTCAATATGCCTTTACAGCAGCATGACAGGCCCGGGTGTGTGTGGTTGACTGATGGCCTACATGCAGTTACTTACTTATATTGACAAAACTGAACCAACAAATACTGCTCAGACACAAATGTGTATGTCTAGAGGTCAATCAATTTATAATTGGAACATTGTTTCTAAATATGGCCATGTCGGTCATGAGCACAATGAAAGGCAACTCCTATCTGATGTTGAAATAGAATATACATGATCACAATGACCAGGCAACATAGTAATCATAACGAGAAAGGTGAGGTGATTTGGGGGTTTAAGGTCTCTTTCAAGAGGATTTCATTATATCATGACTTCTGAAAATTATTGTGGGGAGCATGCACACAATTGTGGATGTACATTGCGATGACACCTGCTAGCATTAACTTAAACCTGCGACCAACTGCGCTGAAATTCATTGTGTCATTGTATTAAAATCTTACTAAAACAGTTCTCTACAGAAGACACATTTCATGAACCCAAGGTGGGATTCAAACTCCAGAACTCTTCATCTGAAATGAATGTGCTAACCACTGCACTATCCCGCTCCAACGAAACAGGTTTCCTCACACATAATATCTACACATAATATGTACATGTATATATACTGCGTGAGAAAGGACACGCTACTGACTGATTTCTTAGGATCGAACCTGTTTGAAGTATATGTGTATATACAAAAGTTAAATAAGACATTTACTAGGACAAACTGACACATTCACGTTATTTAATGCATATAGTTACATATAGGTCATGACATGTTATTCTCGCAGGGTCACAGTAACCTGTCGTATAAAGGACAGACTTTGCAAGTGACCGAGGTATGAACTGATGAAGTCATCTCCCGCCTCTGTCTAAAGACGCTACTTACGTTTGTCTCAGCTTTAGCCAAGCTCTGATAATTGCTGCTGACCAATTAGGCCTGAACATCTTTGGTAGATAATTGATGCCCTTGTCGTATCAGGTATGTATTGTCATTGGCATAACACAAACCCGTCTATTAATTTATGCCTTGTTTCTCTGCTTTCCTCGAACACAGCCTCTCAGTTACATACACGTACATACAAATGTAGATGTGAGTGATATCAGTTCATTGGCATGTACCATACTCATTAACTTGCTGCCTTGTCTCTTGACATTCATCTCACAGCCGTTCATACACGGAATAACCTCTTAGTGCAGTCACTTCATATTGCTACATGCATTGTCAAATAAATGTTTCATTTCCTTTCAGGTCGATTTACAGAAAGGTGTCTATGAGTTTTGCATTAAGGATGTTTAACTGACTGAAAAGTTAGAGTCGAGGAAATTAAACTTTTAGATCAATACTTGCGCTCGTACACTTTCCTGGATTCTTTAGTATTTGACACCAGCAAATCCAGTTTAAACTGACAGTGCTATTTCTCCTTGATAAGTAAGTTTTCTTGTGCTTGTGTGAATTGACTTATTGGATTTTATAATACAAGGATACAGCATAAGTACAGGACACAGCTTTTACAGTCAATAATTTATTTAATAAAAAATGAATAATTTCCAGAACATGTCAAGACAATCATTTAAAAAAATCAGTTTTAACAGATTCTGTGACTGGCAATTCAATTGTCGTAGAATATAAGGAATATCTAATATATTGGTTCGTTGCTTATAATACAATAAAAATATACATCTAGGCCATTTCAATTAATTTAGATGTCGGTGATCAAAACATGGTACTAGTTGAATTGGAAAAGATTTTCTTTTATATTCCTTATCCATATCACAGAACATTAAACGCGGTTTTCTGAATGCATCAGTGAAGCTAAACTTTTTTACATGCGCATATATATTTCAGAATTTGTGATTTAATTAGGAATACTTATAAATACACATGCTGAAAATCATAAATATTACGAAGATATTAAATGTCGACAACCACATTTTCTTACTGATAAACATTAGTAATAAACAAAATCAGCAAATAATGTTTAAAACGTCCATTTATAATATTGTTAAAATTAAGTTTACACCACTTTCAAGTTATTATCGTAATCCATACACACACACACACACACACACATATGTATATATATATATATATATATATATATATATATATATATATATATATATATATATATAATTAACAACCATAAAGACATTCTAGGTTTCTCTATTAGAATATTATCTTATCTTTTATTGGTTGACATTCTTAATACAATAAAGTAGCACTGTTTACATGTTTATTCAAATGGTAGCATGGATGATGATAACCTTTCTCCATCTTCGCTTGGCTATTTCTGATTAATAACGCGACACATAAAGCACATTCTTGCTTTTATATTGGCATACGCTAATTGGAGAGAAATACAATATTTCTTAATGATCATTTATTAATTACGATAATTAGGTAATTGTTAAGTGTCACTTTTCTATTTCCATATCAAGGATGCTACACTGACAATTGATTTTGCAACAATTGTTACAATTCCTACGAGCTTGAATACTGGATTGTATAGGGTATCTTAATTGTCATATCATAGAGCATAGATGATTAAAGATGCAATGCAATTAGTGACTAGAAAAAATGACAATCCGTATTAAAAATATTGAAACGTTGATGAAGATAATTGATATCTGAACACGGACCTTTCTCATGAATGAATGTGACTCGTTAAACACATTTAATACTCTTCGACACTAATTGGTGAGAAATAAAATAGTTCTGTCATTATCATTATTAATTACAATTTATTTTCTATCAATTCTAAGACAACTCATCTGTCAAGTTCAAGATGTCATGTCGTAAAGTGTCATGGAATTCAAAGAAACTTTTCATCTGAAAAAATTGGGCATTCACTTTTTCGGAAGAAAAATAGTGCAAACACTTAACAGTAATACAGGAACATGAACGTCAATACACAACATACATATAACAAAACAAATAAAATTTGATTGAAAAGTAAGTAATCTATTTTGATAAAAATCCAACTGTCTCAGTGATTAATCTCATACCGTATAAACATGTAACCACTTTGACAAACGGTTTTTGTCTTTATCTTCTTTCTAGGTGGATAAACCCTGAGTTCGCCGTGCACTGTGTATGTACGACGCTCAGATATAAGACTATAACGAAGTGATTAATCACATAGATAAGGGTGTAGAGGAGAATAGATAGATTACCCTTCTTCAGTATCGAAATATGAAATTTAAACTATGCCATCAGCATTAGGTTCAATGTATATTCAGAGACTCAAAAAAAAACATATGAATGTTATGTTAACATATACCATGTTTATAACCACATTTTTATAACGTTTGCCATTCAATGGCAAGGAGTACGAAAAACATGTGTTTTCTAATTCATGGAGCAGAAATTGATCATGGTTCAAATTAAACCTTTTTTAAAAATTAGTTGCTGAGGGCTATTCTACCAATCATCCTTGACATCTGTAGAAGCCTCGGACGCAGCTAGTTTATTTGTACATACGCTAAAAGCAAAACCATCTTACATTTCATCCTAATTAACCTGTGCGGATAAAGAATCTTCGCCAACCACATGGTTGAAATCACTCAATGATGTTTTTTCACCGGGCAAAACATCAACGGCTTAAGTGATTCAGAAAACATCAAATTCGTTACATGATCAATTTACCAAGCTCGAATATGTTTTCCCACAAATGTTCTATGACGGTTTTAATAATATCATAAATATGAAAGAAGTACAAATCTAAAATATAGTTACTTTTATCATATTTGTAATAAAGTATGAACATCATAATGTTCACTTTATAAACATTTATAAACACCCAATGAATCCAGATTCATCCGAATTAATGTACAGTCGATCATATATTGTATCTTCAGCATAGATTCATCTGTATACTGAAGCATTGTTCGGCTAAGCTATTGTAACTTCTTTACCTATGCAATAATTGTTATTTCAAAATGAATATGTTCAAACCACAATTGAATATATCCAATAAGTCTTACAAATTAACTGATCTCCTGCCCAGTGTTATGAAGTTATGAAGGATAAAATATCATGCGCCAGCCATTATGTTAAAATCACTACACTGTATATGTGCCAGCCATTATGTTTGATAACTACACTTTATATGTGCCAGCCATTATGTTGATCACTACACTGTATATGTGCCAGCCATTATGTTGATCACTACACTGTATATGTGCCAGTCATTATGTTGATCACTACACTGTACATGTGCCAGACATTATATTATATTTGATCACTACACTGTATATGTGCCAGTCATTATGTTGATCACTACACTGTATATGTGCCAGCCATTATATTTGATCACTACACTGTATATGTGCCAGCCATTATATTTGATCACTACACTGTATATGTGCCAGCCATTATGTTTGATAACTTCACTGTATATGTGCCAGCCATTATGTTGATCTCTACACTGTATATGTGCCAGCCATTATGTTTGATCACTACACCGTATATGTGCCAGCCATTATGTTAAAATCACTACACTGTATATATGCTAGCCATTATGTTGATCACTACACTGTATATATGCCAGGCATTATGTTGATCACTACACTGTATATGTGCCAGGCATAATGTGAATCACTACACGGTATATGTGCCAGCCATTATGTTGATCTCTACACTGTATATGTGCCAGCCATTATGTTGATCACTACACTGTATATGTGCCAGCCATTATGTTGATCACTACACCGTATATGTGCCAGCCATTATGTTAAAATCACTACACTGTATATGTGCCAGCCATTATGTTGATCACTACACTGTATATATGCCAGGCATTATGTTGATCACTACACTGTATATGTGCCAGGCATTATGTGAATCACTACACTGTATATGTGCCAGCCATTATGTTTGATCACTTCACTGTATATGTGCCAGCCATTTTTTTTATCACTACACTGTATATGTGCCAGGCATTATGTTGATCACTACACTGTATATGTGCTAACCACTATGTTGATCACTACACTGTATATGTGCCAGCCATTATTTTTTATCACTACACTGTATATGTGCCAGCCATTATTTGTTATCACTACACTGTATATATGCCAGCCATTATGTTGATCACTACACTGTATATGTGCCAGCCATTATGTTGATCACTACACTGTATATGTGCCGTTCATAAACTGACGGTATGCTGCAGCTATATCTATACAGTGCACTATTCCACGAATGTTGAATGATCGTTCGTCACTCAAGTCGTGAGGCAAGATGTGACTATATACCATGTGTATTCCTGGGAATCCTGTGTAATATGATCTGTACAATGATGCATCTATGGAAGCGTATTAGGGTCCCATGAAAAAGAGAATTTGGATATCGAGTCCTAAGTAGGAGGTTCTAAGTACTAATTAGAGATAATTCAATATTGTATGTGACCCTAATACGCTTCCTTACAAAGATGTAGTCTCAAAAATAAGTTCTTTTCCTAATCAACAACACTGTTTTAAAGTGGAGCCCTACAGCTACCTTGATTTCTTAGCTGATGAATCGCGACTTGCTGTAATTTTCTGACTAGACTGGTAGTCATTTGAGTATTTTGCTCTAGTGTCTTGAGGACAGAGTAGATGTGAGGAGACGGGTGTACTTCAGACAGCTGTTTGAGAGTCATATGTACCTGTGCCCATAAAAGCGACAAATCCATCTATACGAAGATATATAGTTCACACTTCATCAACAGAGATATTTGTTTACATGCATATACATGCATCTTTCTCATCAATCCAACATATTTCATATCTTCATAACTTAAAAATCGAAAGAAATATGGATTTAAGTAGTGAACGATGTTAAGGCCCATCATCTCGACTTGCACAGCAATTTCGGCTAGTGATTGGTCCAAACCGGTCACGTGCCGTAGGGATATTTTACTATGTTAAACTGGGTCACGCGCGTCCCTAGCAACAACATGCCTTCAAGAGTTATCTCCCTTTGATTGCATTGTTTGTAAACAAACGCTAGCGGTAGATTAAAGAAGCGTTTCTTCTCTCTCTGTTTATCAGCGTGTTGTCGATTCGGAGAAACAACGAATGGGAAAATCAATCCAGAATAAACTGTCCACAAATCCACCTGCTTTGCCCCCATCTAGCACTCGCCTGGCTTTGATGCCCGCATCCCAACACCTCACTGTTTCTCGCTCCCGCAGTCGGCCATTACGCGTCCTAACAGCGGCCTTGACCGAGGCGTCGACTTCCACCTCACAGGGGTCAACTTAGAAGATCTCTTTGGCGAATTCAACACTGCCAAATCTAGACCACAAATGCCCCTTCTCTACCAGTGTACTATTAACAATTTGCACATTCACCATAAGTGTGAAGCTAATATGCGCCTGTCTATAATCTCGCATAATCTAGCCGCCTCGGCCCTAGTACAAGTGCAGCCGTCTTCATGTGTCTACTGACCTAATCTCGGAACCAAAGTTAATTCCAAACGTTTAATTATTATAGTTGCAATTGCGCTGTTATCTGTTTTTGATAGTTATTCAAACATATTAAATGGTTTGAAAGTGAATGAGAATGTGAATATTTCGAACGTTGATGTGTTGTCTCTAAGGTGGAATGTGTGCTCGAGGTCACGTGACCGTTCCAACGGATATGGGAAATCTCCGTTTCAGTTACTATTATGACTAATTTGAACAAATCTTTGTTTTCAGTCTATGGTAACTTATAATATGTAGCAAGTATACGTCTTCAATTGAACATGAACTCGTATGTTACATTCATCTTATGAGTCAAACATCTTATCGATTCTAGGGTCAATGCCAAATTGGGAAATATGAAAGGATAGTTCACGTTAATAGGGCTTGTGTCGGTGTGACCATTTTATGCATCACAGATTTAAATGATAATATGGCATCGTGTCATAACACAATGGATTTGATTTTCCTTTAAGATTTATGAATTGTTTATTAGAAATGTCAGCGTCATGTGATTGCTACATTTCCATTATATCCCCAACGCATATAAAATTGTTTAATGCATTAAAAGTTGAAAAGGCAATTACTTGAAAGAATGTACATATTTGTTTTGCAGTTTTATATATAGCATTGTGACCATCTTACCGACCCCGTCCACTTTTATATTTAAAAAACTCTTAAAACAATTACAATTGAATAGTAATAATGAGTCTATTTAATGCACTTCATTCCATTCCTAAAGATAAGTTCATAGCACTACAAAAAAGTATTGTACATTAGTAATGATATACATTGAAGATCAGTGTCCTTAAGCCTGACTTCAAAATATCAAGACCTTTTAAACTCTTTTCGATTAGAATTCCCGAGTATTGCAACTTGAGTTGAATATCGTCCCTTAGACTATAGCCCCTGAACAATTTTACTGATATTTTACTTTTAATATTTAATGTGAAATCAAATAAAAAGGAGACCTGAACAATAATTAAGTTCAGAGATGAGGCAACTAGACTGCCCAACATTTTTAAGACTTAGGAAGGCTCCATTTATTTATTGCTCTAGGGTGTGGATGGCAGACTAATCACATGTAACTAAATCATCCAAGTCGCCACTTGAGGACAACGCGGAGAGATTGTGTTTCAGACCATGGTGATCTGGTAGGGTGATATTGCTGGTGGTGATGTACCATTCAGACATATATACGTTAATGTTATTACTCTCTTTAACTTTAAACTCTATATACTATGAATCAAGTGAACCATTTTATGTTTCAGACACGGATAACTTTTATTATACCCAACTTCCGGTCTCGTTGCTAAGGTTTATTGTGTTACAAGTGTAGGTGTAATAGCCGATACGCCTACACTTTATCTGAAATACCTGTACTTTTTTTCTGATATACCTACCCTTTTTTATATACCTATGCTTTTTAACGACTGAGCATTCTAAATTTCTAAATCTAAGAGATACTTTATAAAATGTCAGATAATATATTATGAAGATATGGGATCGAACCTGTGAAGCTGAATGTGTGGGAGAAGAAGAATAAAAAGGAGGAGTGTGATGTGTATGTGAGAGGTATACCCATACTTTTCCGAGTGCGTCGAATGATATGCTACACTTTTCGACATTGGGCCCTTACAAGGCTGGTTCTTTATATACAAGATGCTTTAATCAAGGTGCATTCTTGTCACCAAAGTGGATACAGATGTGTTCGTGGTTCTTCTTGTTAAACAAAACTTATTCTGCCAAGGAGAACACACGGAACTGAAGTATTTGTTGCTATCAACACAGGATACTCTTATTCAGCACACATAAAGGGTCATCTACTAAGCACGTTTTTTGAGTATATATTTGCAGAGAAAAATCCTCCTAGCCCTCAGGATGGTATCTAAAGAAAGAACATTGGTATCCACTATGGGTGAATATTTCAGAAGTGAAAAGGTCTTGCAGTGAACTGGTAAAATGTGGGTGCAAAGTACAAGCTGTGTGCACATGAAATGCATGTGTAAGCATTCACAGTTGCAAATGGTTAGAATGTGTTTCCTGTACCCCCAAACCAAAGGGATATCTCTAGACCCAAATTGACTCAAATTAGACTGAAACGTACATGTAGGTCAAATGGTAGTGCCATGTTGGAGAAAGTTCGATTAACTTAAAACATAATGGCCCGATTTCATTTTAGTGGCTCTAATATGTTCCTTGCCCCCCAAAACGTTGAAATAGACATCAAGATCATCAAATTTAAGTGAATAGCTATGACCTTGCGGTCATATTGAGGTGTGGGTGGCCAATTTGACACCATATTGGATTTTTGGTGTTCCATAACTGACAAACACCATTTTTTTATTACCCAAGAACCTAGGGATAGACACCAATATCATAACATTTGAGTTGATGGTTACAGAGTTGTGACCATTAAGAGGTTGTTATGCGGGCATTGTGGACGCCATCCTCCTTTTGTAAACTTTAGTAAAGTAAACTAAACCCTACCAGAATCAGTTGAGAAACCTTTTGTAGCAATTTTTGGGGGTTTGAGGGGGTATTTTCCATATATTGACCTGACTATATCTAAAGTAAGTATCATGTGTTTTTTATTATTTTTATTTTTTGTTTTTTTTTCTCCCATTGTTCATTTTTATATTTAATGAATTTCTTGTCCGAAATTTGTAATCTTGTTTTTTTTTAGATTAATGTTGTTGTTCTATGTGTGAATGTGTTTGGGTGCATTATACCTTTTCCAACAGTTCATGCAAGTCATGACAAACGACACACGTGTCTTCAGAGTAGTTTACTCTTCGAGTGTGCACTGTCAAACTCGATTTGGAGTGAACTCCCTTGTTTAGGTCCGACTACAATGTGATTGAAGTGTTTGTTAATATAACCTAGACTTATAGGTTATAGATATAACATTATCTGAAATTCAGTTGTTGTAATTAAACCATTGGATTGAGATCTCAATGGAAATCATTATTTGCTAATCATGTATTCATGGTATATTTACCTCAAATTTTTAACCTACAGAAAATACTTAACTTATTTAGGCACACATTATCAAACGACATAGCCGCAGTAACGCTGTTTGTACTTAAACTATGTCTAAGATACTTTAAAGGGGCAGTAGCAAATGTATTTGAAAAATAATGTCACCAAAAGTAAAACACCCTTCTCTCTTCGGAAAATCAAGTTAAAAATGAGTCTACATGATTCCGTATAGCCATGGGAATCGTTTTTTGTCATTCAAAATAATAAAATGTGTTCACAATAAAATGGCCGCCATGCAATTGTTGCTTTACGCGCAACACCGTTATTACCACTACAGATTATTGGTTTGTGTAATAAGATGTTTTACCCTCTAAAGTAAATATAAATGACATAAACTATCATTATAAATGAGAAATTTGAAAAAATAAAATTTGAAAGAAACGTGCTACAGCCCCTTTAAGTAATATCTTGATAACAAAGAAGAAGCATATTGCATTTTCATTTATAAATAACCATCCTCTAGAAGAAGTATTCAAGAAATCTGGAATTAACAATTAAGAAATGTCTATCAAGAAAATTAACATTCAGCCCAAGATGGGCAAAACAAAACAAACACTAAGTTTGCACTGAAAACATAACAGGGATGGCAACGGTAGTTTTGTTTAAATCGTTGTTTTTATTTCCATGAATGTTCATGAATGATATCTTGAAATTTGTATTTGAACTCAGTGTTCTTCAAGTATGCACATGTGAATGACCTTTTTTGTATGATAAATGTCTGTAAAAGATTCTATTGCCTAATACCTTAAAAATACAAAAGAAAAACCATAAAGACAGTAGTAAGACAGACGTAAAGCGAATCTGTGTGACAAGGGCATATAAAACCAAGATCAACCATCTTAAGCGTTTCCTGCCGTTTGTGATACGATATCTTACTGGGAGTTTTGTTTTATCTCTTTCTAACACGTCAATAGCCTCCCATTCATATGGCAGTTGTTTAAAAGAAATGAATAAGTTTGTAGAATCTCACTGACGCCAGAATATGCTTAGTGAAGCAATGAATGCAAGGTTTGGCTTTAAGGTCGCCTTCAATATGTGCGGTATGGGTCAGTGCCGTATGAAACGGGTGAGAATATGCTTAGTGAAGCAATGAATGCAACGTTTGACTTTTAGGTTGGCATAAATCTGTGCAGTAAGAAACGGGTGATTACAAAAGTATGTTATTCGATCTTCAATTCAGTGAAGTGTTCTCCGTTCTGTATTTCCTTGAATGAATAAAAATGAATAGATACAAAGCTACAAATTCCACAGATGAGTACTATTATCAAATCGTCTAAAGAAAACATTATAAACTTAACTTTTCAATCACTAACAAAATCATACGAGAGACAAATTTGTTAAACTTTCAATATTACAATGTTTACCAGTTAAAGCATATTTTTCTTTTTTGTTGATGGTAAATCGTTTAGTACAGTCGGTGTATAATTATTTGCTCATTGGAAATACATATAAATAATATTGATATCATTGATAAAATCAGGGTCATCATTCCTTAAGAATTAAATGCTTCCCCACAGTATAAGTGTTTAAAAGATCCACCTATCTTGAGCACAGTGGTGGAGTATTTATAGTACTGGCCTCTCACATCAAAGGCTTCGGTTTGAGTCTTATGATATGTGTGACCTTGGTCTCATGCTGTGTTGTGTCCCTGGGCATGGCGCATCATCAGCAGTGCACTCAATGTGTTTAAATGGGGACCTAAACATGGAATTACAGACCTGGAGAACCTTGTGCGGAGGGACAGAGAAAATATAATTCCTTTTGAGTATGGTTACAAATTGTGTGCTTTGAGGAAATTCATGCATTGACATTGCATTATACAAAGGACTTTTAATCATATGACTGTCAAATTATCTGATCTTGTTTTCACATTACTGTTTATCAAGGACGTTTTACAAGTCAATATTACAATCAAGTCAAGCTATGCGTAACAGAAATGATCGATCATTGATGAGTGTTACGAATAAATATGTTGTCTATTCTAGAATACAAATGGCCTAATTATTATCTCTGCTGTGCTGCTCATTCAGGTGACTAGATGTCATTTGTCCGTATTTATGCTGACCTCAACTCGACGCTTCCACAGAAAGACAATGATTGCAAATGATCTGTAGGAAGCTTTGAATGAATAGTGCACAATACTCTAAAAGCCGGTATTACCGAAGTAAGTCTACACAGTGTGAATATAGGCAATTTGATTTATCATCCGATCTGAGTTGGCTATATAGCGCTGTGTTCATAAACGTAACATAATTGTGATAACCTTTATACCCCCTTTATATTATATCACTGATAATTATCAATTCTCATCATTATTTCATCGAAGCATTGCGTTGCCGTTCATCCAGGTGCATTTGCTAAGAATAAAATAATAAATGAAGGAATAATGTTCGAAGTGACATTTCTGTTCCACTCTTAGAATGAGTAGCATTACATAAGAAAAGGTAAGCACATTGCGAATGTAAATTGATTAACGAATGAGTTGGCAGGAAAGAGGTTGCTTTGAAAAGAGACCTCATTGATCAGATTTATTCGAAAGCATGATAACAGTCAATGTTCTCTACGTTATCAGCATACACATCATATTATTACGCAAGACTACAAATACTTTATGTATGAAACACAACAAATTAACATTACGTAGACTTATTAAGACCTTAGTATTTCATCTTAACTGAAGGACATAATAAACTATATTAAACACTTCTTTGAATATCAGAATCAGATTTGATTAAGTATGTATGACAATATGACCAAGATTAGAATTTTCTTAAAGAACACTATTAAGCACACGGACCTGTGAAGAAAGTTTAATCTTTAAATTTTGTTTAAGATAAATTGTTATATTTTTCAGACGTTTTACAGGATTTCTTGTGAGTATTTGGTTACACTTTGATATGGTCGGATATACAGTATGAAATTGTTCACTGATCCCTGTTATAAATACAATAAGTAAACGAGCAAGAAACCATATTCATGATATGTTTTCGAAATAGCGCACCAGTGAAATGGTTTCTTTCGTACCTCACTTGTGTTTTTTCTTTACAGCTTGGTGCGGAAAAGTTCATTGTAAACACTTGTCTGTGAGAAGGCGTCAAGGGAAAATAAAAAAGCAGACCAAGCAGTGATGAATCGAGAGTATGAGCAGAGATTAATGAAGGTGAACTGGGCTTGAATCAGATTAGTTTACATGAACCCACCTGCCTCTGTTTAGAATGTTGATAGTGCCAAAAGCTCATTGTTGAATATCTCAAATGCATGCTGATTTCGTTCCTCATTGTGAATGAAAATGAGAACGTTAAAATTTAGTTTTTTCCTACTAATTCTTGAATCTAAATGAAACGGGTCTCTGATTCTTGGGCACCGGGTGAAGGTTATAGATATTTAAGTAATACAATTAAAGCATTCTGTAAATATTGTATTGTCTTATATTGTAATGGAATTGATTCAACGTGAGAGAACGTTAACTATAATAAGAAAACAAGTTGAAAGTGTCTAGGGTCCTGGGATCCTGTATCTGCTTGAGGTAAACCACGTGTTATGAGTAATCCCATTGTAGTACAGACGCTGGTCTAATAACTGTAACACCAAGGCTACTCACTACATACAATAATAACATCGTACCACTCTGAAAGGTATTACAAATTTTATTATATAACAGTATACAGTGATTTGATATTACTATGTATATGGTATTTCCTCTTGAACGTTAGCATATCCGTGTACACACTATGAAAACATAGCAATGTGATATGCCAACAGAATAATACGTACTGATGAATAAAAATTATTTGATATCTGAAACCATTTAAACCATCTTAATGTGAACTAGAATTTAATATCACACCATCAAGATAAGTTTTATCAAGTATTATGTTTACATTTAGATTATATGGATCTAACAAACATTTTCATATAATCTACTCATTTGCCAACGAATGCGAAAAACCACATGTGTTATGTACTACATGTTAGGTCACAGAGTATTGAATATGAGTTGTTAATTGGCAACTGAGGGATATCCCACCCATCTTGTTTGGCACATTTTGGAAAGCTTCGACGTAGGTTGGTTATTTGTGTATTCAATAAAACAATTAGCATCACACTTACTTTCCGATTACCTATGCGGATTTAGAACCTTTGTAGAATGCGTGTTAAACACCATCTTTAACGTCATCCTTCAACGAGAGAACACATTAACGGCTTAAAAGATTTGATGAACATTTATTTCACGTCTTTGAAGGGCATTTAGAAGTAGCACACAGGATGGGTTGTTTTCTGGATAACGTTTCCCTGCTTGAGTTTTCTCAACAATGGTTTCTTTGTTACATAAAGTACCCCATTTTCACAAATGTCTGGTAATTTTATAAGGAAGTAGTTATTGTCAAGAAAATTCCTGTTTCTCAGATTTGTTTGTCAACATGATTATCAGAGCTAACAGGTGTTCCCCCCCCCCCCCCCCCCCCCCCTTCCCCCAAAGGGCCATATGGTTTGGTTATTCATACAGGTGCTACAGAAGTAAAATATTGTATTATATGACGAGCAATGAAATACTGGGAATTATCAGTTTATCAAGCTACAGTGAAAATAACTTATTTTCACTGTGAACAGTGACTGATATAGTTTGACGTCATACAACAATGGTCTCACACGGCGAATTGGCTTATGACGTCACAGTGTTATTGTGGTGACGGGCTGTTCTTTGCGACCGATCAGTGTGAAAACGACCGTTTTCGGACGTAATTACAAATACTATGTGTGTCTCATTTCGTGAGGTAGAAAAGTTATATAACCTTTCAACCTCACTCGATGAGATAAACATGATGTTAGTCAAGAAACGACAAATATCCTCTATATACTTCATGAAGTGCTTTTGTCACATTCGTAAATCTAATTGTGATGAATGTTTTGTTCATTTTTAAACCTCTAATAAATAGTTTATTCTACAACTTCGTTCTTACAAATATACTTATTCTCACACAGTTGGGTTCACGTAACTGTTCAAGGAAATCAGGCATAGATTAATTTAGGATTTGTCAGTATTTACTGCATTTGGCTGATGAAGTAATGATATTGCATCAGCTGTTTATTACACTTGCACTATATGCATATATGTGTGTCAGGCAATGGTTATGGTATGATTATTTTCTTCATCACAAAACTTAGATATGCGTGTTTACTCATCAATTCCAAGGATAGTATGTATAACCACTGATAACTATGCTTTTTCAAACGTTATCAGGATAAAATTGAGCTTCCAGAATAAAATATATTATTGATCTGCTAATTGAAACACCAGATTTTCATAGAAAACGTGATTTATGAATGATGATATATGACATGACCTCTACAAAATGCGCATATTAGAATTACACATTTTTGCATTTCGCGTCATTGGTAAAAGAACAAACTTGCTCTGTAGATATTGATTTCTAAATCAAATCAAATAAGATTCAAAATGTAATATGAAGAAATGAAACTTAGAAGCATAAGATTTAAAGCTTTCATTCCAGATGCAGTAACGGCAAATCATCATTAGCTAATGTGTGAATTAATTAAAATATATGGATTTATAGCAGTACAGGGTTTAACACTATGACATGACGTCTGTCCTTCCACTAACTATTGCCAATGGGTATCGACTGTTTAGGTCATCCTGACTTTTTACATCAGAGATATACAAACAATAGCATGAGATGTTGATGACATATATTGGAATTGAGTTTTGATATTATTCGAATATTTCATTAATACACGAAAATGGAAGGAAAGATATGTCTTATGGAAATTGATTGCTCCATTTCAATACTAGCATATCAAAGATCTTCAAATGTAAATTTGGCAAACATTTTTTGTGAAAAAGAAAGTAGCGATAAGATATCAAATGTATAACGTTCAAGACTTTACATCACTCTGATCAGCCGGTAATGATTATGCTGCTGAATTGATAATCAAATACATTGATGACCCGGTTTCTACCATCACATTATCTGTCAACCCTATCGGCCTACTCGAACACTCCATTCCGAGAATCAGTGCCTCGTTGTGATTCCTTAAGTAAAACTTTCTAAATACGGACAATGGTCATTTGTTGCCTAAAAAAATGGAATGCTCTCCCAAAAACTATTTCCTCCTGTGCTGACCACCAGACCTTCACAAATCTCCTGTAACAAACACATTATCAGACTGGCTTTCTGTTGACTCTCTCATATTTCATATTTAACTCTCCTTGTGTGTTTTGAGCACCATATATGTGATTATCTTTATGCAGTTTGAGTTGGTATGAGTGTGTTGTCGTCACCATAGGACAAAATGAGAATAGATTCATATACACACAAACATTAAACGAAATTGAGTTACGAGAATATACAAAACAGGAAGCTAAAATTTTACTTGTTTTCCTACAGTAACTTGCATCATTCCATGAAACAAGTGATGAGGTTCATAAATAACCTGATGAAAGAAATGATTCAATATTTCCAACAGAATCTACATCAAAGACACCCCTGCTGGATAAAATCGATTTTGAGGGTCGTTGATACGTTTATATTTCGCAAAGAAGTATGCATTAATTCATTCTTCCAAATATGATACTTTTCATTTGTACATCAAACGTACATGCAGTGCTGAAAATAAATGGAAATCAAACAAAAGCTTTTAAGAATATAAATTTAAATATTGAAAAAATAAACCTGCAGTGATTCTGGTCTTTGAGGTTTAAATTTATTTACAAGTCTTCATGGCATAACATACAATATATGGTTGTGTCTGGTTTTTGGCGATGTTGATGCAGTAAAAGAGAGAACAAAATCAACTGCATTTTAAAATGCTTTCTATTATGATAATTGATTTAAAATTGGAACATTCATATCTTAGAATTATCTGATATTGTTATCACATTAAAGTTTATTTATTTCATTGATTTCTGACAGTGATATTTAACAAGGTCAAGACCATAGATAGAAATTTAAGGTATAAAGCAAAGTTTTCTTAGTGATCACTATAGGCGGGCATTCCAGCATATAAATAAATAATTATTTTAGATTTGGCCACTATTTAACCGGACTTGATCTTATCTGTCAGTATTTAGATTAACCGCAACTCGACCCTTCCACGGAAGACAATGATTACAAATGAACTGATTGATCTTGTATATTTGACTGAATTAGTGTAATTGGTGTGCATTAGCACATATCAGCGACGAAAGCCTATTTGAATAGAGACAATTTCATTTTTCATCACTTACATTCAGTTATTACGCATATTGTTGGTTTGTATAGTTGATCTGCATCAGATCAGAGTATTGTGATTATGTTATGATAAATTATCAATTGCCTGCAACATAAAACTATCAATTGTTTATAAATTCACTTTAAGCACTGATTCGCTTTACATTGCTGTGGGGATGTTCTGTTTGTATATCTGATATGGAGATGAAAGGTTTGTATTGGTTAAACCCAACGAATCTAAACCTGCGCAGTTCGCCTAAGAAAATGACCTTATAGGACTAAAGAAGACATCACTTAACTGCAATCTATGTTTCATCTGCATTTTGCTGTCGCTAGTCCTGATTTGAATAATTGTTGTAATGCTGTAATGATTATGGGAACGGATTGCTGGAACATACAGGATAGTATCGAAGTTTTACTTTGCAATACGTTTACAAACGCCAACACAGATGCATGATTTATCAAAGGACGTTTAGTGTTGAAATCGCTTTCAAAATTGTTTTGAAAATAATCTTTGTAATTTCAGTAAAAGTTGATTGTGAAATAAAGGTAACAGAAGATAGTGCCGTCAGTGCCGATTGTGTACCTTCGTTATTTTGTTGCCCCACCATATAAGAAACATGTGGGCCATAAAAATTGCAGTCAAATTTTGCTCATCTATTTCCCCTTTCTTAAATGCAATTCTATAAGGACGATTTTAAATATTTACAATGTAGTTCACTTGGTTTCAGGAGACATGCTGTGGCTATATTTCAGTCTCATGTTTCCCTCATGGAATCACACATCATGTATTTGTGTAGGTATCATTTCATTTTGATTGTCGATGACTTTCCAGCTATTAAAACAAATGTATAGAAGGCTTTATTACATCGTAGTCGTATAGAGAAATTTACATCTGAATCAAATGCGTTGATCGTTTCCTCATCCGTCTTGATGATTGGTTTGATTAATGTCAAACTTCTGACACAAATGTATAAAACGGAATATTACATATTGGAAGAAAATATAACTTTTTAACCGATACAAAAGCGTCAGTTTTTATAACCATCGCTCTTGATGGTGCTTTAACTTAATTGTTAACTATCAATGCAAATGTAAATTGATTAACGCATGTTTCTCCAGGAACAGACATGCTTTATAAGATACATAAACTTTAGATCTGATAATGTCAGACATGTCTCCAAGTATTTATAATAGTTCTTTGATGTTACTCAGCTCTATATACCATTACATTCCAATGCATAGCTACATGTAATAGTAACATGCAATTCTGTTTTGTTTGTCTCTCCATTAATC
Source organism: Gibbula magus (assembly GCA_936450465.1). Classification (NCBI taxonomy): domain Eukaryota; kingdom Metazoa; phylum Mollusca; class Gastropoda; order Trochida; family Trochidae; genus Gibbula; species Gibbula magus. The sequence continues at coordinate 54,807,320 of OW388305.1, forward strand.
GTTAAAAAGTGCCGTCCTAGTGACTAGTGACACATCTGCACTTTAATATTAATTATGGCTTAGCGACTTTGAATTTAAATAAAACCGTTTCTATCTTATTTCCTGGAAGGACAAAAACATAAATACAGATGCAGTAATTGACAGTGTTGTGTTATTCATCGGAAATGAGAATATTTGGTTATGGTTTAAGCTGTCATGTCATTCATTTTCATTGTGAAAGCCATTATATTTCTCTACATTCAATTTATTGGGTGGATATTGACAATACGTGACATAATGGTTGCAATACACAGTGACGCTTGATTGAAAAGTCAATGAATTGAATGTCAGTAAAGGTGTATCAAGTATAAAAGAAATAATTTTGCATTCTGAGGATATTTAGAATCACATCTGAATGGTTTCATGTTATGATGCCTTATTGTCAATCAAACAATTATAACAAATCAAATGTATGAGTTCAAACGTTATGATTTGACCTGATAAATCTTGATCTTCAATAGAAATACACTAATGTGATTACCATTTATCATTATCCTGTTGCTATCCTGTTATCCAGGTACCTGGAAAATGAAGTTTCACCTGATTATACTAAACCCGTGAGTGCAGAGACTGTGATGTCCACGTGGCCGAAGGGCCATTCCACTAAAACTTGAGATGAGATAAATAGTCAGAGAGGAGCAGCTGCTTTTCTAGTTACTGGAGCTTTTCTAGTTACTGGAGCATCGACTGTCTTTGTAATCTACACTTGTGAGGTTATATCAGGTTATGTCATTTCTGGAAATTGCAGGCAACTGTATTACACAATGTGTAATAACTTCCATGTTTCGCTAAGACGTGAATGAAAGTAGAAACCAACTATTAATGGAAACAATTATCAATAGGACATTTTGTGTTTCCAGTATAATACCGATTATGTCTCATTCTATGACAGGATATCAACTTTTCCCAATGGAAACTCGAAATATCCTCTACTTTAATACATAAATAATATATCGGATACATAATAAGAGCATAACTATGCTATAACATCAATATGCTCAAGTTGATATAATGTTCCCAGTCGCGAGCCTTATCGGGAAGCTGAAGATCATCTAGACAACTGTATATTTCCAATTATAACTCTTATTCATTTGGTTATTCCCAATGAAATTTAAAATGATCAATTACCAGCAATTAACGTTTCTATTTATATCGACAGCTGAGGGACATCTCTTTATACGTGACGTGCATTTTTATCATTACTACATGCAACTACTAAAACAAATTGTTTTGATATATCTGTCATTATGCCTTTCCAGCGGCATGACGGGTGTGTGTGGTTGACTGATGACCTACATATAGTTACTTACTTATATTGGCAAAACTGAACCAACAAATACTGCTCAGACACAAATGATTATGTCTAGAGGGTCGACCAATTTAAAATTGGAACATTTTGTTTCTAAATATCGTCATGTCGGCCAAGAGCACAATGAAAGACACTCGTATCAGATGTTGAAATATTATATATAAATGATCACAACGAAGAGGGAAGAAGCAACATATTAATCATAACGAGAAAGGTTTGGGGGTTAAAGGTCTCTTTCAAGAGGATTTCATTATATCATGACTTCTGAAAATTATTGTGGAGAGAATGCCCGCAACACAATCGTGGATGTAAGTTGCGATGACACCTGCTAGCATTACCTAAAACCTGCGACCAACTGCGCTGTAAGTCATTGTAGCATTGCATTCAAATCTTACTAAAACAGTTCTCTACAGAAGACAAAGTTCCTGAACCAATGGTGGGATTCAAACTCCAGACCTCTTCATCCGAAGCTGAACGTGCTAACCACTGCAATATCCCGCTCCAACGAAACATGTTTCCTCACGCAGAATATCTACATTATGATAAGCGTGCATATCTGCTCATATCATAACACATAAGTACATGTAGATATACTGCGTGAGAAAGGACACACTACTGACTGATTTCTTAGGATCAAACCTGTTTGAAGTAGTACCAGTCACAAGACGTCATACATGTACGTATATACAAAACTTATAGACATTTAATATAGGACAAATTGACATAACGTTTTGGGTTATTTATGTTATTTAATGCATATAGTTTCATATAGGTCATGGCATGTTATTTTCGCAAGGTCACAGTAACTTGTCGTATAAAGGACCGACTTTGCAAGTGACCGATGTATGGACAGATGAATTCATCTCCAACCTCAGTCTAAAGAAGCTACTTACGTTTGTCTCAGCTTTAGCCAAGCTCTGATAATTGCTGCTGACC